>JAQLOL010000013.1:11115177-11129323 GCA_029783665.1 Naso thynnoides
CTTGAGATGATGCACATTTTCCTTCAGTGTAATTTTTGTATATAAATCCTTCAGTTCAGAGAGATAAAGCTAACAGCTCTCCTGCTGTGCAGATTGAGCCTTTTGATGCTAGTTAAACCTGACAGCTTTCTTTTAGTCCTGTTAGTTCCCAGCTGGGTTAAGTGCATGCTTTTTATGTCCCAGTGGTGATGTTCACAGAACGATCATCATTGATTTAAGATACACAGGGACTGAAGATTCCCTCAGACATGTACACACGCTGGTGTGGAAAATGAAACTCAGTTTGCAGCATCTTTATGCCACAGTCCATGATGAGCAGCATTTCTCCTATTCATGGTAAATTAGCACAGATCACAAATTAGGCTTTTGCCTTATTTTATGGTCCTTGTGTTTTGATATCTTTAAAAGCACCATCTTAAATATAAGCCAGCGACATGCGTAAAAATAAAACTTGCCATGTTCTCTCCCACTGTAAGTAGTTTCCCATCCTTGCAAAGCAAAAGTAATTCCAATATTATTATAAACATCTGCCCCAGCAGTCTATGATGTCCTCTGAGGTCTGTGTGATGTTGAATTTTAATAAGACTAATGCTGTCAGGAGCTCTACTTTTTTGTGCCTCAGTGTGCTATTGCATTTCCTCCCCTGCTTTTCTCTCTCCTCCACTGGGCATCTCATTAAGACGGCTCGGAGATTTGTCTCTCGTATCTAATCTCTCATCTGGAAAGTCAGTCTGTATACGTACAGCATATGTATCACAATCTGGGTTTATCTCAAAGGATTTATGAATGGTAAATGGAAATTAGACTGCTCATGAGATGCAGTGAATCAGCCCTCCAGCCAAATATTACTTTGTTTTCTGATAAAAAAAAGAGCTTGGTTGTTCATTTGCATTCCATTAGTTGTTCCGGAGGGGATTTCAGAGACATTTTGTGTATGACTGAATCGTCTCTGCCTTTGTTTGCCCTTTCTCTGACCAGATCCTGGAGGCGCTGGCGCGTAATGATGACATGCTGGTGCAGATGTGCGGCAGGTTGAGCTTCAGCAGTGATGTGATCCCAGAGGAACTGCAGGTACGCTTCAGTGCCATGTGTGGTGAGCGGGTGGAGCACATCAACCGGCGAATCACCAACTACAGAAAGGTAAGCATCCTATGTGCTCATGATTATTTTTCTGTACACTGTTAACTGTGGATGTATATTTTTACACAGCTTGGAACCATGAAAATGGTCTTCTGCAATTCTCTTCAGACTGGCAGCAGGATGCAGCTGGTGTAGAAATATAACTTTTCCATAGTTTCTCCCGGGGTTCCACACTGAGATTCTTGTCCAGAAAGAAAGAGTGGATATCCTGCTGAATTCAGCGTAGATGATCTGTGAAAGAACTTTTATGGCGACCTTCACTGCACACAAGAATACAAGGACGAGGGCCCGACTGATATGGGATTTTTGGGGACTGTGCTCATACCGATATTACGGAAAAAGAAAATTCCGATATTCGATATATGTGGTTATCAGCTATTCTAAACACACAGTACTCTGAACAGGAGACACTTCATTGATAGGTTATTAAATAACGAACCACCCTCTGCTGGACAGGCTATGTAATAACACTATTTCTAATCACTAATCAGCTATTTTTCTGGTCTTAAAAAACACTCTTAATATCGATGCATATCAGGAAACATATTTGCCTGTACTGATATATCTGCAATAGGCCAGCATTGGCTGGTGATTTTGGCAAACCGATATATTGCATTGGACACAAACAAGGACCCTAATTGAGTTGCAACACATGAGCTTGTACTAAAAGACATAAAAATTGTCAATGGATGCTTGCTTTCTCTCAACATATCAGAGTGCATCAAACTAAAGACACCCTCCAAAGATACAAAGGCTGCTTTGCTTAGCTGTGATCAGTTCTAATTGACCTGAGAGTGAAAAACAAGATGTCTTTCATAGTCTTGCAAACTTCTCTAGGAATTTGTAAATGTGCGTGTAGTGTATAGTGCGATTTGGCGCTTTCCTTGCAATTAGGTTACAGCTGCCTGTCGACAGAGCCAAAGTATTTTCATCAGCTTTCATTCACATCTGTAAGCATGTGTCTATAGGCCAAATATTCCAATGTGTGCAAATGTGCGTGAGAGGGAGAAAGAAAAAGATCTGACTCAACATTGGATGGGCCTTGGATTAATTACCAGTCACTTATAAATAGCCCTGTGCAGCCACAGCCAGGACGCTTGTTGTGCAAGATCCCTTTCTGCTCCGGAGCATTCCTTCTTAGACCCCTTAGAGAGAATGGAGGGGGGGGTGGAAGAATGAAAAAAGAGGCAAGAAGTGAGAGAGGGACGAATGACAGAAATAAGAGTGATGTAAGGAGAGATGCTCACCTGAGGCCTGAAAGTTAGAATCCGCAAAACTCAATCAAGTGACAATCCAGCCAGCTCACGATCCATCTGGAGCTCATCATCTCGCTCCGAGCAGCTGCTTTAAACTGCAACTATTTGAGATAACCGAGAAGACATGTTTGCTTTAAGTTTCTCCGCTAACATATACATTATGTTATGCTTATGTTGCCTGACAGGCCAAGTTGCTAAAAACTGATCTGACGGCTCCGAGCATCTGCTGTGTGACATCCAAGACAGGATGCAGGCCCTTTAATGGAGGGTTCAAGGAGAGTGCAACCAATGTTGCAAAGGAAAAATGTGCTTGTAATATTCTGTATCAGCTCTATTGGATTCAAGCAATCTTTCAGGCTCTCTGTGTATTTTGTTTTAAATGTAGATGCTATCTTATGGCACAGCAGGGTTGGTTGGAGTTACATGTCCTATAGTTCCATAGCATTTAGCCACTATGGAAATCTTGGCACTTGCTCAACAGTGTGTACAGGATCTATGCGCCGTTATCCGAAGAATCTTTATTTATTCTGTCAGTGGAAAGTGAGATTGATATTACTGCAATAAAACTAAAACCGCAGTTCCTCTGCAACAAATTCAAAACATGAGCTCACATTCTGGAGGTTTGTTGAAGTTGCAAATCAAAACAGCATTAGCAAAACATAATTTCATCATGTAATCTCAAAACATGACGATATGAGCTGCTATACATCAGTTTAAAGTCACTTTTGAAATGATAAACGGGCAAATGGCTGTGATCTGGAGTTTGTCACATGTGCAAGTAATGATGATGCTGTGTGTCTGTGTTGGATCATTGATTTGGATTCATTATGTGAGCTCTTACATATTAAGGGAGGAATGTAGAAAATGAACATTAAATGGTGTTTATGCTTTTCATCTAGTGCAAGGAGTTATATATGACAAACAAAACAATTTATTTAACTGATATTTTGTAGTGTTTTTTACATGGAGCCCATTATTCTTGTGCCAGTCAGATTCACAGATCTCTGAATAGGGTCCGACCGATATGGGATTTTTGGGGCCGATACTACTAAAATTATGAGCAAGTTCCTTCAGATATCAAATATATCAGCCGATATCAACTGATTGTGGTTATCAAATACTTGTGACATATATATTTATTGGAGGCAGGAAATCTTACTTTAGATTTTAACAAACTTTATTCCAAACATCAGCACAGTGAACAATAAACATGTCACTTCATAATTACACCTCTCATTTTTGGCCTTAAAAAACAGTTTTAATATCTGCGTGCATCGTGGAAACATATTCTTTTGACACTGATATATATCTGCAATAGGAAAATATCGTCCGACAATATCGGCAAATTGATGCATCCGTTTAGCCCTATGTCTGAAGCTTATGCACTCAAACGTTGTTATCCTTTTTCTCCCCTTTTTGATTAGTATTACTAGTAAACCTACCAGCCCATAGTATCATACTGTAAATATCTTCATAGTTCAAGATCTCCACCCATATTTTCTACAATCCTTTTACAATCCTAGCCACCTTAAAAGAAACGTATAAACATAATTCTCTCTAAACCAAACTTCTGTATCTCTCTTTTTCTTTTTTCTGTAACAGTTTGCTCGGGTACTTAAGAACCGAGCATGGCCCACCTTTAAGCAGGCTAAAGCCAAAGTGTCCCCCCTCCACAGCAGCGACTTCTGCCCCACAAACTGTCACATCAATGTGATGGAGGTCTCCTACCCAAAGACCACCACCTCTCTGGGTAGTGCTTTTGGCGTGCAGCTGGACAACAGGAAGAACACGCTGGAGAAGGGAGGACGCAGCAGTGCTGAGCACGGTGAGTGAAGTTAGGGGGCATGAGAAACAGTCACACAGTGGATTAAGGATTGATTTTTTTTTTACTGACATGTTTATGTTGTCACAGGTAAGCTGAACCCCATGGTTAATGTCCAGCATACTATCACCACCATGGCCGCACCCTCGGGTCACAGCCTGGGCAGGACAGAGGGCCACGGCCTTCGCTTCCTGCTCAGAGAGGAAGACCTGCTCACCCTGGATGCTTACCAGAAACTCCTCTACAAACTCACCACAGTCGTGAAGGAGATGGAGACGCACGGGGCCCATATCCATGAGTGAGTGGCTGCATGTTCAGACATACAGTTTGTGGATCATCTGTACCCGTGCAGCCTTTGCAATTTGTAGATACAAACATTCAAACAAGTAACACATGTTTGCTTGTTTTGTTTTTTATATGCACAGACCCACTTCAAATCACTGCCATGTGAGAGACAGCGTTTCGCTTCGTTAAATTGAGTTTGAGATTAATCTGTTCTAACGCATTGTGCACAAATTAAAAAACAAAGGATGACATTGATATTTATTGAAGCCCTTTTTGTTTATGATGAAAAGAGAATCCACCGGCTGATTCTATTTGACTTGTATGAAAAGATCCTTTGAAGTCTTGCCTCATATAACGAGCTGTAACTTAAGCAGCTTGTTGGTCAATGTGCTGCAACTGGCGCTAGGCGGACATACATTTTGGTCATTACTCTAGCACCTGTGTGTGTGAAAGAAGAAACAGAGGGGAGAAGAAAAACAGATTTCTGAAGTCAGTATTGCGGTTTTCTCGACCATGTCTGTACAATTTGTGCACAAAGGTACGCTCATGCTTCATTTATGCTCAGAATTTTAAACCTGATATGTGTTGGATCAGTGTTTCCTGGCCGGCCACTCTGAGCTCAGTGTGGTCACTGGGTTCATTGTTTTGGAGGCGCACGAGGTAACGGAAAGGAAAAAGGAAACACTGCTCCAGTTCGACCTCCCCCTGCCCCCAAACAGGAAATGCAATCTCAGTGAAGTGGAGGGCGTGTCGTTAGGCCAGGTGGAAAGCCTTTCGGCAACAATGAATCACTGATGTATTATAACTACATGTGTTATCATTGGTGGTCAGCTTCTGTTTACCAGGACCCGACTGATATATTGGTCTGCCAATATTAGCAGCTGATCATGGCCTATTGCAGATATATCTGTTTGTGTTTTTTAAGCCTGGAAAAAATGCTTGGCTTAGTGATTTAAAATGGTGGTGGGGCCGATATACTGGCTTTCAGAATTTTCCTGCTCCCTAGTATCAGTATCAGCAGCCGGGCTTATGTTTATTATAGATATATGTGTCATGAATCTTTAGAAGATCATTTGATTGATTTAGTCATTAGAAGTCTCCTCGTGAAGGCGGCAGCATCCAGAGAGAGAATGACATTAAAAGGTGCTGGATTGAGCGGAGCTGTCACCTCACCGCGGTAATAATGAGGCGAGCCCGCACCAGGGCCCTTAATGACTGCGTCTGGACAAATTTGGTCATGCTCCCGTCATTGCCAATTAGTGTAGCCGCGTCTACGTGCATTTCAATGGTCCAAGACACGGCGAGTGAGGGGATAATGACCTTTACCATGCGCTGTCTGTTTAAACATGCAGACACGGCACACACATGCACACTTCAGGAGCTTGTTAAGAGTGAGCTGTGTGGATAGGCAGTGGAACTAATGCAGGTTTTGTTGTGAGTGCATAGCTCGAGTAAGGATACATTGCCCTGACCTCTCTGGGTAAGTTCAGCCCTCCTCACCTCTTCATTAGATTAGTTTGGGTATTAACCTGTGTGTTGACCAGTTAGGGTCAGTATGACTGTTTTTTTTTTCCCACACAGCCTGCTCTTACTCATCTAACTGTGCTAGTTTTGTGGAAGTCTCTCTGCGTCTCCCGTCTCATTTCCTCTGTGTCTTGCTTTCTACACACCCGTCTGCACACAAAGACAAAAGAGAAAAGCATTTTTCTCTCTCTGTTTCTCTTTCTCTTTCTGTGCAGGGTGTAACTGACTTTGACAGCACCACTTTACACAGATGTAATACTGAACTGAAGTGACCGTATTTATGAGAGCTCTTTTGTGTGTTATGTCAACCGCTGACATTCCCAACCCAAAAGGGAAGTCTACGGTACATTCGTCAGAGATTAGAAATATCCTCAAGTCATTCAGGAAAAGATAACAACGAAACGTGGAGTGATGTTACATAATACCTTGGCTGATTCTGGAGGAATCCATTTTGGAGTCAGCGACCTGTGAACCCTGGTCTCCAAGGCCACAGATGAGGGGTCACAGCTGTGTGTGTGGACGTGTCCCGTGTCAGGTCCTCCTCCCTTCCTGAATCAAACGCACACCATCCCCGCTTTCCTCCTTCATTTTTGTGCTTTTTCCTTCATCCCTGCACATCATTAAAAGCATCCTGCCTGGCAGCGCTTTCACAGCTATAGGGTCCTCTGACTTATTTACCTCGCTGTGGATGAAAGTATGCAAATGTCCTATCCCGAAACTGCGTGATGTCAAGCTTTGTAATGCAGATGCACTTATAGCTGCAGTGAAGGCGATTGATGTCTAATGGTTTAATGTGTCGAAGTGGGTTAAAGAGCTTCCTGTGAGGGATTAAGGGATCTTTCTGATTGCTTGTGATAAGCAATGGTGTACTTTCGCCTACTCTCATCAGTTTTCTCCCCTCTCGCCTCTCTCTGTTGAAGCCAGTCATTGTCATTCTTCTTCTCTCCCTATTGAGCCCCAAAGGCCCCAAACTGCAGCCCTTCTTTATTAACCAATAGCCAATCACCGAGCTGGGAGAGCCTCTCCATGGCAATGGAATGCCACTCTGCTTTGGAGGGGCATTGTGGTGGCTCCTGGAGTGGACTATAATGAGGGCATCTTTGTGGCCTAGTCAGCTCGTGAATGGGGAGAAAGGGGGTCAGTAGAGAGGGAGGAATGGGGCCAAAGGAGAGGTGTTTAAAAGCATGAAGAGGCATAAAAATCTGAGATGCATTTTGGTGGCATAAGGGAGACAGGTTGTTTACTTCACGTAGCTCTGAATCCGCTTTGAAATGTCCTTAAGGCCAATGTCATGACACAATGGAAAATGCAAGCGGACACAAATTAAAATAAGGCTGAAATGTAAACAGACATGGCGTGTCAGAGTGTCTGTGTGTGGAGAGGGAGATCAAAAAAAGTCCAAGCTGAGCATTTTATTGGAATATGGCTTTAAATGCCGCCATGTGTTGCTGCAACTGTGAAAATATCCCGGCTGGCCTCTTCCTGCTCGTCTGATACTCATCTGATGCGATGCTGGCCGGCGGTAACAGTGCGAGCTGATCTTTGCAGTGGGGTTGCAGCGTGTTGACACAGCTGTACTGTTCTACATGTTTGAACCTATAAATATGATATGGATCCCTGACCATCTGAGGCTGTTGTGCGGAAGCCAAGCAGAAACAGGTTGGGGTTTTGTTTGGCCCACTCTCTCAGCTGTTGGAGCCTACGCACATGCTGCACATAATGGATGTACAGTTCAATATGTTACAGTACTGGGACGCATGTAGGAGCTTCCTGTGTTGCACAAGCGCGATCAAAGAAGGTGTTTTTGTCCTGCTGTCTCAAGTGTTAGTTTTAGATGGATGTCATAGCTGTTTTAAGTAACCCCCTTTCTTTCTTTCTCCTGTGTTTCTCCTTCTCTCCATCAGCCTTTTATCCTCCATCACCCACCCTCCAGCGACAGAGGCGAGGACCCCAGAAAGCTACATCTCAGCAGAGAGCGAGGGGGAGAAGGGGGAGCGAAATGGGAAGAAAGTGTGTTTTAACGTGGCAGGGGACGAGCAGGAGGACTCCGGACATGACACAATCAGCAACAGGGACTCATACAGGTTAGTCCGAGGTGAAATGTGTAAAGAAGTTTCATAGAGATCTTTTAGAACTAGAGGCAAAGAAGTAAAAGAAGTTAAAAGAAAATAAATCTGTGATACGTCAAAATACAGTGGCATTGGTTACCATAGCATATTATTAAGAGGTGCAATCAAAATTTTACAAGACTTCTCCTGTCATGCACAGTGTTGCACTGTAATGTGCATGTACTGTAGCTGGTGCAAGCTGTAACTAATGTAAGTATTCCAAGTGGCATTGCTTGATCATCATTAGCTCCTGATTTACGTGTGTTTCTGTGATCACTGGTTCATTTCCATTTGCAATTTCACCATGGGCCCGTCATCATTTTGGAGAGCCAAATTCCCATTGTGCCACACTTCGTGCTAAACGGTTTCCCTCATGTACCTCAGAACATCCCAGCAGTATCAGGCGTTAATTGTCTAACCATGGGGGACAAATTCAATTCAACCTTGCAAATGTCAATGAAAACCACCAGCATGCTCTTTGTTGGCCTCCTAACCTGATGTGCCTTCTTCGATCTTAGAGATTGTGGGCTCTTCGGCTGCAAAACTGCTGTTTGGTTTCTGAGTTAGAGCCATAGACACAACTCTCTTCACCCATGATGCTCCTCCATATGATTTTTGGGTCATCCTGGCCCTATTGAAAGAGATCTTGCAAACTCTTACATGATTCTGATTCTGCTTGGTAGTCAAAAAAATCACAAATTGACATGCACCAGTAGTCAGAAAAATGTGTAACTCAGGTGCTGATGATGATAAAGTGACAAAACTTGGAATTCTTCCTCATGAATGTTATAGCTTAAGGACGCTACATACATGTAACTGTGCAGTGCTGCGTTTGTTCCCAGTAGGAACAGTCTTGGAAGTTTTTGTCACACTTCTTAGTAAACCTTATGAAGCACTTTTCCCATACAAGATTTCCATATTATACAATGTCATGTCGTAGAATAGCACCATATGTCTACCTGATAGACAGAATAGTTAAATACATGTTTGGTAAGCTATTAAAGTATGCTGTATTTTCTTCTTAATGTTTATCTCCTTGTTTCTTTTTAGTGACTGTAATAGCAACAGAAACTCTATCGCCTCCTTCACCAGTATCTGCAGCAGTCACTGCAGCTCCTACGTTCACAGTGATGACATGGACTCAGGTATATAAATGCTGCACAGCACACAAGAATATTATTCACCACCACATTTAGCACATTAGTAAACATATTTGGCAGATATTAAATCTGTAAGACTGTACTGTTCCCCTTTGACTATGTGGCAAGTCCATGAGAAGTCCATGTTCTCCTCTGTGTGACATAATCCGCAGTCAGAATCAACCACAATGGTGCAAAATAGTCCCATAAGTGAAGGGTCGTGATTACAATCTAACTGCATGATTACACCTTCTAGAGGGCAAGAACAAAAAATGGCTAAAGTTGAATCTGATTGGATATGACAGGCGTTTGGCTACACATCTCAGCTGGAATTGTCATTAACATCTTCCACAGCTGTGTATCCTGTCAAACATCCTTTCTCTCTGTCTCTGATGTTTCTGTCACACGCACAGACAGCCGTACAACGCAGACACATTGCAGCTTTCTGTGATGTGAGATACCAAAAAGCTATGAAGTTTTGAGCCATAGGTGTGCTGCTGCAGTAAGACAAAACACAGTTACATGCACTTCAGTGGACTAATGCTGATGAATTGTTACCACATGTCTGTAGGAGATGAGATGCCCTCCAGTGTGTGGCTGTCCCATGATAAGCAGAAGAAACTTCACAGCTTCCTTGAGCATCTGTTTAGCCAGGTGGGTCAGTTAAACATCTGATGTGTCATAAAAAAAAACTTAGTTTCTCGCTATATTCGATTTCTTAAAAAGCTTTTTTACATCCCAAATCCAGTTTTTACTGCAGACGTGGATACATTTTGTTATTTCATTGATCTCCTAAATTTTTTAAATCATTTTTTCTCCAATGGTATTGTGTTACAGGCTCTCATTTGATTTGATTGATCTTTTACCCGCGTACAAGATTAACTGCCCTGTTTAAAATGCACAACATCATCATCATTCACCTGTGAAGTTCAAACACTGAACTATCACATTTCACGTGCGACGTAATGTTTTTAGAGGACTTTAATTAATTGGAATTGTTTAATTAATTTTTTTTTTTTTTTGGACTCTTTCTCAGGAAGTGAAAATTATGACAGCCTTAAGCTGACTCATGACTTTTCTGAGACCTTCCAAGCAAAGGTTGACCATATCTGATTACACATAATTACTCTGTTGCAGACACATACGCACACACACACACACACACACAATGCACGAGAAGCTTTTTGAGGATGTCTCCATCGGCGGTGGAAAGGCAGAAAAAATTATGCCTTGCTGCCTCTGCACTTTGAGCCGCTTCCTGTCATTTGTTTTATTGTGGAGCAGTTTCCCCAGCTTTGTTTACATACTGCTCAGCGAATTGTATTCATTTGGGCTCTGTGGGATTGTGTGTGTGAGCGTGTTACACAGAGAGCGAGAGACGCAGGTGTTGGTTATGTTTGGGCAGCAATTTTTGCTTCCCTCCACATACTTTCGGTCTTGGCTTGGTGGGAAACTGTATCACATAAGCTCTTTGTGCTTTCTTTAGGTGGACTCAATCACCAGCATGCTGAGAGGAGCCGTGGTGGCTCGAGCGTTCGAGCAGACCAAGTGCTTCACACCTGGAAGAGGATTACAAGGTAAACCACTGGGGCTGTGATGTGCTCCCGGCTGGGAGATACTTTTAAACAGTGCATCTGGTCATCAGGCCAAAAAAAGTAAAAGTCAGTCTTTCTGTATCAAAAATGTTTATTCTGTCTGTCTTATAATCTCATGTTTCACTGTGGCAGTCTATGTGTTTCCTGTGAGAAATGTGTTGTTTTTTTTTAAATGGTGTAGTTCCTGGGCCATGCTGGGCTGCACAATAAGTCTAGCAGAAAAAAGATAATACTAGAGAAACTCCCCATGCCCAACCAGCACTGACACTGAGGGAAAATAGAGCACATGCTGAAAATGTCACAGCAGCCGCCTTCGCACAGGGGCTGCGACTTCCTGCTGTGCACAGATGTGATTATAGAGACATGCGGGGAAGTCTTGTAGGTGGATTCCAGCTCCTAAAGAACTGACTCACATCAATTTTCTTCCCTTCTCTCTTTTCCCTTCAGCCATCCCACTGCCCTTCACGCTGAAGCACTTCACAGTGTTAAAACAGCAGCACTTAGTCGCACACTCATCTCCACTTTACGGTTATTGTAGTGCTACTTACCAGTCAATGGAAAATTTGACCCTCTTGTGCTTGTATGCTGTCTGATCATTGGCCTTTTACTATGTGTTTATTTCCCACCCAACTTCATCTTGGCCCTGCTGCCTAACCACACAAGTCTATTGTTACATTTTATCTCTGACAGGAAAATGTAGGAAATGTTGCTGGAAGAGCTAAATTTATCCTTATCATTTCCTATTACAAATATAAACTCGCTTACAGTGCCCTTTTGTGATCTGTGGGACTCAGATGACTCAACCAATTTGAAAGATTAGATAGAGGAAATCTGCTCTCAAAAGCAACAATTGTTTTTTTTTTCTTCTTTTGCACATGCAAGCATTGTTCCCAGACTTTGCAAAAAAAAAAGAAAAAGTATCTTTTACATCCTTGCATAAGCTCTGGTATGAAACAAGTTTGCTTATTTTGTGTCCTTGAAGGCGACTTCAGTAGAGTGTGAAGAGCACTAAAAGCTAAAGCGAAGATCACCTTGTTATTCTGTGTGTTCGGATAAGTGTTGCACAGACTCACAGACTCTCCTCTCATCTCAGGTTGTCTTCAAGTGTGCTCAGATATGCTTCAACTTAAAATAGGTCTGCTGGAGTTTGGTGTGTTTCAGTGTGTGTGTTTGTATGCCTAAATGCCCACAGGGGGGACGTGAGGGCCTTGATCAGCGCTGATCCATCTCCGCTCCAGTAATGTGTGCGATTGATAACAGAGCAAATAGGATTATCTAACAAGTGGAGCATTCCTGCATCTGATCTCAGACACACAAACACACACTCCAACCCCCCGAAGCCTCAGTTAAAAGGCCACCCTTCTAGCACACATCGCTTCTTCTGTGCCGTCTCCAAAGTAAACTTCACTGCAAGCCTTTCTGTCAGAGTTACTTCAGATTGAGAGCAATCACAGTCTTTTTCACCGCAAAGAAAAGGAAGATTAGATTGTAGGTGATTTAACAGCGATGGCCTGTGGGATACACTAATAAAAAATAAAAAAGGGAACACTTCTTGGTTCAATTTTATCATTTTATTTAGAGAAATGGAGAAAAAGAATGAGAACATTATGAAAAGGACACATTGAAACATGATGTGCAGAGAAATAGAAGATGGAAAGTAAAAGATAGTGTTTGAATTACTCTTTTCCCCTTTTTTCTCTGTACATTCATGAAGAAAACAAAGTTTCCCCCTTCAGTAAGCAGTCACCATAGACAGAGAGACTAATGACAAACGGTTGCAGACTGCCAACCTGCACTGTTGGGTGACCTGCTGCTGCAGACAGGTAGAGAGGTGAGGGTAAAGATGAAGCCCCTTTTTAATTCCAAAAGTTTAAAAAGAAAACTTTGAGCTCTCCTGTCATCGATAAATGGTTCCTCCAAGAGTTCATCAAGCAGAAGCTCCGTCTCTGTCTGAGAAACAAGCTAATTTTTGATTTAGTAAAATATTAATGACGCAAATTTGTGTCTATCTGCATCTTTGCATTGATGTTGTATGTATTCATACCACTGGAAAAATTTGCGTCACTTTCCATGTGAACCCTTCTTAATATATTAGCACCTGTCATCTTTTTCAATGTTCCTTTTTTACTGAAATATTTTGTTGGTTGAGTAACCAATCTCTTTATAGCTACTGCAAAGTAATTGATGTTTTATGATACAAATAAATATCTGAGAATAAAGCTGACTGGAGAGTCAGGGAGACATAAAGCTGGAGAGAAGAGACTAAAGATAAAAGAAAGAGTCATAAAGATGATTAACAAAGATGCATCACAGTGGAAATGAAACAATAAGATCTGTGTGTTATTCTTTCCTCGCCCTATTTAATAATGCAAGAGGTGGACAAAAGACAGTTTGTCATGAGAATACACATTCTCCCTCAGCAAAATTTACGTTACAGTAGATTCGCATGCAGTCATAAACCTCCTCTGACCTGTGCTAATTCTCCGCATGTCTGTGTGTGTTGCAGAGTTTCAGCAAGAAATGGAGCCCAAGGTGAACTGCACCAAAAAACTTCGGCTCCACGTTAAGCAGGATCCCTGGAACCTCCCCAGCAGCGTTCAGAGCCTCACACAAACCATCGCTAAATATGTTGAAGGTCAGTGTACACCTGAACTCTTACAAACACGTTTAACACACACACACACACACAAACACATATTACTTCTCTTGCAGCGTTTGGGGCTTAAGGCTTGTGTGCACACATACATTATTTCTTGAAGGCATGCCAGGCTTGGGAGGTAATGTACATTAAACTGAGCAACCCTCCAGTGCACCTTATGATATTTATTAGATGCAATAATAGCCCCTGTTGCAGCCGTGTGTGTGCAGGCACTCCCAAACTGGTAACTGTGCTGCCATCTCTACACTTTAAGCCTAAAACTGTCCTGGGATGCATAAATTGGAGCTACAGAGTTGGAGCTGAAAACCAGCGAGTTAAAGAATCAAAGAGCTGCGCACTGTGAGATTTTTTATGTTATCTACATAAGATGTTCAGCCTCATTTATTCGCCTCGGCAGTGTGTGGTTTTGTGTTTGTTGGCACGCAGATTAAACTCACAGACGCATACAGATATATATGTACATACAGACACACCACAGGCAAACACACTGAGACACAAACGGGCTCGACCAGAGGCCAGGCCACATGACACTCCTGGGAAAGGTGAGCTGGCGGTCACAACTGAGAGAGTACAAATAAGCAGAGTGGATATTAATGCGTTGTTTGGCCTGTGTACTCT
>JAQLOL010000013.1:11149738-11163716 GCA_029783665.1 Naso thynnoides
CAGCTTCCTTTAACAGTCCAAAGACATGCAGGTTGGGTCGTTTGGGCTAATTATCCCATAGGGGTGAATGTGAGTGTGAATGGTTGTTTGTCTCTATATGTCAGCTCTGTGATTAACTGGTGACTTGTCCAGGGTGTACTCTGCCCTCTGCCCTCGTCCAGTGTAAATTGGGATTGGCTCCTGCCCCCCTGTGACGATGCACCAGAATAAGTGGTTATGATAATGAATGAATAGTACATTTTTGTTTCTGTGTAGTCCTCTCCCACATTTACACACTTAGTCAAGTCATTATGGAGCATAGGGATTCCTTCCTCGAAGAGTGACTGTAAAAATGGCGACCACTGAACTCCATCATCTTAAATCTGGGTTGGGCAATGTCTTGAAATCAAGCTACTAGGGCTTTAGTGTGAGACTCTTAAGGAAGCAACTCCGCAGATAATTATGCATCATCTAGTCCTTGATTGAGACTCTAATGAATGTGTGTGTGGAGAGCGCACGCTTGAGCCTGACCTTTTGTTTTTCCTCTCTACCCAACAGCTGCACTCTGAGTGTGACACTGGAGCAGGCCATCCTGCTGGCCCGTAACCACGGCCTGCCGCCTCGCTGCATCATGCAGGCCACTGATGTCATGAGGAAGCAGGTATGTGTTTAGTAACTGTGTGCATAGCCTCTCTCAGCTTCCTGTCATTGCTGCTGCAGCCTTTTGGTTGCTACAGTGTCCGCAGTGAGTGAGTTTCTGCTTCAATCTGCTTTGCACTTTCTACATCCAAAATCATTTGATAAACAAAATGCTTCAGTGACTCTAACCAGGCAGCCAAAATAGTATTAGCCATGGATTTAATAGAGCAGATAGAAAAGTTACGTCCTTTTAGCTACAGCATTCAGTGTTTGATTTCTCACAGACATATTCACTTCAAAATGCAGTTGTTAAAGGCAGCCAACAGCAAGAGTAGTTTTTAATGATGAAGTGTTTGCTGCTGTCCAAAAGCAAAAAAAATCATTAGCTCTGCTCCTGTCTTTATTGTGATTTCTTTTGCCTCTTTCCCTCTTTCAGTTTCATCACATATGCATTCGCTGCTACAAGAATATGAATGTGACCAAATGAGGGACTGAAAAAAATGTTAAAAAGTAATGAGAAACTGAACAGAATGGCTGAGAGTCTCGAGCTCGCTTGTTTGTCGGCGTGTCTGTTTGGGGTCAAGGGAAGGAGTTCCAATTGCTTTTCGCAGTGCGCACACATTTTCACCCCACAAAGGCTCCAGCCATGACCAGATCTTGGCCCGAGTCTCAGACTCTCATTAGAAGTTCTGTGAGTGGTGGTTGCATTGCTATTTGCAGGGAGAGGAGAGGTTAGTCGAGAGGCTGAGATCCTGCGGGAAGAGAGGCATTTAATTTCCACACTCAGAGGGCTGGGCTGCCAGCCAGAAGAATGCAACTTTGTGCATTGTGTGACCTTGAGCACTACTGTATGTGCTGGGGGGAAAAAATCCATCATGTGCAGGGTGTGGTTTGAGATATTTGTAATGGAATATGAAGGGAAATCTGTTTTCTGTTGTTGTTGTTGTTAATTTATCTTATTTTTTCACCTCTCCACTCATTTTTCTAAATCTGCCATCACACATTTTATGTTTTCTTGGGTCATCGTTGACCTACACTGCAGTGAGAATAGATGGATGGTTCAGTCCAGATAGAGAGCAGAGGGGACTGTGCTCTGCCGTGTCTGACTCTCTGTGTGTGTGTGTCCTTGCTCTCAGACATCAGCTGATGAATCTGATGAATATGATTATCGCACAGGGTTCGGATGACGTCTCTTCTTCCTCGCTGAATAGTCATGCTTATTCACAGAAAGGTTATCTGCACCACACTCGGCCCCAGCAGGACCCATAAATCAAGCCCGGACAACATCATTCAGAATGAGAGCGCATGAGTGATTCGGCCAAAACGGGTCCAATGACAGCTCAATTTGTACACTTTTCGCTGAGCAATTTTCAATTCTTGGTCTTGAAAGGAGTATCTAAACTAACCTAGAAACTGAACTTTTTGTATCACCTGTCTGGATTTAACTTTTTACCATTTCTGCACATTAAAGGAACAAGTTATAACTGTTGGACTTCACCTTGCAAACCCAGAGATGGCTTGATTCAGCGTGGAGAACGAAAACGTCCTCCCTGATATTTATTTCACTCTAATTGATGTTTCAACCGTCAAGGCCTCAACAGAAATTTATATATATTTCAGTTTTTGGTGCTGGTGCCTCATTCATAAAGGAACCAGCTCCCAGGTTTGAGTTTTTAAATGATGTAGGAGTGTGAAAATGTGAAAAATGAAAACCAATATACAAAATACATGCTACATTTTGAATGCACGAGGGAATCGATGTTCATGATAAACAAGCAGCAAGGACGCCGCATGTTATCACTTGCGCGTATTTGAAATTTGCTGCTTCAAGGGCAGCCGAATTGACCACATTCGTCTTACTTTATTCGATTTAAATGTTTAAGTCTGTGGTTGCTGTGTTTTTACCCAAGCTAGCAGCACGGTTCTATAAACAGCAATATTGGTCAGTTGGTTGCTAAGCCACAACTTTGGTCCAGACTGAAATATCTTAACAGCTGAAGTGGCCATGGTAGCCAAATGATTATAGCGCATGCTGCATGGTCGCAGCCATCCCAAGATTGATTCCAGCGACATCTGCTTCATATCATAACCCCTCTCTTTCCCCAAGTTTCCTGTCCGTCTCTTCACTAGCCACCGACAAATAAAGGCAAAATGCCTCAAGAAGTAATTAAAACAAAGAAATATCATGACAGATATTGCTAAAATTGCTGAAAGATCATCTGTTTTCCTCTAGCATCACAACAAACTTGACATTTTTGTTTTTGTGATTGACCTATTTGACGAATATAATGACATTTGCTTCAGACATGCATTTTCCTCACAGGATGCACTGCAATATTTTTGAGATCCTCTGAGTTTAACTTTAGCACCATCACCGGTCAAACCTTTAACGTGCGCAGTACTTTGGTTTATGACCAGATACTGACATCCTGTCTGATTGTAAACTTCATCTGCGCTATGTGTTTGCTGCCAATAACCAAATTTTAATGTGCTAGACTAAGATAGTGAGCGTAGTAAGCATTTTACCTGCTAATAATCAGAATGTTACGTAGCTTTCTCACTACATTTTGCCATGCTCATTGCTGACATTAGCATTTAGCTCAAAGCAACATTTTGATGCAAGAACTCTTGTTCTTCTTACTCACAAAATTCCTTTACTTTGTAAAATCACAAACTAAATCAGAAAGATTTTCTAAAGTTCTCCTTGATTTGCTCTTAGGTACTTAAAAAAAATTAGATATTTTGTGTGTTAGACATCTTTGGTATGTAATTAAATTAACTGTGAAGAAGAAAGTTTTGCCTCCACTGTTGTTTCTATCCACTCTGGGTGCCTTGTCCTTTAGGGACATAAGGTGGCATCTCTGCCTGGAGGCATCCGAATGGATGGCTGTGATAGGCATCAGATAATTGCTGATGCTATCCCATTATCTGGACGTAACTTGGGGCAGACAGTGCGATGGCAAAGTTGTAACCGAGAGGTCAGCTAATGCACTTTTGGCCAGTCGCTCCCTCTCTATCCAAAGAGGTCATCAGCGTCTCGTATTTGAGCAATGATTCGATTGTGTGTTTCTGCTTGCGCATGTGCGTCACAGAGGAACAGAGGCTGCATTAGTGAGTGCGGGTGTTCTTGTCTCTAAATTGAGAGGCTCAGTTCTTTCCAACTCCCCTGCAGTAGTGTATCTGCCGACTCTGCGCGCAGCCAGCAAACTACAGCAACATAAGGAAAGAGCAGACATGTTCTTGCAAAATCAAACTCTGCAACACTCGCATATGAGAATCATTCATCTTCTAAATGCCTTACTACTTGCTTTTATTTCCTTGAAGAAGCTATTCTGCATTTGCCCTTTTCCAAACATAGTTGAAAAACGAAGACACAGCAGCTGCTGTACTTGAAATTTTAAGGTCTCGACATCCAACATAGCAACTTTATCACCTGCTGTTTAGACTAGAATTTATTTCTTTTTTCTCACTTGTGACCGTCGGTCATTCACTTACTTTGAGTGAACTCATGTTTTTTTACAAAAACCATCACAAGGAATGGATTTAGGCACCAGTGGCATCCAATCTTAGCTCATACGTGGGCCGAACGACTTTTAAAACATACACCCCTTGTATTCAGAAGTTTTGTTCAAGCTTTTCTCTCAGTATTGTAGTTCTAAGCTTCTTTGTGTGGCTGCTGCTTTTTAACCTGATCCATGATGTCTTGAATTGTTGATGTGTGTTTGTTTTTTAGGGGGCAAGAGTTCAGAATTCTGCCAAGAATCTGGGAGTGAGGGATCGCACACCGTCGTCAGTCCCAAGGTAAATGCACTCACATTCTGTTAGTGTGAGGCAACATTAGCATCTTATGTTCGAGGATCTCTGCAAAGCTTTGCATGTCGAAAAATCCCATACATTACATCACTGATGGCCATTTTTAAAGCATAACTTTGAATTATGACCCCATTCCTTTCCATTAATTTCACTTGTGCACTTAATTTAACTTGCTGAGTGACAAAGAAACGAAGGGATCAGTTTGCATTGATTTGATTTAGTTTGTTTTGATTTCACATCTTAGTCAGAAAAGGGGGCTGCTTTGAATTGTCTGCCTCTTTGATGCTTTTGATTTGAAAATTTCTGAATCAAAGCACAAAAGTGATGAAAAACATCACTAATGATGATTAATGATAGTTTGGGTTTGTGTGGCTCTTAAGCAACAACATAAATAACTTTTAGCAGTAGTCACATGACTGAACTTAGAAAAGACAGGAAAGATGTCGGAGGAAAAATGTGAAATGCTCCTATCTTTTCTGGGTTTAAACACCCAAGCACAAGGTGCACTGTAGCTTGTGGTGACTCTTAAAAATTGATGTTAGAGCTTACTTGAATGGACTGTCAAGAGCTTCGAAAAACAGACTCTACTCTTGTTACTCTATCATGCATAATATTGACCCAAAAAATAAGTAAACTAAAAATTAAGTAAAGATTGTTCTACTCTAAGTATTCTCCCAAATGTATGAAAACGGTCTAAAAACCTGTATGATTTTGCAAGTGCTCAGCAGCATATGTTCCAGTAATAATGAACAAGCTTTTTCCCAAAGTGCATGTATTTGTACAGTGCATGTGAGTCTGTGGTTCCATTAGAGGGGAGCTCCCTGCACTCAGTAGCCCCAAGATGAGGACGAGGACTGCCTCAGCCATTTCGCTGTGACATATAGGCTTTTGTGTGACAGACGGCCCTTTTGAACCTTTTAGCGAAATTGACAAATACAGTTAGGCAGCGGGATGATTAGTGTTGAGACACTGTGGTCGCAGAGCAGGATTGCTGCACTCTCTGTAGGTTTATGTCATAATTGTGGCAATGAGAGCGACTGCCGCAGAATATGTAAGCGTGCTCTGTGGCTGGTGAGACGTGCTGGTTGTTCACTGATCTGCAGATGAAGTGCTCAGTACAATTTGAGTGTGACTTTAGTCTGCATCCATGTGATGAGGAAGACCACAAGATGTGAATGGTGCAAACTCCGAAGGCGAGAAATACATTTAGTATCGGAGGAAAATGTATTGGGATCAGAAAAGCTCTTGTCAGTGATGAATAATACAAAACACATTACCTGTAAAAATAGTTCTTTTTTTCATTAAGGCAGCATAACAGACCCTATAGATCTTGAGAAGTGCATTGATACGACTCACTATATGCACTTGATAATGGTTATAGTAAAAATAATGAATGCATTCAGTCAGTATGGCATGTTTCTTATTCTCTTGCAAATGAAAATAACTGTAACTATTGCATAATTCTTCACTGTCAGTCATATTTTTAAATCTTGCCAAGCTGTAGCATATGCAGTGTCTTATACCAACAACTTTTGTAATAGTTAAAGCTAAACGCTGAAATCATATATTTACTGTTTAAGCATCATTAATGTTGTCTGACAGCATGTGTGCTCCTGAAGATAATTATATTTCCAGTGCTGGCAGATTTTCTTCCTGAGACTGCAGCTGAATCCCTACTTGTATTTCAGGGAAGAGACATTACTCAACAGATCCATGCTGTGTGTTCATTGTACTATATCCTGGAATCTAATTAAATGTCATTTTGTGTGTATGTTTCTCTGATCAGGTTGTACAAGCTGTGCCAGCCTCCGCCCCCGGATGGTGACCCATAATGCAGTGCATCCAGAGAGTTGCTGTAGAAGCTTGAGGAGCTTTTAGTTCTATAAAGCCAACCCTCCACTCATGAAGGATCAGCCTAATTAAAGACAGTTATTGCGTTCATTTTTATGTGTCCAGCGTAACTGCCTAAAGTGTAAATAGAATTTAAAAACCGTAAATAGTATTTTAATACTTTATTTTTTTTTTCAACGTTGTACTTTATACATATTTTTATTTTTTTTTTCGTATAATGCATCTTACGAGAAAATGATTCAGAGTGAGAAAATAAAAGATTTATACCCTCATAAATGCAGTTAAAACATCATGATGAAATAGAATTAATCCCATCAGTTTACTATGTTATGGGCTGAAAATCATGTTTGTTTTCATGAGGCACATTTGCATTTCCTGTTATTAGTATAATTTGCATATGAAAGAAGCAATGTAATATTGATGAAAAGGATACTGGATGAAATTGGGCTTTTGCGTTGTATTCAAATTAGCCAATAGTTTGTTTGCCTCTCTTCAGCACAGACTTAAACACTTGGTCAAATACTCTCAGTGTTGGATAACCATGAATGTGTGTTTTTGTTACCTTCCTCATGATGTTTATTCACTTGTAAATATACATATTTAGTGTGCGAATGTGCTAAAAGATCCCCTTGTTTCCAGTTGTCTGTTACATGCATGCATTTGAAGATCTTCGGTGGTTTATCAGTATTAACACAATAGATTTTTGGAAGTAGAGCTTTGAGATATATTCTGTTATTTTATATTGACAGTACTCAGGATTAAAATGTCTCTCCTTGTTACTTATTTTTTTGTTGTATCATTGTAGATGATGTTTAGCTCACTACTATGCAAACAAACAAATGGTAATAAACTGCATCAATAAGCTTCAGTAGTGTGACTGTATGGCCAACTGTGTGTTTCTGATCCATTCATGTGAAAATGCTGTTTTATCTGCAGTATTAAGAATATATTACGTTTAAAATGTCTTTACACTGACAATGCACCACATGGTGTCGGTGTTAAAATGTTTCACAACACTTTCAACATTATTTATTATTGTAGCATATAACTTGTTTTTGGTATCAGTTTTTCTGCTTCATTTGCCGTAAGATTATGAAAAAGGACTTGTTGAACTTTAAACTTTGCCCACAGTAATTAGCCGGACTCGCTGCACCTGCGTTCCTCGCTGTCAGTGCGCGTGCACTTGCGCAGTTGACAGCGCGTGGACATTTTGCCCCACGTTCAGGTTGATCACAGCCCGGTGGATAAATGGGAGTGGCGGCGGCACCGTTAACGTTGCTGGCAGCCAGTGAGCGGAAGATCTGTAATCTCTGTCACAGAGTCGCGGTGCCATTGGCTTCTTCTGGGAGGCAGCCGCCGCCAGAGAGTCAGTGAGGCGACAAACTGGGGACGGTCCCGGGCTCCTCCACAATGAGCCGGGCTCAGAGCCGCCGCCTGCTCCGCACTTGACGCAGCGCAAACCGGTCTGAACTCCACGCGGCTCCACTGCGAAACACCGCGGGAACATTTTTGCACATTGAGTCGCTGAGGCGCCTCCTGAAGGACGGATGACACCGGTTCACCCCATGATTTCATTCCGCTGAAAGCTCCCTGCGAGGCACAACAGTTTCTTCATGGCGTCTCCACAACAGTCCAGAATTCAGTCGTACCTGGAAAAGAACAAAATCGGACCGCTGTTTGAGGTGAGTGCGCCAAATGCAACTCTCAAGTTCCTCACTGCCAATTTAACGGACCATTGCTTTGCACCAGAGCGCGTTAATCAGCTTTTATGTGTTTTCCGCACTGGAGAAACTGGGGAAGCGGGTTTTTACTACCTAAAGCTCTCCGTTAGAACACTTAAAACCATCTACATGTATTTATTTATATATTTTCTGATTACCTTCCTGAAACGTCCCACTGGGATGCTGCACAGAAATACAGAATGCTCGCTGCTGTTTGCCCTCTTGCTCAGTGCTTAGAGCCTCTCCGACAGTGATTTGCATTTCAAAAGCTGATGCTGTAGCCTGGCAGCTGCCACCTGACTCGACATTGTTTCAGTTTGTTGAAGTTAGAGTCACTCAGTTGTGATTAATATTGCACACAGGGATTGACTTCACCATGCCTCCTGCTACAGAGGACGCAGCCTAGCACACGACCTGCCTCCAGAGTGTGTTTGTCAGTCGGGATGTGTGTGTAGTACTCTTGGTGAGGCATCTAAGCAACCCAGAGGGAGTGTGTGGCTTTATCTTCTTGTTTGCTGCTGGGTGTCACGCTGAGGCAGGAAGGCACAGGTGTGAGGCATAATCAGAGAAGAAGACGGAGAGAAAAAAAACTATTGAGCTCAACTGGGTTTTGCAACAGATCTGTGAGTATTAGTTTAACAAGACTGACAACTGGGTGGACAGCTGTGTCATCGCCATGAAAAGAGAGCCGGAGGATACAGGAGGATAACATGCACTCACTGTGTTCATGGAAATGTGATATTTGCATGCACAATGATGTGTTTGGCAAAAGTGCTGACATGTCAGTTCTGTGCTTCACGCACATGCGTGCAAACACGGGCTGCATACCAAACAGATGTGAGGCTTGTTTCAGCACCGCGGACAGAGACTCACTCAAGCCTATGGTTGCATGTTAGCCGGCGAAGAAGACAGGAAATCTTATTGTGAAGCCACTGCAGTCAGCGAGGCTCAACAGTACAGTGTGTGCTCTCTCTGTTTGTTTTTCCTCCCTCCATCTTCCTCTTCCACCTGTCTCCCCCTCTGGTCTGGGCCTCAGCTCTCCTCTGTCTGTGCTCTCTCTTTATTTCCTGCCTCCGTTCACACATTTTTAATTGTGTTTCCTTGATGTGACAATTGAAAGGGATGAAAGCAAAGTGAAACACCCCTTTGTTCCGAAGATTAATGAGCTTAAACAGTGAAAATTTCACATGCCAAGCAGAGTTTTCGTATGACCAGCAAGGACACGGATCATTGCTTGGCTGTTCACAGTATTTAGACTGTGAATGGTGTATTGTCAGGCTGCATTGTGAAGTGTAGATTCAGGGTGAACACTTCGGAATTGAGAAAGAGGTGTAGTGAAAGGATAATATGAAACTCTCTTGGGCCACTCTCTCTCCTCATGAGAAAATGATGTAGCTGCTACCTTGGTGTTGCACTTGAAAAAGCCTTTTTGTCCCAAAAAGAACATCCATCCATGTTCAGTCAGTTGTGAAAAAAGGAGAGAGGCTGGAATTCTCCCTGTAATCTTCTTTTGGATCAGATGTAGAAGAATTGGTGCAGCAGAAGTAACAATACAGGTGTTCTGCTGTGCTGCTCAAACCGAAAAATAACGCGTTGAAAGTTTAATTGGTATTAAATATGATTACAATGCTCAGTGATAAAATGTGTCTGCGTAACCAACATGAAACAATTTCAGACGCAAATGCACAACGTAGAAAAATAACTGAAAAGTTTATTTGCAAAATCAGATGAAAACCCAGCACCAGTTTGACAGTCCTTTGACTACACAATAAAAACAAATAATTTAGGAAAATTTAAGAAATATTTTAAATGTGTCTTTTTGGAGCAACCCAATACCAGTTTGGTCCATATTTCCTGTAGTACAATTTCAAGAAAACATGATTGAGGAAAACAAATCAAAACAGAAGGAACTGTTTTTGCAAATGAAACCTTCAAAGTGTATTTTCATACAAAACACAGCAACAGTGTAACAATGTGGCAGTCAAAGTGTTCAAGCTCTTTGACACAAATTGCTCATTTTTGGCTGGAGCTAATCTGAAACTAATAATTAAGGAATAATACTAATTTGAGTGCTTGTATTTCAGTACCGCTACATGTGGAGACTCAGTTTGTACAGTAAATGACAGTTTTCACAGAAAAACGAAACTGGTCGTCCCCATTGCTCGAGTTCTTTTCAAGCGCCTCAGTTGTAATCTTTTACAATATTACACATTTAAAAAGGCTAATTTTCTTTTTTTGAAAAAGAACTGATTAATACAACTAATTTGTTCAAGTAGAATCTAAGATATAAGAGGACATGTATGTACTTCATATTGTGTAAAAACCACCTCCACATGTCATCAGTGTCTCTGCCCCAAACTTCTTTCTCTATTTCTCCCTGACACTCATCTGCAAAGCCTCATCTCTTCCTCCTCATCCCTCAGGCACACATCTGCAGCATTAAACGATGTGTGGAGCAGCGAGCGGGGGTTCATTTACTCACTCTGATGAGACGCGGCTTATGATTTGCCATAGAATTGATTTTTTTTTCCTCCCTCGCTTGCTAATGAAATGGTTGCTTTGCAGAGATAGCAAGCTGAGTCAACACGACTGAATATTCTCCAGAACGTAAAGCGGCCTTTCATAATAATTGAAGTAATTGCACTCCAGATTGTTGTCAGCCACTTTCCCATTTTGGTAAATTGATATTCTCTTTAAACACCAACTCTTTTCCAATCACTTAACAGCGTCAGCGCAGCATGACCTTTCACATTTACGTATTGCATGAAGAATCCTAGTCAGCAAAGTTCAGGTTGCTTTTTTAGACTCTATGTGATACATAAACAAAATACAGCGAGCATATGTGTGTTACTTCCTGCAGCATATGAAGGATGTAAGTCCTCTAAACCTGCTTTTGTAGGATTTGTAGGCTTTATCTAGCCTGGTTAAAAACATTCTGTTCACCTGAGCTCAACACTTCGGTGTCGTAGTACGAATCAATCTGGACTTTCGGTCACTGAAAACGATTCAGTGGACGGGAGCTGGGAGCAAGTCATGTTACTTACCTTGAGTGACTGCCAAAAAACCAGCCGGCAGCATCGTTGTTGTATGCCTGAAGCGTTGTGAGCGCTGATCTGCGTGGTTGTGAACCTCAAATTTGAAGCCTCTCGTATTTGATCCTCCATTAGCGTGACGAGTGGCGAAAGAGGGTTAGGGCTAGGGAGCATTTTTGTCATCAACGGAGCAAGTTGATAAATCAAGGTTTTGCCAGATTTAGTCGGAAGGCATACAAAAACATCTTCCACTCTGAGAAATTCTGTCAGCATATACTTTGGTTTTCGTTCAACTGTTGTTATTGAGTCTTTTTCTGCAATAACTGCATTTATTGCTGTGTTTACTGGCATAAACGTTAAAGCTCATTGCTTTGGTTCGCGTTACTGTTTAGCAACCAGTGGCCTGTGCATCATTAACAGTGACGCAGTCCGTTATTGGCTGGTTCTGTTGTCAACTACAGCACAGACCTACACTCCTACACTCCTGATTGGCTATACACATCCTGATATTTCTTAAAGTCGTTTCAGCGGCTGGAAGTCCAGACTGATCTGCAGAATAAAACAGAAATGTTGATGAGGATGGTTTTAACTAGAGATGTTCCGATACGATGTTTTCCTTCCCGATACCGATTCCGATATCCAAATTTGCCAATCGTTCCGAAACAGAGTAGCCTACCTATCCAATACCAGCGCATAAAAAACAACTCCTTACAGTCTCTCTTGACTTTTCCGGTGTTAAACATTGCCAAATGCAGACATTTGTGAGCTCTGTCGGCTCCCTTCGCTCTTTTTCGTCACTTTTAAAAATAGTAGTTGTCAGTGGCAGCACAGCACCACTTGCTGAGTACTGTTTTAGAGCAGCAAAGAAAAATTGATTTTAGGTATTTAACATCAGTCAGAGCTAACTGAGCTGATTGAAAAGTAGCTGGGAACAGTTTTTAATAAATTACACGGTATCTACTGGTGCACAGACTAGCGTACTTGCTGATATCGATTCCAACATTTACGAGGGTATATGCAGCATTTACCAATACCGGTATCAGTATCGGAATAACTCTAGTTTTAACTAGGTTAGGCTCTATCTGCAGGTTTCTGACACTCCAACTCCTGCAATGAGACCATTTGGAAAAAATGGAGCAGGCTTTGCCTTCATCTGCAGACGGTTCAGAACCTACTCTCATGTCCTTCCCTGCTGTGATCAGTCAGCTGTCTATGTGGCGATATAATTATTCTTCTGGAGCAGTGAACTGTCACGTAGGTGTTCAAAAATGTAACAGTCAAATGTAGAATTATATCACGTGTCTGTGGAAAAATTTGTGCCATTGTTACTGGCGAAGTCTCTTTTCCTTTAGGGACTTCAATAGCTCGATAACATCTATTGTTAACTGAGCGCTCAGCTCAAGGCTTTGTTATGATTACTTACTGATAGTGATGAAGTACTGATGAATGATGAACTGGATTAGTATCAGATGTGATTGCATATTAAAGCATTTCTTTATATTTAGTAGCTTTTGTTCCACATGAGCACCTTCAAACATGCACAATGAGATTGTTAAATACTTGAGTGCTCTTGAGACAAAAAATCAAATTGCAATCACGTAGTGCTTTTACTTCCCATATTTTTATTTTTCCTTCTCTTTTGTAGTTAAAGAGTGATGTGTAGTTACAGCCTCACATTTCTTTTCACACAGAGCAATGATCTCAATTAGTTCTGCTCAGTGAGAATTCGATTTCGAATCGATAAAGAATAAAAGAGCACTCGTATTGAATCTGCACTCAGTTTCAGACAGTACCGCAAGTTTAAGTGGAGGAATTTAAATTAGAAAGCTGCTCTGTTCATGCTGTCAGTGTTGCTACTTATGGTGAAGTGAAATGACTTTGCTTCTCTATAGATTTCTCTTTGGAAACTGTAAAGTAGCTCTATCCATATGGAAAAGCTTCACTCCCGCCTGCTCACACGTGCAGTGTTTCTAACCTGCTGCACTGTAAAGAGGTCAGTCATGCAGGCAGGACATGAACACACACTCTGTCTGACCTATTGATCTGCTCCCTTAACAGGTAATTTATTGAGCTTTGTGTGATTGGGTTTGGCCTTTTTGCACCTACTGTAGTGGCAGTTTGCTCCGTCTTTCCGTCTCAGTGAAATAAGCTGAATTCTTTATGTATGTAACTTGTTTTTGGACCTTTTTTGTCTTTGGATTTGCCTTAGCGAATGATTACATGGCTTATAGCAGAATTTCACGGTTGCTGACGTGCATTCTGTTCGATTCCTGTGCAGCTTTAGAGAAAAGAAAGAAAACATGTCACAAATTGTAGGCATCTGGGTTTGCAATCGTTGTTATTCTTGACCTTTGAGATGTGTAAATAGAAACACACACAGACAATTTAGCACAAGGAGAGAGGCTCAGTCATACGTCAGGAAGAATCCGTCTGAGGTCTTATTATATCTACAAACACACCTGGAAACATTTCTGTCTGACAGGGTTACTTTGTCACTGGCATACCTCCCACACATCTGGTTATAATAGTCCAGTAATTTCATCTCAGTTGTGGGCTGTTTCATTCATGTTTATTATTTCACCTCACTCTACTGTTTAAAGCAAAAAATCTCATTACAGAAGAATAGCAACCTTCTATTTAATATACAGTCCCTTATGAAAAGTAAGGCACTAGAGAGCTCAGTAGATGAAGGCAGGCTCATCGTCTCATGCCTCTATCATGACTAAGCATAATTAAGTCCATTGATTCGCACTCTCGCCGAGTTCATAGTCCATTTGTATGCCGATGGGTTATTTCAGTCATGTATTTATATCCAAGCACAGAGACGTTCCTCTAATTTTCATTTTGAAATCCTATTATAAAAACCTTGAAGACGTGCGGAAAGTCAATACGATCAATTTGGAACAAAACGGTTTGTTATTTCCCGTGACAATTTCGTTACAA
>JAQLOL010000013.1:11189493-11199752 GCA_029783665.1 Naso thynnoides
GAGGTGACAAGCAGCTGTGTACACCGAGGTCATGTTCACTTTCAGGGTCAGAGCAGCGTGCTGTTATTCTTTCGGTATCTCGTGAAAGCTGCAGCCTCAGGAGTGAATGTTTCCAAGCGTCAAGTAATGATTTGCATCGCTTGCTATGACCCAAGGAGAATCTGGCATGCCACATTAGTCAGTCGCCAAAAGAAGGGAAAATGGCTAGAAGGGTAAGAAGTGGGAATGGACGAAGAGAAAAGAGGGAACGTTGAAGGCCCAAACTTGAGCAGTTCCCATGACCGGCAAATTGCCCAAAAATCGCTGGTGGCTCTCTTTGTCCCCACCCCCTCCAATGCAAACTGTGATGAATGGGACATTTAATATTGCCCTGCTCAAGGGTATTACTGGAATCTATCTGTCCCATGAAAAACCACTAAAACAACAGTCTTCCTTTGACTGGAAGAAAGTGGCGTGACCGATGACAGTCACCAAATCTGAAAAACCAAGAGGCTTTAAGGCTTTTTCAAAGTTCTGGACAATTGTTTTTTATCATTTGCCAACAGCTTTTGGTCTTAAAGACTGTAACATAGTCAGAAGCAGTTAAGAGTACTTCATGATAATATCTGTCAGTTTGTTAGCTAATACTATGCTAATATTTATAAAATAGTTTTCATTTAAAAGACATGAAATATGTTTTGTTTGAAAGCAACTTGATTAAATTAGGAGTAAATGTACTATCATTGTTTATTTAGGCTACTTGTTGGTCAGAGATCCTGTTAGCTGTCTAAATTCAAATCATTCTGCATATTGACAGTTTTCCAGCTTCCACCCACACTCTCATTGTCTTTTTAAAATTTAGGGTATTTGCTAATTAATCTACTCCCTGTGCTCTAATCTGTTAACAAGATGTGTCTGCAGCCATGCTAGCAGAGCTAAATGCTAACTTTAGCATGCTAATATGCAGATATGTAGCATGATTGATGTTTACCATCTTCACCATTTTAGTTTACCACGAGAGGATGTTCAAGTCGTTAACTATCATCATGTAAAAAGTATAATGGGAGGCAATTTGAATGTCATTAATTATGCAAGTTGTCACGTAATAAAGGTCAGCAGCGAATTTTGCCTTCAGTAGTTCTTAAAGTTTAAGGTTTACAAAGTTTTTACAGTTCCTCTCTGTTGACCGTAAATGTCTGAACAAAACCTAATGGTAATCCCTTACCTGGTTGTCATGATATTTCAATCCAAACCAAAGTAACTGACATTGCTGAGAGAAGCACTACTATCATATCTCAGGCCAAACTAACAATTGTGTGACACGAAAGAAAAAGCAGACCTCACATTCATCTATTATTATTTTTGCTTGTGCAATTCAGTTCGTGATAAGCCAAACTAAAAAATCAGTTCTGCTCGAGACAGAGTCTCTAATTAGTGGATTAGACTGAAGCACTGACCGTCTCATCTGAATGATTTCCTGACACCCAGAGGAGACAGGTGAGATTTTCTGGCTCTGCGTCGTGCTGATGGATGGAAGGAGAGAGTTCTCATGAGCAGGTGTCATCAAATCTAATCTGGGTGATTAGTCATGCTTTCTCCCTTTCAAGGTGTGAGGCCCATTTTTTTTCCTAAAACCAGAGGCCAGGAGGCCAGGTAACGTGATCTGTGAGGGGAAAGTATCAATGTTGGTTTCAGTTGACTAAAGGCACTTGTACGCAGAGACAGCACGAACTGTACTGCACTGTTCTGTGTGTGCAAGAGCAGAAACTACAGTGGTAAAAGGCGAGGAGGCGCTGGATGTCCCAAAGGTGAACCTTCTCTTTGGCAAGATTCTTAAATTCTTCTGGTCTGATGGGAAGAAGGGGACAAATATTGTTATGGTGTCTGGTCAAAATGCTCTGTGATTTAACATGTGTTTGAAAAACCAGCACACTTAACCGAGTAAATGTCCAGACACCCACTCGCTGTTCATTCCCATAACACGAAAAGTGCTGCAATATGTTTTATCTCTCGAGGACGCATTCAAAACCAAAATGGTCTGGCTGAATCTGAATCTCCCCTTTGATCCTTTGTTATATTTAACAAACCGTTACAATTTGCCGCTTTGCTACAGAAAAACATTGACCCCGTATTATTCTACTTCACTGTTGTTCTTTCATAAATCTTGTTATTGGCCTGATTTATGATTTCTTCCCCTATCACGCTTGTACAACGTCTATTAAAGAAACGTGTCGCTTCTTGTGTCTTGATGTCGAACATTTTGTACTCAGAGATGAGAGCTGATGATCCTGTTTAGTCTTAAATCACATCCAAACTTTTACTTCTTCCATGTGGAGAGCATTTTGTCGCATAGGGAACAGCTGTAGTTTTGAGATAAAGCAAGTATCTTAGAAAAAGAGAGACAGAAACAAAGTTTATACAACATGGAGTACGTACAAATAAAAGAGAAAAGGGCCTCTGCACCTGTTATCTCTTGTTTTTGTGCGAGTGTAAGCATGCATTTAGTCTGGAGCGGCAGAGAAAGAGTTTAGGGTGAACAGTACTGACGTGCCTGATACATATGGATTTCTTTAGAGAGTCAAAAGGGAAGAGGGTCTGTGTGTGTGTGCTCTCGAGGACACAGGGAGAGATCAGACAAAACACAGCTTTCCTTCTCGCCGACTTCATTGTTCTTTGTCCCCTCCCTCCTCAGCTTGTTAGCATTACCCTTCCTGTGTCTGTGCTGCCATGATGCGACGCTGTCATCGACTCTTTCCCAACACTTCCTTCAACAAAGCGATGATGATGCGCATTATTATTTTTTTGTCTCCGTCTAAATGTGTTTCTGAGATGTTTGTGTGTTCAGTGTGTGTGAGTGAACGCAGCAGCACGGCCTGGCTGAGAATGTTTGTTTACCGTGTTGTGCTTGCTTGCTCCCCCAGCTTGCAACAGACTGTCATCACTGGGCATCAAATTGACAATAGGGAGACCAAAGTAATATTAATGAGTGTCCTTTCTCTCTCCTCTCCCTTGTTTTCTCTGTCTTCCCTCTCTTGTTTTCCTTGGTTTCCCCTCCTTCCCTCCTTGTGTCTCTTCCCGCTCACCACCCTCAGAGGACCTTGATGACCTGCGAATGGAAGGTGTGACGGGCTTGGCTCCATCCGGTAATAAGTTCAGCCAAGGACGCAGCTCCTATCAGCCTGAACCGCAGGCCAAAGTTACACTCAACATCTGCTCCAGGTGTGCCAGGTAAATGTTTCCTCCCTCTCTTACAAGGGGCCTAGGAGAGAGTTTAGGTTTTCTTAAACAGAACAGCTCTCTGGAGTCAGTCAGTCTTAAAGGGACTTTAAAAAGATAATTGAACATTACTGAACAGATACCACACCCATGTCAGTCCAGCAAATATATGGCTGGCTGCTTTGCTTAGCTTAGCTTAGCATGAAGACTACAAACAAGTGTAAAAACAAGGTGTAGTTTTGGGGGTTCATGTGTTTTATTATTTCTGTAGAAATACTGTGGGGTATTGTGCACTTTCAAAAGTATGACTGGCAGGAGCTGGCCCAAACTAAAAACTTGAAACATTTGCTTGTTTATTTAAATGACTTTAAGGGAGCTACAGTGTGCAGACCTTAATTCTTCATTTCTTGACAGTTTCCTGGCCAGTAGCAGTTAACTTCCTGAAGGCTTGTCATCACCAGGCAACCAGCAGAGACATCAAGAGGTCACTCACAGGCTAAAAAATAGTTCAGCTAACAAGCCCTGTAAATCCAAAAATTCTTGTTTGTTACACTTTGCTTTTTGTTTCTGTAAACAAATAAGACATAATGTATTGATAAGTGAGCTAAAGAAGTTCTGGTAGGTTCATTAGTACAACTGAATGTTACAATCCCCAATGATGAGTGGAGTTGTTCTTTGAGGTGAACACCATATGAAGCTACCAATACAACACATCATCAGTTGTGGATCTGGACGTCATCAGGTGTTTCGGCCTTTTATCACAAGACACCCTCAGTCAAGGCAGATTTAGTCACTGTTAAACAACTGTGTCAAGACTTTGTGCTAAGCTAAGCTAACTGGCTGCTGACTGAAGCCTAGAAAGACTTGAGAGTAGCATCAATCTTTTCTTTTAGGTCTTGGTAAGAAATAATATAAGTGTATTTCCCAAAATGTTTAAGTGGTGCCAAAGGACTTTAATTTATATGAATTTAAATACATTTAGCAACAATGAATTTTCTGCAGTTGCTGTTATCTTTCATATCCTCATCTAAACTTCCTGGGTCATGACTCCTTGAACCCTACCCTCCACTTCCCCTCACACTCTTTCTGCCATGTATCAGAGTTTTCATACCTCAACATTCATAACAGAGAATGATATCAAATCTGAAGTGCATTCTGGTCCCATTCCTTGCTCTCACAAATCAGCCCGAGCACTGATAATCTCCTCATTATCGCCCTTTCTCCTTTTTATCACAGTTTTTCTCCTCTAACATATTTCCTGTTCCACCTGATTACAGCATCAGTGTAGAGCTCAGATTTCTAAGTGTTGGATGTGATACCGCAGGCAGGTGTGGGCAGGACTCTTCCCCGATGCCAGTCGAAGATAAACTGGTATCTGTTCAATGAGACGCCAAGCACACATCTGCCTGCACAGCCTCCTCTGTTTGGGGTTTGGAATTTGTTTGTTTCCTACTCTTCTTTCATTCATGCTGCTTATCAGTTTCACTCCACGCAAATGCTGCGGGATGTTGTCAGAGGTTTGCAGGAGGATGAATGGTATCAGTGGATTTTTTGTTGGCAGTTTATTTACTGGATGTTTTTTAGCAAATAGTTTATACCTCTGGCTTATCATTGAATCTCCGGTTCGGCTCAGCAGCAGAGCAGAACAGCATCTGTATCTGGAGTCTTTTTTTTTTTTTTTTTTGGCTCATTCACAGGGATTTATTTATTTATTTTTTTCATTTCTAAATGTCAGACATCTGTTCTCCTTCACTGTCTTCCTCTCTCCTTCTGGTTCAATCCAAATTCTTTCTTCATTCTGTATAACCTGACCACAAAATCCTTCCCAAGTTCTACTGGCGAAGGAGTCGCAGTGGTTCATTCTCATTTTTGGTGAGTGTAAGGGCTATAAACAGATCACTTAGCTGGAAAAGTGTTGCACGCACGGTATGCCTTTTGTGCTATTCTGCAGTCACGTAATTCTGAAATCAGGAGCTGTGTAGGGGTTCATGCATGCACGCACACACACACAGATACTCATGAATCCACACATAAAACATGTGCGTGCATGCCCTTGCACAAGATTGCCTCAATGAAGAGAAGAGACGAGAGGTCAGGGAGGCGATATGGAGGGGCAGTCCTAACGAAGTGGGCTCTATCATGACTGGATTGCTTGAAACACCTTTCAAACATAGCTCAATATGGGGCCAGCCTTTAAAGTGACTTCTCAGAACACTAACATATGTGACACAGTCAGTTGTGCCCGTGTTTCACACCTGCAGACAGTACTACTGTACAGATGTGACCTCGTGCTCAGACTGAAGTTTTTATCTTAAAGTTGTTTTTTTAATTTGAAAGGCTGATGATATGCAGTGGATTCTTTATGATATCATCCAACTTCTGCAAAGATAGAGGAGTGTTTGCATGATCCTGTATGGAGCTGTGAACGCTGACCCAAAGTTGGACAAGCATTCCTCACATACCTGTCACCCCTCAGGCAAACACATTAGAATTCAACTCCTTTCTGACGGCATATGAGCTGTGATGGGTCACTGCGGTCCAGTATTCTATGCATTACACTTTTGTTCAAAAGCATGTGCACTGTTTTCTCTCCCTCATCTTGACTAAGCGGTCAAACGAAACTGAGCCACTTCGCCTTAGCATGAACCACCCAAAGCCAAAGAGAGGTGTCGCTTACTTTCACACCCACAGCGTGAAGGCGACAACTCGGTTTCTGCCAAGCGAGCAATTGTTAATTTCCAGCTGCGCTCGTGTATGTTACTGTGTTCGAGATCCACCTGTATGTACAAGCCATGTAACATGTAACTGAATTACTGTAGATTCGAACCCTGTAATATCATCCTTCGAAACAAAAATTATTTTAAGAAGGGAGAACAAACTACTTTATTGCTCCTTTTGCCGTTTTGGACTCCAGGATCAATGTCAGGTTGCTTTCTGTTTAGCTAGTCTATTAAAGAAGTTTAAATCAGACTTTTGTTTTAAAATGATTCATTAGTGTATATGATTTGTGATATATTGTCCGTTTCGATGTGTGTGCATATATATTATTTATTACGTAAGGTTTAGATTTAATTTTTTACCTTGCATGATAGTATCCTTTTTCAGTCTGAACTGGCTGACCTCAAACTCAAAGTTTTCCCAGCATTTAGACACCTTTGTACCACATTGTCCTTTTTGCCTTTGCTTCTGTCCACACTTACACAGTCAGCCTGTGTGGCTCCTAACCAGCAGTGGCAGGTCAGGAAACACACTGCTTCCTCTGGCTCTTTACTGGTTGGTTGAAGTGTAAAGTGGTGTGTGGTATGTGTGTTGTGGGCATGTCTCTGTCTCTCGAGCTATAGCTGCGGTCACACCAGCATTTCATCCATCTCCTCCATGCACCCGGTCAGTCCTTGTAATGGCTGCGTGCTCCCGCCACAAAACCTCCTGTGTGCAAACGCATCCCAGATCTTGGGCACAGTCCGGAGGAGTTGGCGGTGCGGTCTTAGGAAATGGATAGATATCCGCAAACCTCATTTGGGCTTGTAGCTCTCATTAATTTAATTGTTTTCATATCAGGAATGCACTGAGGGAATGGTAGTCAGGATTTGTGGCTTTGAGCAGCTTTTGTTCAGAGAATGAGAAGGCCTTGTGAGAGTCATCATGGGTACTTTTTAATGGTCTTATAAAGACTATTAAAGACAAGAAGAAGGATGTATAAAGAAGGAAAGAAACAGAATACACTTTAAAAAGCTGTTTTCTGCTTTAACCCCATTGCAGAGGTAGAAACCAAGAGGCCCTGTGGCTGCAGAGGAATGCAACCACGTCATAAAAGACGGGGATCGCTTTCCTTTGTCTTTCGCTAATGGTTGCGCAGATCACATGGAAATTGCATGCAGTGAAAGCATTTGAAGCTAAAGTAGTTTTAATTACAGCTAATATGCGCTATGATTTACAGACGTTAAAAATATGCTGCAGAAAAATAAACACTGTGTTTAATTCGGCACTGATGTGTGAGTGTAGAATTAAACAGAGCAAATGAGTTTGCAGAAGAGTGTAAATGCAGTGAAAAGTCATGTGTAACGTGTTTATCTTCCCACGGAATTTCCCAGGCATTTCAATCGCTCACCAGCAGTATACTTTCCTATCAGGAAGACTTAAATCTTTTAGTACCTTTAAGGAGACCAGCAAAACCTTCAGACCCGCTTTCCCTTCAGTCCAAACAGATATCTTTGTAGCCATAGAGGCTTGGAACACATTATGATAAAGAGCTGAATGATTTAAGGAGAAATAGAATCTGTTTGCCAGTTCTTTTTTTCTCAGTTCAGTTTTAGGCAAAGTAGCTCCTGAAATAATTGAGCGCCTACATTTTTATCCGTGCACCATATGTCTGTGAGTGCATTACTTTGGATTCATGTCAACATACTAAGGACTATGTCAGATTTATTATCAGTGGGATGAAAAGCTGTGATGAAACGATAGATTTGTGCCCCAAAACTGACCCCCCGACCCGGTGTTCTTTTTCTCTTGGTTTCATTCCAGATTTTGCAAAAGAGATCACAAACTCACTAAGCACTTCCTCACTGTCTCATCACCTCAGACTGACTGAGACATGCTTGTCTTTTTATAATCTGGTATTCAGTTTCCAAACGTGGTTGAAAAGGAGATTATTTAAAGGCACTCCTTTGCCAGCGTGTATCGTTTTGTATATGTGTTGTGTGTCATCTCCAGGTTGCAGGGGGACAGCCTATCAGACAGCAGATCTGAAGAGGAGCCTAGGCCTCATGTATCTGAACAAGCTGTACCTGACATCTCCTGTAAGTTGCACAACACAGCTCAAATTCAAAGTGACTTTCTTTTACATTTTTGTGGTCTCACGCTCTGCTCTGTCCTTTTTGTGCCTGTTTTTGTGTGTGTGTGTGTGTTGTCTGGAGCAGCTCCATTGCCGCGGGTGGACACAGTGGCGGGACGTTTGCAGGAATGCGACGCCTTGTCTCAAGTGTCAGCCTCTGTAAGTGTCCTCCCTACATCCATCACCAAACAATTAAGATCACTTTACAGCCATCAATTACCAAGTAGCTCTCTCCTCCTCTACCTCAAAAAAAAGAAAAAAAAAAAACACCTCAAGCCTCTCTGGATAGGACAGCACCCAAGCAAAACGATCCATCTTTATGTGGGAATTTTAGTTCACACAGTTGATAGTGATGAATAAGTGATACTACAATCAGAAATCTCCCTGGATCACTTTGCTTATCTCTCAGGGCACTCGTGTAATTTGAAAGGTTTGAATAAAAAGAATCTCATGTGACACAACAATTGAGGCTGTTTCAGACGTTTTACACAATAGAGCAAAATATTTATGAGTTATAGGAGTGCACACAGTTTTGTTCAGCGGGAGGCTTGCGTGATAACCTCATATGCTTCAGGGGTAAGAAACCTACAGAGGCATAATGTGGTCCACACCAGACTCCGACACAGGCAGACACTCACATGCTGTTAATAAAGCGGCCAGCTCAGACGCCGGTACCTTTGTATAATTACCCTCCCAAAAAAGCCAATACCTTTTTTTTTTTTTTTTTTAAATAATTGCCCGATCTAAGTGTTAGACAAGGCTTTTTACGGCACTTTCTAAAGAAAGAAAGTGGTTTGGAGCCAAGGCATTGCTGCGTGTGCGGAGCAGATGCAGAGAGGCTCCAGACTAACTGGGAGCAGACCTTTAGAGACTTAAGGAGTTGAATCAAAGCCTGTAGTCGGAAGTCTGATGCATTTGACCGAATACACCAGCCATTATGCAGATACCCAAGAAATTGTTGACATTAATGTGAAATTGCCATCCTAATACTTTTTTTTTTTTTTTTTTAATGCTTTGAGTAAAAAGCTAAGACTTGACCCCTTGTGGCAGATAAGCTGATTGGTGACTGGTTGCGTTCTTCAGAAGTTACAAGTAGACTCTGCTTAAACTTTCTGCATGAATCTTGTGGTTGTTTTTTCTTTGGAATATTCTCATGGTCTGTTCCGCTGTGAACAGACTACCCACATTGAAGGACTGTACCAGTGTTACCACATGTCATTATCCTTCGTCAGCATTGGTCACAAAGGTCACATAAACTCCACAAATTTTCCCAAAACAGCTTTATCTGTGAGATATTGTGTTTGTTTGTATTTTGCCCATATCCAATAAACATTACATAAAGTACCTGAAAATGTGTGAAAGTGTTAGTTGAAAAGAACATCTGTGCCAAAATACTTTTTCACGCTGATATTTGAGCCAGGAAGGCAGCACTTGTAAGGAACTATTTTTCCAGGTGTAATTATTCTTGTTTGAGTGGCTCTTCTCTCTCTCTGTGTGTGATTTTTCACAGAATAAATGCAGATGTGAATTACCTACACTAGCAACTTTGACGCATCTAATAGTGTTTCTATACCCTGTCTAACATGAATGGCAGTGAATGGGTTTAAAAATGCAGTCTGACATCTATTAAAGTAAGCACATGGTCGAATTTTAACAACATTTGTGGAATATGGAGCGATCTCTGCTAATGATGAGATGTTGAAAGTAGACTGGTATGGTCCTTTACAGTTCTTGGAAGAACATCTTAAATGGTCTAAATACAACCTAACTTATACATTCAGATGGATTAATTTAGCCTCCTGCTAAATCTGATGTCGTCTCTTCTGCTGACCCTTATTTTCACATGCAGCCTTTATTCGCAGCTGCTCATACCGGAAGACTAAACACTCCATCTCTCGCCTTACACTAAATCATCATAGGTTAAACCCTGTCTGGGACACTTAAGAACAAGGTACTAATATGTCCCATATGAAGACTGCAAGTGCAAACGTCTCATGTCATCAAGTGCAGCTAATGTGGTTGTTTTCTATTTAATTGCTTATGTTTGAAAGGCAAATGTAATTTGTTATAGCCTGTTACTTTAACTGGTACTTCAGGGGCTTGTGGGCCACATCACCAAACAGTATGGAAAAAAATACTTTTATGAGCTTGTTTGATAAAAAAGTGGTTGAAGTCACACTGTAATTCATGCTGCATGAGCCAATTGTGCTTCCTTCTTTTTAATTAGCTTATT
>JAQLOL010000013.1:11211062-11231967 GCA_029783665.1 Naso thynnoides
TTCACAAAGTGTGTAAAACAAAGTAAAATTGTCATAAGCTTTGGGTCATTGACTTGGAAATCACTCAGACTTCATTGTAATGTTTTAGTATGATGAACATGAACTTGTGTGCTGAGTGTCCAACAGGCTCAAAGCCCGAGTAAATCTGGCTGTAGAACATGAGAACCTTTACACTGAAAGATTACGACTGAGAGCACCAGAACACACAATATCACACACATGCAGTGCCTCACTCACACATACATACACACACACACACACACACATATCCACACTCTTCGTGTGGGGTTTAGTGCATAGTCATGGAGGTCCATACTGTAGTGTGTAATTTCATTGCGGAAAAATGAGTCTGGCATTAAAGGAGAACTTTTGATGGGATTTCTCTCTTATATTGCTTTCATGATTTTCTTAACGGTAGCGCTGTTAAATACGAGACCTTTTTGAAGGCTTTATTAATTGTGGGGAGGAATGTTGCCGTACCTCTCTTTGACAGTTATGGTAGTTGACACCAAGTGAGAATATCCAAAAAGCTAGTGCGCCAGTCTGCTTTTATTTAAGCCACCTGGTCCCATGTAGAGTGACTACAGCCCCTAAATGAGGCGCACTCAGAGAGTGAAGGAATCTTAAAACCTTTTAATACTGAATGAAAAAAAAAAGATGGATCTGCTTTTATCTCACCTTCCTCATTTACTTGTGAAGCCATTTAATGGATAGAACTCCCTCACTGTTGTACTGGAAAACTGTCAAATTGGCCTTTTGGTTTTTTAAGATTTGCCCTAAGTAATTTCAGTAAATGAGATGTTGAAAAACAGCTTTATTAATGCTAAGTCATGTCATATTTTTGTTGCTCTTTCTGCTTGGCACTAAAAGAGCACAAAAAAGCATTATTGAGTACTTGCCTTTTTGACTTTTTGTCAGTTTTTGTCATCCTTGATATGTAGTCATTTCAATAGACATTTCAGGTTTTTTTGACCTGTCGCTCCTTTTTTATGGCGTCACAGTCACTTTTCACGTAAATTCATCAGAACACTAAATCAGGTGAATAATGTAAATTTAATGGCATTTTAAAACATTTCATCAGTTTAGATTGATGTTTGAAATCTAAACCCACTAAATGTGTTTTTGCAACTGTATTAAATACATATTTCTGAGCATATGTCTTTCCTTTCATTCACCACAACAGGCTGTAATAACACATACAGTATATGTAGAAGGAACAGATGGATAAATCAACAGTCTGACCTTGTTTTCCATCTCTGTATTAGTCTCCTCCTGATCTTCCCACAGTGTAAATTAACAGAGTCTTCCATCATTTCTGTCCTGGTCTGTTTTTCCACATCAGGATGAGTTTTACCAGCAGCTACAGGCCATCAGACAGCCTTGGCATATTCCCAGTGACACAGACAGTGACATCCTGGAGCCTCCTGAGCAGGATAAGAGTGAGTGACCCACCTTGCTCTTCCTTCCGTCTGTCTCCAACATTTCATTATGTTTCTCCTCATTTAGGTTCTCCTTACTAGACAGATTTCACTCACAGTTAATTTGCAGAAGTACCTCAAAGCCTCTCAGTTGAATCCCCAGTTGACAAATTTGACAAACTGCCCCTCGAATGTTTTTACTGTCAGTTTTTTTTTTTGTTAGACGTGAGGCTTGTTTCCTTGCTGTAATCCCACTTTACAACACTGTGTAACGAAGTGGCTATAGATCCATTAAAAAGTGAAGATTAATGTGCAAGTAACCCTTATAAAATTCTTAGCTGGAGCACGAGGGCTGACACATTAAAATTTCCACATCTCACAGTCCAGTGAAATCCTGGAGGGTTTCACGGAGGGAAACGTTGTCATGTAAAAATTTTCTTTCCTGGCATTGTCTGAGAGATATATCTCTATCAAGACCCCATCAATAGACATGAGTGGCTCTTGAAAACCATAAATCCATTCATAGTTGTAGTAAGGCTAAGATGAAGTACAGCATATTACCTGGGCTTTGAACATGACAGAATTAAACCAGAGCTCCTTGAATATTCTGGCCCATAAATCACATGAATGTGTGGAACTATACGATCTGATTGTGAGAGGCATGTAGTTCTCATTTCACTGAGGTCCACCAACAAACGTCAAATTTATATTCTCCTCTGATCCTCTGCATTAAAGTGTAGTATTTGCTCTAATGATGGAACTAAAAACTTCCTTAAAAATAAAGTCTAAAAGTAACTGATACAAGCGCTGCCATTTATGTACTAATTAAAACCAAAATTACTAGAAAAATTAACATTTGAACAAGCATCAGTGTGATTTAAAAATAATTTGGGGAATAATTTGATTTTTTTTATGTACCTGTACTGCAGCCAGACATCAGGGGGCATTCAAGATGTTCTAGCTTTACTTTTGAGGATTCTGTTTTTTTCTTTTTTTTAAAAAAAAAAACTTTATTTCAATTTTTTTCATTCTTTTTTTATGTCAGTGGTATAAATGGGTCAGTGCAAATAATGGGAACTACCCATAAAGTAGCAGTACTAATACAAATAAACAATTAGCATGACTGATGTTCTTGAGATCATTTACGTCCATGCTTAATACTGTGGGCATCAAGCCATTGGTTTTTAGATACCTTTTGTACTTAAGAGATTTTTAAGGAGAAAATTTTATCCAGTTGCCCAAATTTTATGCTAATCTGACATGAAGTCGCTGAGATATCTTACAACATGTTGGATGGACAAACTTAAAAAGCAGCCTGACTGGCGTTGCCATATTTAGATTCCATCTTTACTGGTGCAAAAATGAAGATAAATGAAGATATTTTATAGTGGATTCCAAAAATTTGACATGCCACGAATTCAGAAATACTCAAAAATAAACGTAACCCTGTTTCCTCGGCAAACAAAGCATCAGCATCAGCTACCCAAACTGAAAATCAAGTGCACATGGGACTCAAAAAGTTGGCTTTCACTGACGTTATGACACAAGAATTCTGGTCAAACAAAAGCTCGGGCAGGCAAATGGTTGTCACATGGAAATATGACCTTCCTGATGATCCCTCCAGAGGGTTGTTGTTTAACCAAATGTGTATCTTGCAAAATAAATGGATACATTCTCCTAATAGCCCCTGGGGGCCCTGCACTAAGACTTGGCAATGGTAAGGGCATGTTGAGAAAGGATATAAGTCTCACTTTGAATTAGAGATGGCTCAGATACACAGAGAGAGGGACTGAAGACGTGACAAAGCACTTTGTGGCGTGAGAGAGGGCCCACAGGACTGCTCGCTGAAATCTGATTTGTATGTCTTTGTGTGTGTAATGAATGTGTGAGTGATTGCATTAGTCAGGGTGAGACATAAAAATTGTTTTCAGAAAACATTTTTTCTCCCTTAATCAAATTTTTCTGCCTCTTTGTGGTTTAGTTTTTAAACTATGAAATAATACAGCTGAATTGTATACCAGCAACTGAACACTTAATATTTACCATTTCAAAAACCTGCATGGACATTTTCCAAATTTCATGTTTCATGTGGACATGTTTGTCCAAAAAGAGGTTTGGGTTTGCTCTGGGTGTTTGATTCCGGCCAAGTACCTCTATGCGCATATGTGTCGTTGAATGTGGGGCTAACTTCATTAGCACAGTGACACCCTGTTCCCTGTATCATGGCAGATGTGTCTGAGCTGGCGCCAAGTATATGGTATGAGCAAAATAATGGGGGAAAAAAATCCATAGCTATTTCCTGTTATTCTATAAACTTCCACAATGGGACAACCACACATACCACAGTGGATATAAAACAAGTCTGTCCTTTTTCTCACTGCTAACCCTTTTGTTCTCAGCGACTGTGGCCGTTCCACTGAGCACATAAATGAATTTAACATAGACATACATGATGTCCAGACTGCTTATACTATTCAATATTTCAAGTGCTTAAAGACAGTTCATGTTATCAATCTATAGATAACCACTAATGGTCAATGGTCTTAAAAAACCATGAGGAGAGTAATGTTTTGACTTAATGATGATGATGACTTAAACATGCTAAATAGCTTACTTCTTGCTACTCTCATACAGTCTGCTACTGTATATAACAGACGACAACTGGTTAGCTCAGGCTAGTATTAATACTAAAAATAAGGCAGAGACAGCAAGCCTGGCTCCTTCCAAAATGAATAAAATCTACCGACTAGCACATCTAAAGCTCACTAGTTTGTTATTGTTTGTTGATTCCATATAAAAACTTTAAGCAGGGGTTTGATAATTCTGGAAAGCTAGCAAGATTTGAAAAGTAACATCTCCTCAGAGTTCGTTCAAAAAGCTGCAGCCCCTACAAATGTGTACGAGTGCTTCACATTACAACTCCTTCGTAATAGAGCGGAGAAAGGACATAAGCACATCGTTTCCAATGTTATACAACTGCATAACCTCATACAGCAGTATAAAAGTGCCAAAAATATCATAACGCATGCTAAAAAAACAAACAAACAAAAAAACAGACATGGCATCAGAAAAACAGCAGCCAATATGAACTTTTCAGGCCAACTTCCTAAGCTGTCGCCACTGTAGAAAAGCCACACTGATGGTTATTCTGGTTTTACTTCTTGCGCTATTCAACTTCTTGTTTGTAGCCTTCATCAGTTTGATCTTTTGCTTTGTTTAGCAGTTGAAGCTGCTGTGGGTACAGCTGGTAATGTGGCTGCCTTTTTTTCTGTCATTCTTCTCCATATGACTGGCTCACTCAGCTGTAGTTTTCTGTCCCATGGTTGCGTACTCCGCTATGTGTATTGAAGTGCACGAAGGCAGGTTAGACGGGTAGGCAAAAAGTGAATTCTTTGTTCGGTTGGTTGCGCGTGATTTAGCTTTGCTGTATCCATGTTGTAGTAAACAATGTTGTTGTTTTTTTCTCCCTCAGAGCATTTAACATTTTGATTGCCATCAGGCTGTTAAGAAATTTTTGTCAAATATGACAGTAAATGCGTCCAGACAGAATTACAAACCCTACCTTTAAGTGTAAAACGAGCTGGTTGTAAAGCTGTTTAACTCTTCTTTCCAGGGCTTGTAAAATAAGCCAAGCTGCAGCCATAGCGTCATACAGTATTTTACAAAAAGATACAATGAGAGTTGTATAGTTCTTCTCATACAACTCTAAACCAAGACAGCGACAAAAAAACGCATATCCCCCCAAAACGTTGAATAATTCCTTGAGTCATTTTGTGTCTTCTACCTTCATGACACATTTTCTCTTATCATTTTTTCACAGGTGGTGCACGTGATGCTACTAAGCGATCTGTCTTTTCAGGTGAGAATCTGAGCCATTAGAGGCTTCACAGCTTTAAATCCAGAAAGGCAAACTCACTTTAGAATGTGTTTCATCATTCAGGTCACCAGGAACCAATGTTGAAATCTTACAATTTTGTTATTAAATCCAATGCCTTACGTTTAGAGAGCCCCATCGTCTGTCAGTGACCTCATTTGCGGAGCCACGGTGTGTGGCTAAATAACTAGCAGTGGGTGACTTACTGTAGAGGCCTCCACCTTCATTTATGGTCCATTCAATTACAGTTACATGTTAAATGGAGGGCACAGTGGCTCTGAAGTGTGATTGGTCGAGGCTGTGTGTGGGGGGACAGGATCCAGCGCTTTTGCCCAGTTCCATTAAGTCACTCGGGTTCTGAGTTTACATGCAGCAGACAGCGTCAACTCTCAGCGTCAACATTTGGGAAGAAGGAGAAAGTCTGTCTGGTTTGAGGTTGTCTGCGGTTCTCCTTCTTGTGGCTCTGGAGGTGCCCACAGTTCCCAGTGTCAGGGTGCCAGTCTGGAGGGAGATCTGAGAGCAGGCTGCTGCTGCTGCTTGGCTATCAGAGAGGAATATAGCATCGCCACAGCAACCAAACTCAAAGCTGTGCTGAAGTCACCCAGATCGCAGCTCTCCCAGAACTCATTGTGAAATATGGTCACTGGAACCCTTACTGGGCAGCACCAGACCTCATTTTCCACCTCATGTTTGTCTATGTATGTTTGAATATTAAATGTCTGTTTCATAATAATTACCCCTGTTATTATTAGCGGTTAAATGTGTCTGATTTTAGTTACTAGGAGACTAATGTTTTTGTCTTTAACTTTCGCAGGCCTATAGTGAGGAAGACCAGAGATCCAATCAAACTATTATGCAAACTACCGGACATTTTGAATATATGTACAGAGACAGTTATTTTTTTATTCATATGAGTGGGGGGAAAAAAAGATTGTATACTTTTTTCACAGATATTTCATAGACATTGTACTGTAACTGTATGATAAAATGTTAAAAATGTTATTTGAGAGGATGGAATATAACATTTATTTTTGTTTGCTGTATAGCATGCTATTGGACTTTGTGTGGAGTCTAGAAAGAGATGCATTTTGTTGTTAATGGACTGTTTTTCTAGGCCCTAGTGCACATTCACATTTTGAGGGCAGCACACCCATGTTATGGAACAGTTATTGATATGCACTGTTAAAAGACGTAGTGTTTTTCAAATAGCAAATACGCAAGTTGTGGTGGGAAAACAAGGAATGCTGTTATATTAATTAAAAAGATTTGATGCACATGTTTCCACTATACTTTTTTACCCTAACGTATCTTGCCTTGTCATGTGATTTCTTTAGATTTAGATCCTGCATACAAGCATTAAAAGACTCATCCTCTGTATCATTAAAGCAGGGGTAGGCAACGTCTGGAAGTCAAGCTAGCTGTAGCATGAGGCTCCAAAGGAAGCAATTCTTTTGCTCCAGCTCGTCTTTTATTTTGTTTTTTTGTCACTGTCTCTTTTAAGGCCAGTTTATGCCAACAGATTAATGGTAAAACGAAATGGTTACAAGGAAAGTTGCAGTGGTGTAAACTGGTATATCTCATCTCGGCTCAACTCAAGGCAGCTGACAGTGTCGCCTGCAACTGAGCTTGTCAAGTCGCCAAAGGCCAGTTTTAGCACTTAAGGCACTTATTTCAACAGCCAATCAGCTTGTAGTGACATAACCTGTCACTAAGAGGTGCAGAGTAGAGCAGACAGTAGGAACACACGCTTACAAAATGACCTGTGATTGGCTGAAAAGTGCCTGTTGCAGCTTTCATTTTCTATAGCCTGAGTACACAGCCAAGTAGAGGTCCAGAGGTCTAGTGTTCCTTCAGACCATCTGAATTACAATATGCTGAAAGGATATTATGGAATTTTGCCCAATGATACCAAAAATAAACTCTCTATCCCAGCTTTAAATTACTAAAACTGCCATAACACAGTCTGTTTATTCCAGCCTTTCCCAGATACATGATCCATCTAACTTTGTGTCCTCAACGTACTGTGGAACTGACAGAAACACCATAATCTGTTCTGACCATGACTGCATTACTCCTGTGTTTGCCTGGGCACGTGTTGGTTAAACTGTGGTTGTCTGAGTGTTACACAGTCGACGTCAGCACTCTCAACACGCACACACACAAAACCGTGGACACGCCCTCCAGCTTGATCCCTCCATTCGAACCCTACTGAGTGTTGTGGTATGGTTCTCCCAGCAAATCCAACGTTTCAGTCTGTCTCTTGGGTTGTGGTCAACAGAACTACTCGACTCTCCGGTCTTCTTCCACTTCATATGATTCCTGTAAAATGAAGTGTGAGAAGACTAATCATCATCATAAATCCCCATCCTGTGGAACATGATATGTGGAGGTATGTTCTGTGTATTTCAGCAAATCATATGCACATTGGAAAGGGATGTGGTTTTGAAAGAAAATTGCAGACATGGCATAATTGAGTCACAACGGTGCCTTGATTTAATCTTTTTATCACTATAAACAATATTTTCCTGTCAGAGAAGGGAAATTAAAATTTTCACATTTCATATTCCTTTTTCTCTTTGTTTGATTTGGGAGTGTGATTGCCATCTGTTCTTGACTTCATTTATACTATCAATATTTTCCCTCAGTTCACGTCTCCTCTAGTCTCTCATTCGTTATGTCAGCAAAATATCAAGGGGCGAGGAGTTCTGGAATGAGACAAGACAGTTTGGAGAAGAAGACTTAAATTACTGTCACAGATGTCACACAAAGACGCTGCACCGATGCTTTTCCTTCCCTCTGTGTATCCGTGAATGTCTCAGTGTGTCACAACTTATTAAACTGAAACGGTAAAGACTGTTACTGATGCCTCTTCCTGCTACAACTTCTAAAGTATCAGATTTCAGATTTGATCCATATGACTTCTCAGTGTTTGTCCCAAAGATGATTTTGCTGCTTATATAAATCATTCAGCTCAAACTCCATACATACATATCAGTCACATATGTCATATGATATTAAGGATCAGAGACAAGAGGGTTCACAATGTTAATTCCATGTCTCTGGAGTATTAAATCCTCCAATATCTCCCTAAAGTATGTTTACTGTGCAGGCATTATACACCAGGCCCATTCAAAGTAACTGCAGGGGCCACCCAGGAGCAGCGGCAGACATCACTGTACTTACTGGGAGATCCGGACCACCATCAATGGTCAGCAGACTGACCCAGGTCTTAATTTACAAGTGAACAGAGTGCGATTTATCCTGACGTACAGCACAAATAAATCTATGGTGGAGGAAAAGCATGCTTTGAAGACATTTAAAGTCAGTATCATTCACGGCTTGGAATGAAAAAGCAAACTTGTCAACTGGTAGCCAACTAGCTTTTCAGGCAACACTACCACCACACCATGTATGATTATAGAGAAGCTCTATATTAAATGTTTCCTGTAAGAACTCCTGTGTGTGCCTCTTTTTCTTGGTAATTTAAAGCATAATCAACAATCTGGGTTTTGTTGTCTGTGTTTTTTGAAGTGAGCTGCCTGTTCTTGCAGTGCTAATGAAAACACCCCCTCAGTTATTTAGCTGTTAACTTCTTCAAGTCTCTCATCAACATGAAAGCTGAAGTGTTGCTATGTGCTCGGAAGTTTTGCTCCTCTTAAGCAGCTCACTTTGTTTAGGAAGATTTGTTATGCCGTATGACGCTGTAAAAGCAAAAATTACCGGTTTAAATCTGACCTGTGTCATACCCTGTTGTCAGTGCAGACTTTGTCATGTTCACAGCAAGCACTGAACCTGTTCTGCACCTGGAGCAATGAGTGTATTATTACTCCAATCATGTATATGTATTTTCATTAATCCATAACAATTAGGGAGCTGAGGACTAATAAGAAAGCTATGTTAAGAAGACTTTGATTATTCAGCCCTATTTACTGTGCTTAATGCTTTTAATGGGCATATTTTACCAATAAGGGCAAAAGGTCAAAATGTGACACGATATGTGTAGCAAAACAAAGCATAAATTGGGACTTTAGAACATATCGCCAAAACTGAGACTATTCAAATAATATTTCTCCATATCTAAGCACGGGTATTATTACAAATGTTTATTTAAAATGTATTGCAAAAGTCTTTCTGGGCCTTGCACACAGGAGTCATATAAACAGCAATTTTTAAATGACCAACACATCAAAATCACAGCACAACCCAGGAATGTTTAGTTCTCGGACTGAGTAGTTCTGGAGGAAAGTGGAATAATTATGTATTTATGTAGTTTAGCGTGCAGAGCTGTAAGTTAATTATGTTTCATACTTGAACTTTAATTAAGAGGATTTCACGTCCATCCAAGCTTAACGTTACAAGTGCATCAAGTGTCATGTTAAATGAACTTAAATTACAACTTACAGGACCTGGATGCCTGTTATGGCTCCTCATCACCCTCTTTTTGGGGTTCATGGTTCATGTAATCATCAGGTCCGCATCTGACTTCTCCAGGAACTACCAACAAGTCAAAGTTAAAAAAAACAAACAACCAAAAGGTGCAGGCTGTTTGATAGAAGCAGCTGCTGTTTTGAAGACACTTTCAGTTTTAGAAAATATTAAAAGACAAACCTGAGTGTTCTTCTTCAACTTATTTTTGTTTCCTATTTTGTTCTTATGCTCCTCAATTCTTCCTTTTCTTCTTCTGTCCTTCATTTCTTCTTCTGTTGTTCCTTTACTTCTTCTTCTTCTTCTTCTTCTTCTTCATCTTCTTCTTCTGTCCCTTCTTCTCTTCTTCTTTGAAAAAAAAAACCAAACAAAACGAAATGCCCTGAAAACAGTGGTAAATGTTGTTTTACAACTCCAAGAGTTTTTGGTTTATAAATTTGGAGAAACACTGAACTAGCTCTATAGGCTAACTCAGATGTTGTGAGCAAAAAACTCTCGAATGTACAAAAGATGATGACGAGGAGGCCACAGTCAAGTTTAAGGACTTTTGAAGGTAAGCTAGGACAAGCTGAATACTGTTGTTTGTGTTTGGTTTACTTCTTTAAAATTTCTATTTGTTTTTCTTAACAGAGACATTTAACCATCAGTCATGTTGTAAACTGTTGAAAAGAAGCTGTAAAAGAGCTCTGGTTTGGCCTGTAATGTTATTATGGAGCGGAAGCTTTCACCACAGGGACTTAATTGTTTTCCACTGAGTTTAATTGTCTTACAGAGATTATGCTTGATAGTTTTAACTTCTGCTGTGATAACATTTCATGAAGCCATCGTAATTATAAATATATGATTGCTTTAGCATGTTGAAGCTTTTACGATTATGTCTTAATTATTAGGACATATCTTTAAACCATTTCCCATTCAAGTATGAACGGTTCAAACCTCAGGCAGCAGAATGAAAATAGTCCTTGGCCATCCTAACCCTAACATTGTAAACCAGAAGATATCCATCATTGTTGTGTGGATCGGCTGTTAGGTTTGGCAGAACTTGTAAAGTGTTGAAAGACATATTGTCTGTATTAAACAAGTGTTTTGTTTTTCCTAGCTAAACAGTTTTCTTAACATCTTCAGCTGTTTTCTATGGCAGTTTGTTGGCCTTCCCTTTTACAGCTACACATGATATAGTTGTACCGGCAATAATTTATTTGGTGCTTTTTCCATAATGATCAAAGTGTCAGCCTCAATTTCTATGATAAATGACATGGAAATGGCTCATCCCCTTTGGTGTGCTCTGTTTGAAAGAAAATGATCACTACTGGGATTAGCAAATGCTCTTATGATTCTTTGAAACATCATGTATTCAGTGTTGTTCCAAAGGGTTGCTCAGCACATCCAAAGGGATTACATAGTGGATGAAGAAGCAGACATCCTGTTGTTATGTCTGGCTGCTAGTGACGCTTTCCTGTCAAATCTTTGTAAATGTCACAGAAGGCCTGCAAATCTCAAGAGTCCTCTGCACTTGAAGGTTCAGTTGTGAGACCTCAGCGTGCAAGAACAGTAGTCTGTGCTGTCTTTTCTGTATCTTCGTTTTCTTTCTTGCAGACTAATTCATGGTTCTTCTCTCTGACCGTGATGTGGTCAGTGTTCCAGACGCTTGGGGATCCTTTTAAAGGCTGGGCTGTATGTGTGTTACACATTGGCAGGCTTTGTGGTGGGTTGAGGCTTAGACATGGGTCAGATGACTCATCCAAACTCAGTGCTTGTCCCTGGGTCTAGGGAATCTTTGTGCGCACAATAGTCTTATGATTGAGTCAAAAGCAGGGATCTAGTCTTGGTCTGGTGGTGCACTGTGTCTTGGAAATGTTTTTGCTTGTTTTGTTCCTGTCTGGTGTGGAGTGAAACAAAATATTGTGGCAGGGACATAAAGGCCTTGTTGACCTGAATATATGTATACAGTACCTATTGTCAAGCTGCTTTGTCTCCACATCCAACTAAAGCCCCCTCAGGGTAATGTGGAACACCTCCACTGCTGAGGTTGTACTTGGATTTTGTTTCAGCATCAGAGCTAATGGTTTCACTGTCCTGTTCTCCAAAAGAGCTTTTTATTTTCTTTTTATGTTTTCATTAACATATAAAGTTGCAGTGAATTTATAGAGTCTGCACATGGCTTTTTACTCAACCTGTGATTTATGACACAATCTCATTCAGCTTTATTCTAATTGGCTGCCAGCAAACTTTTTTATGCTCTCACCAATTCATCAAAGCTGTCCGGCAGAGGCAGATGGTGGATGGCTGAGTTAGATGTATCTTTAGAGCCTTAAATGGATAGTTCACGCAAAAAAAAAAATTTAGTGATTATTTATTCACCCTCATGCCAAAAGGAGGTCTCTTGAACTTTTTTAGTCAACAAAACTGCTGGATTTTCACAGGAAAAAAGGCGTCCCAGTCATCTCCCAAGCAATTGCAGTGAATGTTGACATGGATTCAAATGTAAAAAAAACAAATGCAAAAAATCCATAGCAACGAGAACCTATGTTATCTGCAGGATCAACTGAAGAGCATGTCTGGACAAGTCTGGTGCTCTGGTGTCTGCTGGTAGCACCACACTTTGGGTAGTATGTAAGTATATGTAAGTATTTGTTATGCTTTTTTTATGTTTGAAACCTGGTCACCATTCACTATAATTGTTTGGGACATGACAACAACGTGTATAGCCTGTAAAACTCCAACTGTGTTTTGTGGACTATAAAACTTCACCAAACCTTCCGTCAGCACGAGGGTGAGTAGATAATGACTGAAATTTCATCTTTGGATGAACTATTCCACTAATTGTTTGATACACTTTCATAGATTCACCCTCATTAACTTTGTGTTGCAGTCACATAAATATTTGTCATCATCACAAATATCAAGCAGAGAACATCTTCAAAGCTGCATTCTTTTGTGATTAGTTATCTTCATCCAGATGCTACAGTCCATGTGTTTGCTCATCTGTGTGATTCCCTATGTCCAATCAAACATAATCATAAAACACTAAACCAACATCAGTTCTTCCACCAGATGCTAACTGGATTCAGATTCCAGTTAAAGCATTGCCATGTTACTGTCTTCCTTTGTTAAAGAGAGGCGATAACCATTTGTGGGATGGTAGCTGCAGAAATTTGAGGATAAGATAATACATTTTCCGGTTATGGTTGCCAGAATATATAATGTGAAATGCTTGTACACTGCTGACTTTTGTGTTATGTTTATTCTTTTTGCCAAACATTTACAAAGTACTTTGAATGCATTTATGGCTTGATTATGCTTTCAGAAAAAAATCCTTACTACCCGCTAAAGAAAGCATAGCTCATTGCCTGCGCCGAAACATTAACTTTAAAGTGATCTTTGAAACTGATTCAAGACTATTTCTTACAAAAGACTGTTTTCATTTGCTTCTTTCCTTCCCTTCTTGCTGTAATGAATTCTTAAGCACATAAGCCATCACCCTCGATGGTTCCAGATAACCCGTTGCTCTTAACTGCCTAATACAAAAACTGTGCAAGCGGTAGAAATAATATTGAATCATTTGATTTGGCAATAAAGTCACTTTTGTAGTGTCCATATGTCTTCATCACAGTTCCAAGGGACAGCATGAAGAAAGAGGGTGGAGTGGGATTGAATGATGATGCTGTTACTGGCCAGTTGGGAGGGGTGTGATCGACTCTGTTCAATAACCTTAAATTGATCTCTGACCACAGAGGACCAGGGAATGTCTGTATTGATGCCAGAAGAAGTTTGACAGCTCAGAGCTGCTTCACACCTGCTGCTTCTCTTTTCCTCTGCTCTAGTAGTATCACATTCAGTATTGTATGACTTTCCTTTCTTTTTGAACATGCCTGTCATCAGCATTAGCTTCAGTCAGTTGATGGTGGTTAAGGGCCACTGGCTTTTAGGTCATGCAGGGAAAATGGCAAAGGACAGATTAATTGTCGCAGTGTGAGTAACATTGGAAGTGTTTGGTTCTCTCTCTACCCAATCACCAACATGACGCTGTTTCCCCTCATCAAAGACTAATGCTGCCAAAAGTCTGATCTCAATTTCCCAGCAATTCGACGCAAGATGGAATTATTCAGGGGTCATGATACATTGGCTTCAGCCCGGTTGAACCGAAGCATGATGTACCGACCGGAACATTAACAAGTCACATTTGTTTTTGTGATGGAGTTTGTCATGATTTGCTTAAGATGTCTGGAGTATCAACATACAGAGAAGATGAATACCCTGTGCTTTTTTACGATGGAGCTAGGATAAAATCCTGTCTGAGTCATGACTGTTCTTACAAAATGCTTTCAGTTTTTTTGGTTTCAGTTTTATGATTTTTAACAAAGAGTGACTAAATGTCTAAACCAGCTGTCCCAGATTGTTTTTCAACACATCCACCCTAAGGACAGCTTAAAGTTCTTTTTTATTTAGGGCCATTTCAATCAAAAGGATGTAAATGCACTGTTTATTCAAATTGAGTACCTCTGAAACCTCGGTTGGATGTTTGAAGCATGGGAATAGAGTTGACTCAAAAGAAAATGTTTGTGTCAGAAGGTTACACAGCAGGTATGCTACTTTAACCACTTGCTTTTAAACCTTCTAGCTACAGTTTCTGCTATTATGTGCAGGTAAAGTCTAGAGAAAGGGTTTAAAAAATTGTACAAACTTGTAAAATTCTCTAACCCACAAGTCTTAGCCTATACAATATGTGCTTTAGTGGTTGGCACGCAAGCAGACTTAATAGTACATGATCTCATTTGTGGCAACACAACAGCGAACATGAAAATAAAATTGATTTATTGGATAAAGAGGGAAACACTACATTTTGGTATCCAAAACAACTTTGTGCTGAATGGGTAGAAACATCGTCAGCAGTATGTAGAGTGAATATAACATGGGCTTTTATGGGAAGCATGTCCACAAGCCCTAAAGGCCTCTCACTTAAAATCTTATAATGTAAGAATTAAGGAGAGGTCTGCTGACTTTATCATTTACAGCCTTTGAAATCCTCTCTCGGCTAATGATCTATGATGATCCACACACTTAAAACCTCTTACGTTTACATTAATAACTTAAAAGAGGCAGTTAACAAATTATTCAGTCCTGGAACTGAGTGTGACATAAACTGTGTTTTATTACCTTTTTTCAGGTTTTTTATTACAACAGTATTATCTTAAGATTACAGCCAACGACTTCTGTGTACTGACTGTTCTGTTCTCTCACTTCTTTCTAATGGTTCCAATTATAAGGTCTCTGAATCATCATCTGTCTCTTGCATCATCTCAGTGGAGAAAAATCTGCATGGAAAAATCCCCCTCGACATTGCTATTGATATTTATGTCACACTTCCACTCATCTCAAAGAAAGGCCAGTAAATGAATTAAGAGAATCATTGATAACCTGGCAAATTCAGTGTTCCTCCATGATGTCAGTGGCAGTTTAGCTCATGGTTGGACTTTGCAAGCTGAAGAGTCTTTCAAGTCTTTGCCAAAACATGAGGGCTTTGGGGCTGATACTGTTTTTTCTTTTATCTTGTGATTCATTTCCATGAAACTGAGAGGTGCTTGACGACAGTTTTGAGGGAGAAAAGAAAGAGGAGCAACCAGAGAAAAGGGAGAGGGTTAGAAGGGTTGTTGAAAAAATGAATGCTGCCAGCAGCGTGATTAACTCTGTGGTATTTTTGCCTCAGATCAAACAGGGAGTGAAGAAGTGTGAAGTGGTTGGACTGTGCTCGCCCTCCACAAGAGGGCACAGGTGATGTTGCTGAAGGAGGCTAAGCTAGTCTCTTCCTGGAGTGCTTCTGATCACGTCCTCAGTCGGGAGGACCCTTTATGTGAAGCCCTGACCTGGCTCTGGTCATTTCTCTCCTGTTGTTACAGCATCTCAAATCTCTAGTTTCTGATTAGAAAATGTTCTGTGATTACAGCTCATTGTTCACTTTAATTTACAATGATGCCGGTTGAGGGTTTGAAAATATACAGAATATCTTTTAAGTCTGTTTTGAGTGAAAAATTTAAGGATACAGTGTAAAGGCTATACAGAGGGCAGATTTAAAGCTCAAGAGGCCATTTCTTTCTGTGCTGGACTAAAAGCTTAAATTTTCTGTTACTATTTTGCAGAACCACTTCCTTTTTATATTGTTAAACAGCAGTTATACCCATAACTTGCTAAAATGATTTAAACAAGGTAGTGTTTTTTGTAAAAATACAATATTTGAACATATAATAGCACTTGTTGAAAGTTGATATGATTAGTTTATTTGAAAAATTTGTTTAACTTCTTTCTCTTTCATGACAGTAAAACTAATGTATTTGGGTTTTTGAGTACTTTTTTAATTTGCTTTTAGCCCTTTTATGACTCACTGTCTTTCAGTTTGGCGTTATAGGTTGACAACCTATTTGGGTTAATAACATAATTTTGTTAATTTGGTCAAAGTTTCTTCACTAATTTTCAAGGTACATAGCAAGGCAAGTGTCTACAGTTTATCTTTTGAAAATTACTTACTCCCAATATTCTTGTGGAAAAAAGTCTTGAGAAGCACTCTGGCTTATTTGTATTAATTTAGTCCTTTTGGGCTAGAGTTTTGTCAGCTAATGTGTTGATATGCTTGTCAGATCTTTTATGTCCATTTTTGTGAATTAGTGCTAGTTAGGTGCAAGCAAGCTAGCTAGCTAAATTTCGGGAGTAGAGCAGCTTAATGGCAGGTACAGACCCTACCAGGTCAAAAGCAGCTTCTGATGTAATAAATGATGTTTAAACACAAACAAAAACATGGATGTAAAACTTTGCAATGCAAAAGGCATACATTTTTAGAGACATTGCTGTTACAGCACTTATGCTTGGACATATTTTTTACTTATTAGTAAAGTTTCCAACACTTAAAATTTTTTTGTTTATTTAATTCATGGTCAGATGTACCGCCTCTCTCTGTCCTTACTTTGCTGAGCAGGTTTCGAAGCAGACTAGTGATCATAATGGTATCACCTGCTCTTTTAGTGCTGGATGTCAGACGCTGACGCAGAAAGAGCAGTCAGCGTTTGATTTACAGGAACATGTGGTCTGGACTGCTGTTTGTCTTTGCAGTTGGTGTGCTATTACAGAGCTCTTGCCTCTTTAGATGGTCCCATATGGTGCAAAACACATCTGAAGATGTCTTACTGTGTCTGGAGTTTTGCTTGGAATGAAAAGATGATAGAGGAGTCTGTTCTATGGGTTGGAAATTTTAACTGATTAGCCATAATTATTCAAACTACACTGTTGCCTTGAATTCATTCCCTTAAATAATATTAAACTCTGTTCTCAGTCTTGGCTTTTTCATGGTCACATGATCTTAAAATCAACTATTGTATTTTTCTCTTCATGTTGCCATTATGGCATTCTCTCTGGTGACAAAAAGTCTCCTTGATGGCAAAAATGTAGCATCGTTACAATCTGAATTCTGCCTGAACTACATTATTAGCCTCCTTTTCCTCATAAACCTAATTGATACCTATGGCTAGTGGTGAAGTGTAAACAGACAGGCAGCTGGTGAGACAGCCGTGTGTCTTGGACAGAACAGCCACCCAGCCCATAATGTATTGCAGTTTGGATTGTTCACTCCCTCTTCTGTGGCTGTCAGAGCCGAACAGAGACAAGGAGACGACCGCACAAAGGAAATATTTGTCCAATCTGTCCAAGCAAACTCCCCAATTGAGGACTGAACTTTCCCATCGCATTGCTCTGTGTCTGTGTGACATGTAATTGAAAGAGGAATGATTCTTTGAACTGAGAGGGCGGCAGCCTCTGCCTTAAAAAAAAACAAAAAACAAAAAACTGTGAATATAATGACCACTGACAAATTATGCACCTGTTCCATTAAATCTTGACCAGGTCAAAGTTTAAAAAAATGAAATAAAATATAGGTAAAGTAGACTAAACAAAAGCTTGGTGGCATTTTACAGCTCCTTCTGCTTTGTTAAGAAACAAGAGGAATATTGCAGATGAAAACATATTGGTTGTAGACCACACTTCCCTGCAATAATGTTTATCTGTAGATCTTACATATGCTATTTAGATACACCACATTAAAGGTTTTTTTTATTCTTTTGAAATAAGCCATCTGGACAAAGATTACCATATGCAAACATCACATACGTCCTCAATGCACCATAGATCAAGACTTGCCATTTAAACACAATGTTTTTCAAAGTATCTCATCCATAGATCTCTCCACTGTTCAGAAATGTGGTTTCCTCCTGTCAGTATCTCCAGGCTTCTCAGACGGCTTTGCTACCAGCGTGACAAAGAGCCAGGAAGTCTTAGTCTGTGTGCAACTTCTAAGAAGTTTATCTCGCCTTATTCTTGAGAGGGTGTTGGGTCTGCCGTCAAGAACCTGATTCAGTGTGTGTGTCTAGGCTGAAATGGTTTGCCAATGTGAAGTGAAAAGGGTTGCCAGGGTGGTGAAAGCACGCTGTTTGCTCATGTCCAGAGCTGCAGAATGGATGAGGACACAGATGGGATTCCTCTCTGGTGGACTTTTCTTCTGACCAAGCCTCTCTGTGTTTGGAGAGACATGGAAACCTCAACTAGAATGGACAGGCATCTTATTAAATGAGAGAAGACTTAGGGCTTCCACCCAACAGGATCTGAATAGTGTATGGGAGACAGGCAGTGAATGTTTTGCACAGGGTTGGGATGTTTGTTGAGATGAGATCAAGGTAATGTGAATGCCGCGTATGGTCACAACTGCTCTCTCTTTTTGACTTTTGGAATAAAAACAGGTTTAGATAGCACTGAACCTACTGATTATGTGCATGTGTGTTCAGATCATGTGGTGGATTAATATAAAAATGGTCTTCTGTATTATAGTTGTCTAACACAACTCAGGCACATCCGGGCCTTGTCCTCTGAGGCTTCATAGAGCTGCAGCTCCATAAAACTTCAAAGCCTGGACTAAAGAAATCATCTGGGTTTGTTTCTCTCCACTCCCAGTACTTCTGCTTTTCTCTTGAGAACCACGGGGGGATTCACAGAACAGCAGCACATTTTCAGAGGGAAACGAAGTGCATCTCCAAGAATTGCATCCAAGACACAGCTCTTGGCTTGTTGTCGAAGGTAAATTCAGTATCTGAAGTTATTACCAAATGACTTTAGTGTAATAGTGCTCTACCAGATTTTTCATTCCTACCACGTCAACAAAGTGTTTTTACACAAACCTTCCTACTAGAAACTATTTAAAGCAGTTTTTATTGCAATGAAGCGAAGTTTCAAGCAAGCAAAGTTTTAAAGCCCCTTTGATGAACTTTCATTTTGTGTGATGGTAGCAGCTTGTGTGGACAAAAGTAGTACTGCTTACTGTCTTAAATATCTTGTCAAGCATGAGCATTTGTAAAAGACAGAATAGTAATCTCCAGTTTCCTCACAGATGATCTCATTTGCTGATGTTGGTAAGATGTGAGGCACCAGTAATTTGGACTGCTTTATAATCAGTTAAAAGTTCCTCGCTGGGAACACACAAAACATGAGTAAATTATCTGAGTAATTATTAATCTTCCTGAAGTAACTTACACTTGTGCTGTGTCATCTTAAGAAAACTATGCTGTTCTCAAAAAAGCCATCAGCCTGCAAGCACGGTGCAGCTCCCCACCCTGAAGTTTTATCCATCTTTGAAGAATCTTGAAGATAAGCTTAAATGCCTTGCAAACTTATTGTAAGACATCCTTCGTTTGTAGTCCGCATACACAGAATAAAACTCACCCAAACCATCTTGGTTAACTATAGTAAGTCTTAATCCACTGTCCCAACAACCAACTGTAGTTTGGTCAAAATAAACTCCTAATTTTGGGAGTTAGATATGAAAATATTCCAGGGAGAAAACCAGGGACAGAGCTGCTTTTCACTGACAGACAGCTGAATGAAGGCAGAGCTGGACTGAGTCATACCTGATTCTGCTCCAGTCAGTAGCTGTTTATGGGCAGGAGGAGAGCGCAAAGTTTATTTCTTAAATTTTTGGCATTAAAAAATGGATTTAGGTGGATGATTTTTGGCTCTTCACATTTATCAAGACTGCTTCTCTTTGCCATTGCTGGCCCCTTTAACTTGCTGAAAGAGCTGCTGGATAAAATGCTAAAAATTGTCCCAAAGAGTGGCAATGGATTGAACCAACCATAAAGTGTAAGTGGAAATTTAAATTTAGCCAATTCTAATAGAATTAAAAGTGTGCTTAGAGGGATTTATTTCACCGCACAGTATGACCTGAGAGATTTAACTATGTTGAACAGCCTTAATTACCAGGTAACAGAAACTGTTGCCAGGCTAAATGTTGCATACATAGATGTCTCGCCCACTGTAACACGCAATAACACACATGATTACAGATGTTCAAATGCATTCCTTCTCTTTAAAGATAGTGCTTCTTAAGAACCGCAGTTAACAGCAGCGGTGACAGAAGCAGGCGGTACGTCAGACCTGGTGGAACAGAACTTTGTTTCAGAAGTTCAGAATGGGCACATTAACATTGGGTTAAACTAACATTGGGAATGGGAGTGACGCCAAGATCATTAGAGAGGGAGAGTGAGTGCTGGGCAGGGTCAGGTTACGTGTTGTCGACCCCGGACCTGCCCTGAACCTGTCTGTCAGAGGAGAAGGAGCGGCAGAGATGGAGGGTGAGTGAAGAGGAGGAAGAGGTGGAGGCAAAAAGAGTGATGAGTGACGGATTCTGACACACAGGCTTTGCTCACTGATTGTCCGGTCAGCTGGACACTGTTGCCTACTTTGGCGTCCTGGAGGAGAATAATCGGATCTGATGCTTGTGTTAGAGCCATTTCAGGTCACATGATCGTTCTCCAAAGTTGTGTGCGTGATCTCTTTGTTTCATTTCAGACTCTCTGGTGATGTGTTTTCCTCATGTTTTCTGCAGCAAAATCAAACAAATTTCACCTCATTTATTTACATGCAACTGTTGATCTATTATGTCTGGCAACACAGAGTAATAATACAGAATGGATCAACATCATGTCAGTGATTTGTTACAGCGTCCTGGATTCAACACTGTGATTGGCTTTGATTTGACATTACACAGGGAGGTGAACCCGCAGCTGGGTCAGACCTTAATTAGACCCACAGAAGAGTCATTACAGTCAGTGGGAGAAAGTTAGGCTGTTGAGAGTAGCAAACCGCCGGGTGGAGCACG
>JAQLOL010000013.1:11233123-11254622 GCA_029783665.1 Naso thynnoides
CTTTTTCTTTTAAACACCTGAAGAAACATTTTCTCATCAGTGTTGAAAAATGCTGTGCTCTGGATTGCTCTTCACTTGTTTATGTACACTGTTTCTATAGTGATAATGTGCATGTTTCTGTTAAAATAAACCTACTGTCATTGATTGAGAGATCATTTGCACATTTTTGACAAATCTGTGTTTTGTTTCCTATAAAATTTTTGTAAGTTTTACAACAATAAATGACATTTTTTAACAGTTGTCCTTTTGTAGATTTGGTTTCATTCTCATTTGTATTTACCCATCAACTGTGTGAATAAATGATATATGTGAGAGAGAAAATAAACCGTTTTAATATACAAGAAGGTATTAAGCTGTGGAAGTAGTTATCCTGAGGGTTTTTTTGTTATCTGAATTATCTTCAAAACAAAACTAAACATATAGAAATCAGTTGTCATCTTCTCTTCACGCTACAGAAGATAAAAATACCAAGACTGATTTGTTTTTTTCTGAGTGACAATAGCTTTGTTAAACCCCTGTAAACTCACCCAGGTTTTGTACCTCTTCAACACAGCTTCGTACCACACTGGTTCAGAAGCAAAGTATTTTTTTGGTTGGCTTGCTTAGATTTTAGTTAAGTAATGAGACCTGATCTGGAGTCTGCGCGGGGAGTTTTATTTTGAAAATTGACTGGATTCTTTATGCAGATCCTGTGTCTTAGGTCCACTTTCTCTCTGACTCAATTTGTTCTGTGCTGCTTTATGCAGCTTGTAATGTCTCACTAAGTTATTCATAGTTTACTCAACCCGTTAAAACTGAATAAATATTTGAAAACAAATACTGTTGGGAAACGCCTTCTACCTTCCAGTCTTCAGCCACCTCCTCTGGGTTTTATGGCTGTATCTCTGTTCCTCAGGTATGATGGAAAAGTACATCTGGCATGCTACCCACTGACTTGTTGAAGGCCTTTCCTTGCAACATGTTTTGTAAATCTGTAAATCAGCATGCTCTGCTCTTCTTTGTTGGATATACCAGGGAAATCCTGACATGGAGTGGCTTTCCTCCACAGCTCAATTCAGTTTTCTTTCCCACAGCTCTCAAGATATTTTGGCGGTCAGTCCATCGCAGCAGGAGCACAGTGCATGTACAGCTCTGAGGAGGTTGGCTTGGATTTGGTTGTGACTAGAGGTTGCAGTGCAGTTTGTCTTCACAGCTCTGGTGCGGGATCAGACGGGTGTCTTCTGGATTTAGAATGTAATTTAAGTATCGTTAAATGTTTTTGGCCTTTTTCCCCTGAAACTGCCTTTAGGTCTGTTGCATCTCAAATCTCTTGTGAGCTTCTTTTAACTCTCTGGTCATTGAGAGCATTTATCCATTCCTTTATATTTTTTCATTACCACATCACAGCCAGGAAAACTTATTTTTTCAGTCTTCTGATGGACTCTTTACTTTTGCTGAAATGAGTCTTTTATATATGTGACTTTAACTCGTAGGTGCTCGGTGTTTCTTGGCATTTCTAATATCTAAGGATTTGTTTCCTCACTTTTGCAAATTAGCCAGTTCTAGTTGTCATTATCAATTTTGATCAGTTTCTTGAAGTAAAACTTTTTAACCCCCCCCCTACTGGCATCAAGTGGTCTCATCAATGGCACTATTGCAAAGACAAGGAGACTGTTTTCCGTTTTTCCTCAGAGCCTAGCAACTACCAACAACACAGGATGCGCTACATTTGTTTTCAAATTTCCATGGAAAAAAACATTCACCACCACTTTGGAAAAAGAGAGTAGAAAGAAGCATGTACACTAAAGAGAAGTAAATATATGGAGTAATAATATAGTTTGAGTATTGCTGCAGGCAAACAAGTAATTACAGCAGAGGTTGGCATCAGGGTTCAGGAGAGTGAAGAACATGTTAGGAGGAAAAGTGAGCTCATCATTTATTTGGTCTGCAATAACAGCAGTGACATGAAAGCAGGTAGAAGGTGGGAATCTCGACGCACTTCACAGTTTTATTCAATTTTGATTCTAAGCTACAGTGCAAAGATAAACACAACTGTAGAAATATTTTGATACATCCTCATTTCTCCAAATAAGTTAAAATTATTTAAATAATCATCCAAGAATTGATTTTTTTTCCTTACATTCTTAACCCATCGCATTATTCCATAGCCATAACATTGTTCAAACAGCATTTACCTCATAATGACGAGTAAATGCAAGAAAAATTTAATGCCAGTTTAGCTTATATTTACCTGAATTTTAGATAATCAGAAACTGTTTCCTTTGACTCCTTTATCTATTTACATTAATTACACTCAGCTACGCTTTTACAGCAGCACGAATGACAATCACTGTCATTGCTGAACCTCAGGTCAATGGCCTCGCTTCCTCTTCCCCACCCTCTTCCCCACCTCCTGTCTTGTTCTCTGTACCTTTCTTACAACCCAAGACAATAAAATGCTAATTTATCAGTCAGTTGTCTCAGGGTTTTGTTTTTGGCAGCTGACCGCAGACCTGACCTGGCTGGTACAGTTTAAGTAGGTGAGGGACAGCTGCTCCACCGCTCACCGACCGCGTGAGAAAATGGTCATCACAGGAGTCTCCTCAGGGCTTTTCTGTTCTCTTCACCGTGTTTTGTCCTGCCGGGAATGAGGCACAGCGCCATTGAGACTCATATCCCAACCGCAGCCCCAACAGAGTTTCTGCTGTTGTCTGCTGTGAAGGAATTTGTCCCGAAAGTTACACGTCACCTGGCCATTCTGAAAAACTCATTTGAGTTAGGCTGAATATAGCTCTGTGTTTTATAGGTCAGACTTTTTTGTATCTTTCTTTATTGCTGTCTGCACTAAAGGGCTTTCCTGGAAAAAAAAGACTTAATTTAATATTGTGAGAAGCATGCTTGACTTGAAGTTTTGAATACCTTGTTCAACAGCCGGGAATGTTTAAGTGATTGTGCTTTTATTCTCTGTACAATTTGAGCATAAAGATGGATGGGATCCTGCTGGGCTGATTGACCCACTGGTGTGTGGCACCTATGCACGTTGTGCTAAATGTGTTGTTTGTTTTTTGATCGTTCACTATGAACTCTAATTGGATTTATGTCTGTCTGAGCAACAGCTTAAAAGTTATTCCCTTAGGAATAAACTAAAATAAACAGTTATGCCCCTGTGGATGCTTTGGGAGAGCCCATAAACCCAATTTCCTCTCGAACTGAAATCCCCTTGTCTCTGTCGGTGAAAATGTGAATGGAAAATTACAGAGCATTCACTGAGCAATCAAGGGTTGTTTTTGTTAGTTTCTGAGCCTTTGTAAATTGTGACTTAGCTACTGTCTGCATAGCGTGAGGTTAAAGTTGTCCATAGAAATGATCATAAAGGTTCCCTCTGTGTGTTATGCTTTTATTACATTCATCCATTCACAGCTACAGACCCTTACGCAACTGCTGTGTCTTTACCTCATGAAACTTTTTAATTAGTCTGAGCTGGTAAAGTGCTCTAAGTGTGGGTTAAAAATACCTCAGTGTTCTTAATGACCTGCCGCGCAGCCACGACTTCGCACACAACTCCTGTTTGTGTGAACTGCGGCTGCCATAATGTAGTCATATCACACGAAGAAATCATTTGTTGAACTTAAAACTTGCAAACTGGCGCATGTTGAGAAGAGGAAGCCCAAACTACCAGGTGTAAATGACCTGTGTGACTGGAGATACAGGCTGGGTAGAGCAGCTGAGACCTGCTGATAAGATCTGGAGATGCCTGGAGTTATTGGAGTCTCTCTTTGCAGGCTGTCATTTCCTTTTTTACGCGTCTGCGCTTAAAGACGCAATTGAATAACCTTTATTAGCCTGTTAGCTCTCAGCCCAGAAGTCCTGTGCCTCCATGTACTCTCTGCTGCTCGTCCTAAGTTATGCTGTTTATGCTGTGGGAGCAGCTGCTGTCAGAAACACACAATAAAGTACTTGACTAGAGGAAAATATGTTTTCTTTGTATGGATATTTCTTTTAAGATGAAATAAATTTGTGTTAAACAACAAAGCACAGGATGCCATTGTATTACAGGGGAGATGTTTTTGTAGGTTTAAATAGGAATTTGCTAAAAATATTTCTCAGCTGTATTAGGTGTAATAGAGCTGTGTTGTCCCCATTATTTTTCTATTTTGTCCTTTAGTCAAATATCTAGAGATTGATATATTTAGCACCTCAGGGATGTTTTAACACAGGTTTGTGTTAGATTCATCTGCAAAATCTTAAATTCTACTGCATAAGGTCAAGGGTAGCACATAAGGGTCCCTGACCTGGCCTGGCTGCACAATAAATCCAAATTTAATCGAAATTGCAATATGAATTTCTGCAATATTTTAAACTTCAGGAAGGGTCAATAGTTGTTGAAGGAGAAATGTGAGTGTCAAAATACTATTTAATGCAAATATTGTGGTGCTGCAGGGTTGTTCCAGCCTACACATCATATTCTACAGACTTGAGAAAAACTTTGTCTCTTACAGATTCCTGCAAAAATCTCCTTTTAATCATTTTAAATGTACTTGAATATGAGAATAATAGTGTATAAATGATCATTCTCTATTGTCATATTGCCACATCTGCCCAAACAATCATAATTAGATATTTTTTCAAAATCATGCAGCCTTACTGGCCGGTATTGCTGCAGATGTTGGTGCTCAAGAGTAACAAGTGTGAAGAAATTGTTTCATGCGCATGCATATGAAATGATTTATGTTGCAGTTTTGTAAAAGCGATGGCACAGGTTTAAACAAAGCCTTCAACTCTTCATTTTTAAAAATGTTTACAGAAACTCCAAACAGAAGATTCATTGAAACGCTGCCTGTCTTTGACGCAAAATGTCTGCTCCTCACAGTTTAATGCTACTATTACTCAGTAAACTATGTTGAGGATGAACACTGAGATAAGCACTATGCAGCATATCATCCTGGTTTTCCTCAATGGACAGCCTTTTTTTCTATTACATTGAAATAAGTCCACAACTTGAGTGCTAGTATAACTCATCAGAAGGTGCTGTTTTTACAGCTTTATATAAATGTTTCTGGCATTCATCTCCTGGACACAGATTCTCCCCAAAAGGCTGTTTGTGTGTGTGTGTGCTGTTTTTGTGTGTGTTTGATGATTAAAAGGAGCTGGACTGTACTTCAGCTCATCATTATCAGATATTACTACAGCTGAGGGTTGGGGGATTTTTGGATTGGCAGGAAAATCTTAAACACTCCCCTCTGGCTTTATGAATTGTTGTGCAACCATAAAAAAATCTCACAGTTAAGGAGTTTGATAGGCCAATAAAATAAAATGTTAATTATTATCCAAAAGGTTGATTTTTTTAAATAATACCCTTTACAACAAAGACGTTTTTTTTAAAGGTGTTTAGGAGATGCTTGACCCATCCCAGTGGTAACTCGGGCTCTATTGAGATTGTCCCAGCTAGTGTCATGTGATCAATAGGTTTTCCTTTCCCCTTTCAAGTCCGTGATGGTCCTAAATGGGTCCTGCAGCTTTGGCCTGTCTGGCCTTTCTCCCAGTCACACTAATCAGCGACCCTTGTGTATGCTTGTCTGGCTCTTTCACAGCCAGTCTGGGAGCTCCCCTAATTTATGAGTCATTTCCCAAAGAAAACACGCCACCTCAGCAAGTCCAGATATAAGGATACGGGACAGTTTAAGTGAGGTTTGATTACCGAGAGGGAGGAGGGGTGGCTACAGGAGATGGAAGAAAGGAAGATGGAGCGATGTCTGACAGGAGAGAAAAGGATTTATGAAGCACCTCTGACACCAGTCAACATCTGGAATGATGGTAGAGGAGAAAATAAAGGATTAGAGGAAGGTGGAAAGAAGGAAGGAGAAAGATGGAGGGATCAAGCTGGCAGGAATAAAAAGGGGAAGATGGTAAGTAATATACAGGGTAGGATGTATGACCCCCACCAATACCTAACCAAGGAAGGCAAAAATGAAATGCTTCATAATATACAGTTACAAATCACCAAAATTACGTTAAAAAATCGTACAGGAACAATAACAGCCTGTTAAATGCCTTGTTCCAGTCCATCCAGTGATGCTGAGATATTTCACTGGATCAAATCCATTCAATCAGTTCAAGATATTTCACTATGGACAGATAGACTGACACACATCTGTAGAGCCATGCCCTTAAAAAAACCATACCAGTCATTGTCCTTTGTCACCACTGGCCACATAGGTAACATAAACCCCACCCATTTTTTCCATTTTGTTCACGTTCAGAAAGCGTTACAGAAAGTCTCTGAAAATGTGCGGCATTAAAAAGAGCGTCTGTGTCAAAATCCTTTTTTATGCAAATATTTGAGCCAGGAAGGCAGCACAACTGTTTTCCAGGCGTAATAACGGCTCCCCTCTTTTTTCACACAGTGATTTTTGACCAAATAAATGCCAACGTTCTCTTCAGAAGGGTGAATTACCTATACCTAGGAACTTTCACATGTCCTGCAGTGTTTGTAGTAAATTGGGTTTAAAATGCAATCTGGGATCTACTAAAGTATACACATGGCTGAATTTAGGCAACAACCTTTGTAGAAGATAGGGTGATCTCTGCTAATGATGAGAAGTTGAAAATAGACTGGTATTGTCCTTTAAGTGGTTAAAACAAGACATAGAAGAGCCTGTCCTTACAGTAGCCCGCATATCATTAATAACTCTACATGAACACTAAACAACATTAGCACAATGGCCTTCCACCTTTAAAGAAGAGTGAGTAAGCTATGAACTGTTATTACAGCATCTGTGTTTTTAAAAGTGCATTTACTGGTCTTAATGGATTTTTGTTCATCAACACTGCGAACATTGTTATGAAATAAGGTAATCCTTCATTAGACTTCTGTAATGAAAAGACTAATATTGTTTTTACTGTAATTGTGTACTGTTACAATACAGATGGTTCATAGCTAGAGCTTTGTTTTTCTAGCATCAAGGAAATAATAGCTCTCATTAGAAGTTTTCATGTTGAAAAACTAGCTTGTTGTAGTGAGGCAGATTAGACACAGGGAAACTCTGGTCAAGAAAGAAACCTCAAACTCTGATATAAGTATGATGGAGATTAACTTTACCGCAAGGAGAGAAGTGAAAACTCTTTCTTTTCTTCTTGTGGCAGGGTGACTCCTCCTCCTCCTCCTCCTCCTCAATCCTGTCTCACTTTCTCAAAGTTTGTCCAAATTCATCTCACTGGCGTAAATCTGTGCCTCTTCAGCCAGGCAGCACTTCAGTTGCCGCTTTTTTGTATCCCAAAGCTACAAAAATAAATATCTCAAAGTGCAAACGCCAGGGTCTGTTCTCTCCTACACAAGAATTTTGCACGGGATATTAGAGCTAAGCTGAATTAACCGTCATGTGTGAGGGGTGGATTTATTAACAGGCGTGTTCAATTTTCATGCCTTTTATTTATTTGTCAGATTATCACAGTTCTTTTGGTAAAGTGCAGCCCAAATAAATACAAGAACTGCCTGAAATGTGCCACTTAGTTCTTCTGAATTTAGCTGATTTCATGGCAACACTTTGCTTAAAGCATACATCTATAATGCATTATGAACATACTTATAATGCTTTATAATGCACCTATAGTGCTGTATAATCACATTAATCACAGTTAAAAGCACAATAAACACCTTTAACATATTGCGTGTTCATAATAGATGTTACCCTGTTTTTGTTTTTTTTTGTTGGTTTTCTTTCCCAAAAAACACTAAATCTTTGACTTTTTCTTTTCTGGTTGGTCTCTGTATGGAAAGAATTATTGTTAAGGTTCTAATAAGCTCCAGATGTGATATAGGCCTACTATTGTCAATGTCACATACTTTCATCTCTTGTTATTTTGATAGTTGATGTTAGTGAGCCAGTATTACATAATTTATTTACTTATTTAACCTTTATTTAGCCAAGTTGGTCCCACTGAGATTGGAGATCTCTTTTTCAAGAATGACCATAATGGCCACCACAAACAGTTTCAGGTGACAAAAAACAGTCAAGCTCACACAGTGCACATTAAATAACAAATAACACACTAAATTAAATAACAAAAACACATTAAATAACAAAAATGGTGAATAAAACCTCAGTTAAAACAGTTACATACGGAAAGTGTGGTTTTCTAGTCTTCTCACCAAGGACTTAAAACCATAAAGGGTGACCAAGTTCTGCAGTTTAAAGTCAAAGATAAAGATTATAATAGACAGAAGATCTGATCTAATCTCATCTATAATAGATTACAATGCTTCAGATCTTCTTTTCTCCCTTCCCAAGTTATCGTGCATTAAAATAATCATTTTTTAATCCTAGAAAAAATGAATCACCCATGTAATCATTTTGTGCATGACGATGAGTTTACTCTCCTGCTAGTTTGATTGCCAAGCGGCTTTTATTTCACTGTGAACTCACTGACATATCACGCCATAGTGTAAATATCGCAGAGATCACAGCAACAGGGATTGTAACATATAAATATTGTATCCTCAGTTTAATACAGCCATTTATTTGTCTAGCTCAAGTTTCTTCATGCTTTGTATTCACATTTCCTTTTGTTTACAATTCGTGTGTATCAAGGACCATACAATTCATCCAATTAAGGACTAATTTAATAGATGAGCCACAACAGGGAGTTGTTTTCTGAAAGCCTGACAGGAAAGTGAAAACCATCTTCTATTGTACATAAATTTTGGTGATAATGGTTTGTATTGCGCAGAGTTCATCCACACAATCCGAAGCCAAACAGAGCTATGTCAGTGTGTTCGGAGTCGTTTATGGACAGGCTGTGTGTCTGCGTGTAGATCCAGATGTTTTCTGCAGTGCTCATTAAACAGTGAGCATATTGTCATAGAAGCAGTAAATTTGAGAGTGGGAAGACGGGGGAAAAAAAGATCTTTTCAGATGGCAGAGGGTAGTAGTTTTTACTTTACACCAGACTTTTTTCAGATGGACACGCATCACACCACTTTGTTCTTCTGTTGCGGTCTTGTTTCAAACCTGGAATAACAGGTGTTTTTCATTTATGCTGTTCTTAACAGTCCTTTAGTTTACCGCCTGTCCCCCTATGATCCTCCTGAACTGCTTAAACTGCTGTTTCCGATGTTGAACATATATCTTTAAAAATAGAGAAGAAACAGAAATGAAGGGAAGATGCTTTTAAAAAAATTTTTTTTGTTTGTTCATGTGTTGCAATATGTACGTGACATCACCGTCGGCAGAAGTTACTGCGGATATGCCCACAGAGTGACAGAAAGACACTGAGTGGCAGTGTTAGCATACAGTTTGTGTGCTGCCAAACACACAAAAAACACATCTAAAATAGAAAAGAGCTGTTGTGCAACTGACTCTACAAATAGATTTAACAAAAAGTCTGAGATTTTTTTTTACAGACTGCTGAAAAATACAGAAAAAAGAAGCAACTAGAGAAGCATGGATTTGCAGTAGCCAGTTTGATTTTTTTTTTTACCAAAATCATACCTTTACTCATATTCTGTGTAGCTGTAAAGTTTTTGTTGCCATTTATTACAAAGAATCCATGATGATGAGCCAGGACAAGCCTAATTTTCCTTTCTAAGGAGGTAATGCTACTCTGAAAAGTAAGTTTAGACAGTTAACCAGATAAATTTCAGACTTTCTGCAAAGTCTGTTTTAATTGTGCTTGCTAGCGTCCTTATGAGTGGCTGCTGTGCAGACTTTTGTATGCCCTCAGGCTTTGTTTAATTCCCCGCCATCAAAATCAGGTAACAATAAATATCAGGACACCCAATTCCTGACAAAATTTTCAATTTCCGAGGACCACTGGTGGTTTTGTGAGTTGTGAGGAGGTGAGGAGTGAGGATTACTGTCAAGTCCAACTGCCTTTAATCTAGGTAAATAATCGGTAGTTTGATTCCTTTTTTTGCAGTTTCCTCTGCTAAAAGCTACCATGTTAGAGGATGTTTTGCCACTCAGTGTGACTGAGGGGGCGTGTTCTTCAGGGGAAGGGATGTTTGTGCATTCCCTCTATTTACTAGGTCGATATCGATATAGGATTTTAGGGGCTGATACAGATATAAGGGGGCCAGAAAATTCTGATATCTGATATATTAGCTGTTATTTGTATGTAATATTGGCTGACTGTGGTTATCAAATACTTGCATTTAATAGTGGCCGAGTATCTTCCATTTTAACAAACTGTTTTCAAACATCAGTGCACTAAACAGTAAACACTTATTTATTAAATAACAGACTGCCCTCTGGTGGACAAACTACATAATTACACCATATTAAATCACAAGTCCAAGCATTTTTCCTGGCCATAAAAAACAGTTTAATTATCAGTACATGGTAGAGAACATATAGGCCCGTACTGATATATCTGCGATAGGCTGATATTGACTGATAAAGTCAGCAAACTGATTTAAAGCTCATACCCCAATTTACTTTTCCTTTTTACTTAAAAACACAGCTTTCATCACAGCTGACAGCAGTTGGTATAGAAGCAACAAGACAGATCCTAACCCACCCCTCACTGCACCTTTCACTAATGTCTGGTCTCACAGTGTGCGTTCACTCCTCTTTTCAAAGGCTTACTCGAAGAATTGCAACAAAAGGGGTGTTTAAAGTTTGGAGGGCTGCAGCATATATTTTCTCATAAAGCAGCATGACACAGGACAGCCACAAAAGCCTTCAAGGACATTGCTACAGTATTCTCAAGAGCCTAGCTCGGCTTTCTTGGATTCTTGAATTCTACACCAAATCTTCTGGTGACAAATAAGGGATTAACTAGAGGTAGAAGACTCAGATGACATGTATAAGCGTAAATTTTTAAATAGGGGTTGAAAAGGCAAGAGATTCATAACAAGAAACAACCCATTTATTAGTTAGAAACTGAACTGCTAGGGCAAACATAAAGATATCCTCGAATGATTTAAACGTCTTTTATAAGCCATGAGAGAGAAATGTATAGTGGATCCCAGCTGGTATGCTTCTATTTCAGCTAATGCTGATGTCTAAATGTGAGTCATTAGTAAAAGAGAGGCCATTTATTCAACAGCTGGACAACACAGTTATTTATCAGAGGAAATGGTTAACATTTTTTTTTCCAGTTATGTGCAATTAATGACCAACCCCCTAACCAGATAGTAATTCACACAGAGGAATCCCTGACAAGGAGCAAAGAAGCAAGTTTTTATTTTTCTTAACAATACTGGCTTTCTTCCTTTCCCTCCATCACTTTTACTTTTACACAGACACTTCCAAACCTAGGGGATGGTTTTCACATGGGTGGGTGGGAGGTAGAGCTTGCTTTTTTGACATTAAGCCCCTCGGCTGAGGCCCATAGGCCCCCTTTTCAGCTGCTGGCAGAACAAGGTTGCTACTTGTCCTAGAATCTCAGTGCCATAAATCAATACACAGCATTGACTTGGAATCAGACTACTTGTATAAACCAGAAATAGTTTTGATAGATTTCCAGATTAGAGATGTCCAGGGTAAACAACCCCTGTCAGGTCTTAAGAAACCTCGCTCTCCATCCACCTCTTTAAATAAAATGTAAGACTTCCAACACTTTTGGTCGTTGTGTTCACTTTAGGACACACTTTGCTGTATTTACTGGGTGGTCAAGCACCATTTGTTGCAGATGATGTGTTCAAAGAAGCAGATGGACGCCACGTTTGTTAGTGATTTATTGTTTTTGACAACCAGTGGTCTATGTGAGGAAAAATATGTCCTTTATTTATATTTTTGTGTTATTTGTTCTGGTGTACCATATCTGACCCCACTGAGAGCTTCAACCATGCATCTCGTTTAATTAAAATAATATGGCAGCAGTTTTTTGCGTATCTAATCTTTGGATCATATGAAAAAGATGTCCTTATGCATTCAATTTTTTTCAAATACTGCTATTAAATACCTTCGACAGCCATACTTTGGAAGTCCGAGGTTAGTGGTGTTGGCGCTGTGATGATGGTTTGTCTGGTGATTGCCTCATGTTTTTCCATCTTGTACTGTGATACCCTCATATTATTGTGGTTTGTTGGAATTTAAAGATGCATTTTTTGAAGTCCTTGCTCTGACTTTATATTCACAAAAAAATCTTTTATTGTTCAGTGAAACCATTAATGGCGAACTTGCTCTGTCTTGCCTGACGTTTGCACCCTTTCGTCATTATTTGAATCCTCATGTGTGAAAGTACTAATATTGTAAAATTCATTACTTTTAAAGCCTTATTTTATATGATTAATGCATTCATTGATGATAACCCAAAGTATGTCTCTGAAGTTCAACATGTTTGGCATGACAGTGATGTCATGCAAGTATGTACAGTAAAACTATGTGGGCCCCTGCTCTCCTAATGATGTGGTGAGAACAATGTCTGCTACAGCGTCAATGCAGCGATAGGGAGTTTGATTAATGATCTGAAGGAGACACAACTAGCAGATGGTATGCTGATCTCATGTTTTTGGTGTGCTTGTTGGAGCGCGGCAGCTGTGAGGCCTGAGCTTATCAACGCCTAGCAACGTGTGAAGCATGGGGCTGTCAGTAGAACAAGCTCTCTACAGGAGAGATGGAGTTCAGTCACTTCTGACTGCCTGGAGAGAGGTCCATGGCCATCCCTGCTGGGTTGTCTGCCTTATGTGGACTGCACATGGGTTGGCAAAATAATCCTCAGCAGCATGTGTAAAGTATTAAAGAAATTATTAACAAAAGTTTTTATCTGTTATGTCCATTCCGTATAATTAGGGCCAATTAGGGCCTGACTGATTGGCCTATGGGCTTTTTCGGGCTAATGCCGATACTGATATTAGGGAGCAAGAACATTCCGTTATCCATTAACCCAATTGTCTGAATGTGGTTTTCAAATTTTTGTAACAAAGATATGTAATGGAGGCAAGACATCTTACATTTGAACTGAACTGAATACCTTTATTGTCATGGTGCTGGACAGTACAACAAGATTCAATGTGCAACTTCGCCTTCATCAGTGCCATTTATAATAAGATAAAAAAAGATAGATTAAGAGCAATTAAAAAAACAATATAACAACATAAGTAAAATGTACATATGGTGCAACATTTCATATGTATAATTGGCTAATGTGCAGTATTTTAATTGCACTACAAAATTTGTTGAAGCACTTATGATTGTAAGTGTGAACATTTATAACGGGGAGACTTAATGGACTGATTAAGTGCAAATTGCAAAGTTTGTTGTGAGGAGGTTGTATAGTAAGCACAAACCGTTTTGAATGGCAGCACTTGAATGACTGATTAAGTGCTTTTATGGCTCTTGGGATGAAACTGTCAGAGAGTGCCGCCATCATTAGCAACAAACTTTATTCCAAACATCTGTGCACTGATCAGTTTGTCTGTCGTTTGCTGGACAAACTACACAATAACACAATTCTAAATTACTAGTCTAAGCATTTTTTCCTACCTTAAAATACAGTTTTAATAATGGCACACATCACAGAATATATATGGCGACACAATATGTCTGCAATAGGCCAATATCAGCCAAAAATACTGGCAAACTGTTGCATCGGGCCCTAGTTTCTATGCTTTCACATCAGAGGTATTCCTCAGCACACAGAGTCACACAGTAAATTCTCTGTATATGATCTTTAAACAAGTAGGTATTGACTTTGACATTTGCTGTGGGGAAGGGGCCATTTTAATGGAGACATGAAAGTCCTGTTTAAAAATGAGTCATTTCTATGACCTGATCTATCAGTGTGTGTTGTCTGACAGGACAGGGCTCCTCAGGATGGCTTAAGAGCCATTATTGTTTTCTTGGATGGAAACCAGACCTTGTTCTGGCCCTTTGGCTGGCTGCTGTGTGCAACACACTGATTAGGACAGCCACCACAGGAACCAAAGGGACAAGGAACTTAAAGAAGCAAGCTGCTGTGGCCGAAGTGCAGTGTGACTTCTGAAGAACATCACCAAGGGAAAGTCAAACTGAGATTGCGTAATGGTTGTCAAATTGGAGGTAAAACAGTTGCAGGCAGTGGATAAGTCCTGACAGTGTTCATTAAATATGAATCAAGCACTGCCTAAATCTCCAGCATTACACGAATACAGTTCGACAATGTTTGGTTCTCATTCGTCGTGGCTGCAGAGCAATAATCATATCTTGGCAATGTGCCCAGCAGATGCACTCCTTTATGGATCAAAGGACCAGAAAACAAGCATAGCAGCGTCATGCTTACTGTATTTCACATCTGGGGCTCAGGATGTCAGTCAGTACAGCCACTTGTCATAATCTGGATTTTTCATCCTTCAGTCTTCATTAGAGGCTTGCTACCATGAGTTACGGCTAATGTGGTTATTTTTCATACAGTTCGATTTCTTTTTACAAATCTACGGATTTTTGTACTGCACTGGTGCTGACCTCAGAAATGTAACATGGATGGATGAGGTGATGTAGTCATTGTACTTTTTGGAAATCTCAATCATTTGAGTGCTATACTGAAGAAGTGGTGTTGGTCAGGATCTTGTGGTATGATACATGGACTGGGTCTCCAAATAAGAAATTGAATAATGAAAGCCAAATTGTTTTTTAGACTAAATCCTACAATTATTTCAAAAGTATAACTTCTAATTTGTCTTCATCAGCTTGTGCCCCTCTTTAAAGGGGGATTTCTTTTTTCCAAAAAAGCTTAATTTGTTTAGTCAACACTGACTGTCTTTTCTAACTGGGGACAGCAAACGAACCCAAACTAAAGACTAGGAATAATCAAATGATTCTTTGTTGTAGATCAAACCCAACAATATGAAGTCAAATGGTTTGTGAGTTTGTTCAATGACATTAAGTGATGTCCTGATCAAGCACTTTTTGTCTCTGAGCTCTGTAATATTTAGTATCTGCTGATATGGAGTCCGATATGATACTGATATTTACTTTAGATGTTGATTAAATATTTATAGCACACACTGAAAAATAGCTGTAATAGCTGCCCTAGTCCAAAAAGATTAAGCTTATAAACTTAAACTGTCGATTTGATAATAAATGGAGGATGCTTAAACTTTGAGAATCCAATTTCTGAAACCGATGTAATGTGTTCTGTGTATTTTGCCAACACTAGTTTTTGAACAGAGTCAATCACTGGTGTGACTAAATAATTTTTCACATAGACCCACTATGATTATTACTTCTACATGGAGCAAATACCTTCACTGTAGAACCGGACTGTAATACAAAAGAGCAGTTCACTGCAATGCTACCAGGCTGAGATGGTTAAAACAGAAATGAGTAAGTCACATTTTGATCGCCTTTATTTTAGCTGATACCGATCCATTAAAATATGTCTGGATGACCCTGATATCAATACTTCCCTTATAATAGTATGGTCAAGCTCAGTGGTTTGTGTGTCAAAGCAAAGGCAGATATGAGGTATAATATTGAGCGACATTGCCCTCTTTTAAAGGCAGTTTAAGTTAAAGTACGGCTGAACAACAGTGGAGACTGATGTGCATATGTGTGCCTAGACATCATTGTAAATAAATAAAAGCAGTGTCCTGGCCCCGCTGTTCCTCCTCTTCTGAGCTCAAGTTGCAGCTCCCAGATGGTTCCTTAATCTGTAGGTCCCACTCAGGTCAGCTCCAGCAGAGCCAGGTAACACGAGCCAAACTCATAACCCCACCACCCTCCAAAATGCATCGGTGGAGTCCCAGACAGATGACTTTAATGTCTGAACTTCTTCTGAAAACCGAGCCACATGGAGTTCAGTGAGCTGAGATCGAGGAGTAACCTAACTGAAACCTACTATCTACAAGACCTGCTGCTGCGGCCTTAAATCCCTCTCACTATGTGTTTTTGATGACAAAGCATCTAACCTGGACCTTGTGGAAAAAAAGCTTGAATATGATAGAGGTCAGATTACCTAAGACGTCACCTCATGTGGTGCTGAAACACCTCATCATTTCCACCTCACTGCCATCAAGCCTTATAGCTCTGTCCTGTTAAGTGTACAGACATTTCATATAGGAGTTGCACCACTTTCCAGAGCTGGACCCGACTGCACCAAGATGCTGCTTGTCAAAGCCACAGTAAGAAATAACACACTTCTGAGGGTTGATCTCTGGCCAGATAAGGAACTGCTTGATGTGATTGGGTTACCCCCTAGAAGAGAACAACCTTAGTAGGTCCTGAGCCTCCATTGTGATAAAATCCCTCCCTGTTGGAGTTCTCTCTGGAGTTCATCTCCTACTTTTGTATAATGTCTAATTATTTTCATGCTCTAATACTAGTTGACTTAACAAGGTTTGGGTGTGTTACTAAAACCAAGTTACAGCTGGAAAGCTTTTCCCTGTCAACCTGAAGGATGGAAATAAACAGCTGACCCATAATTTCACTTTCCATCTTAAGCGTTTTGAAATTGGCCCCTCAAATTAAATTAAATTTGTCTTACCTCCTTTGATATCTTCCATCCATCTCTTCAATGCTGACCTTTACTTCTTTTTCTGACTAATTAATTCTTTTGAAATTATCTTTTTTCCCCCCTTTTTGACTTAAACAGATTTAGTAATAAGATTTTTTTTTCTACTTCAGTTTGCAAATTCCTTTGCAAGGTAAATGGAACATTAATGATGGTGCTTGTTTCAAAGCTTTTTCTTTTTCTTTTTCAACCCATACTTTTCCTGACCTTGAAATGAAAGTTTAAACTTTGACTTGTCAACTTCTCTGAAAGACAGAAAACGCACAGAAAACAGTCAAAATTGAGCACAATTTAATCACCTTTTTAAATAACCAAATGGGGGGGTTGGGTTTTTTTTGTTTTGTTATTTAAAACACCACTAGAAGAATATCACTTTGTGCCATGCATAGTGGAAAAGGAAATAAAGTTTCTGATATTGTATTGATTCTTTGACTTTTTCTTTTTTTTTTACCCTATTGACCATCAGTTGCCTGGGGCTTGCACAGCGACACAGATGAGCCGTGGGAATTTCAAAATAAAGGTGTTTCTTAAAGAAGTATAATTATTGATGCTTTCATTTTGCATCAATGATTTTCGATCATTTGATTATTGAATTGACTTATTGATCCAGATCAATAGATGGTTACCTCCCTGTCATTACCATTACACGTTATCCTACCAAACACGGCATGCATACTATCTGATGCAACAGTTAATTAGCGTGTTTAAAATTAGTAACACATGCTTGTTATTAAGCTTTCAAGAAACATTTACTGGGAGGACAAAACATTATAGTGCAAATTATGGCAATTTAATAGATTAAATGTGTCCACAATAAAATAATGTAAGTTTATTAAGTAATATATTTGGTGGTTACTAGCAAGAGTTGCATTGCTAAACCGGCTAGTTGGCTAATCGCGCACATCCCTAATTGTTACCATCCTGCAGTGTACGTACCCTCACATTAGGTAGAAATAAATCTATCCTTTCCTCCCTATCCTCCAACTGGACACTGTCAAACACTTCCTACTATAAGATTTTAGTGCACAGGGTTTGCATATACCAGCACAGAAATAACATATGCCAGCCACTAATACAAATACAGGGACTTGTTCTTCAGAAAGCTACTTAAAACCCCAATATTCTTAAGAATTCTTCAGTCACCTTTTGAGTACCTGTATTCTATCCTGCGTGCTGTCTTACAACATGGGAAAAAAATCCCTTCATAAACGCATTGTGAGAAGAATTAGGGTTGATGTTTATAAGAAGGTGCAGACGTTTGTGCTTGTCAACATGTGTTTTCTTTTTTCCACTGCCCTCAAAGGATTCCAGTGATCTTAATGAAACCAATTTTCATATAAAGACGCCTTTTAGCTTTGGCTCCTTGCATGAAGGCAGTAGCATTTTGGACTCAGCTGCTGTGAGGAGACCTGGCCTTTGAAGTAGCCTCTGGTTATTTTTCTGCTTGACAGATCAGAGCAACTGTGCAGAAATCAAAAGGGAAGTGCCCTGCCGCCCCAGGTAAATGGTAACTCTGGACTAAGCCGGGACGTTTTGAAAGCTAATATGGCTACTGCTGAGTTGGGGCCATCTGGACAATTTGCTCCCCGTCCAGATTTGTGAAAATGTGATACTTAATAGAATGTGATTGTGTGGTGGACTTGTGGGCTGACTTGTGCCAGAGGTGTATCATATAACTCATCAAAAAAGACTGCTGCACACTTGAGGGAGTGTGAAAGACAGGGTAGACTCTTAGACATTGTTTGCTGCTGAGGTGTTGACCAAGGCTATCCAGGCATGTCTGACCAGTCTCCGCTTCTTTGGAAGGAATGCAGGGTGAAGAGAAAGTTTAAAAAATTCTTGAGACATTTAAGATCCTACATTACACGTCTTGGAGTTCATTTTCCCCATGTGCAGGTAGGTATTGAGGGATGAGACACGGTCAATTAAGCTAAGTGAGGTGTGCTTCTTCACCAAGCAATATCTATCTCCTCGTATCTCAGTGCAATTGTCCCTAAACCAGGGCAGCGAAGGGTAGGGGGACAAGGTTTCTACAACAGCGCTTGCATTTAATTTTCCAATGCCCCCTGGAGGGTTTCAAAACAAGCTCTGGGGTTAAGACTGAAATCATTTAAAGCCGTTACACCACAACTGATGCCTAGTCAGGTCTGCTTCTCATTGGAAGGGATCTTGGGTGAGGGAGAGGACTTACCAGGAAAGCTCTGAGTTGCAAACAATCATTGCCACATTGGCGCCTGACCCCACTTAGACTATAGATGCCATACATGCAAAAATAAAATGAGGATGTAAGGAGCCAAGGCTGGTTAAAAACTGAATGTTATGTTGTCTTTCTACACTATAGAAAAATATTAAAAATTCATGATGATGATCTTAGGTGTTGTGTAATCAGCTCCCTTGTGTGGCCCACATGTGGTTACTTTTCTGGAGGTTTTCAGTTGACCGCAAACTGCATTAGCCTTTAATATATTTCAGAGGTAGGGCCTGCAACGGCTTTCATGCACAACCACAGATCAAGAAAACATATTTGTTGAAATGCTCAGTATATCCCAAAAAATCTAATTAAGGGAATTTCTACATCAAAAAAATGACCTTTTGACTTTTGTAGATTATCAACACTCTATATAATGTTGAGAACACATGGCAGGAAGTTGTCAAGCTCCACCATTTGCATTAAAACACACACTGAAACACATCACGCTATGTGTCACAAAATGTGTTTGTATATTTGCAGGCATATCCATTATAATGTACTCTTCTTAAATACCTGATAACATGAGCTTTAGTTGTATAGTCTTTCAGGCCCCTCTCCATGGTAAAGTTGATATGACAGCATTTGTTGTAGAAACAGCAGCTTTACTGGAAGTGGCTTAATATACTCTGGCTGCTTTGTACTGTCAAAATGATAAAGAGCATGTTTGGGAGCTGTAAATAATTCTGAGTATGTATGTCCAAGTTTCAAGTATGAAATCTAATCATTAAATTATATTATACTGTATATTATAACATGTGTGGTCCCACCGCAAATAGGTCACCCAAACCAGTTTTGTCTGACCCATACACTAATAGGTCAAAAGTCCCATACAGCCACTTTTGTAATGTTGCATATGCTTTGTATAACCATTATTGTAAAAGTATTTCTGTTTGGGTTTTTTGTTCGTTTTCTCTATAATTCTTAATTTAATGTAGTATATTGTTGAGGCAAAAGCTCTCTGAAATGTGTGCAGTGTAGCTGTGCGTGTTTAAAAGTAAAGAGTAAATAAAAGATTTGTGGTGTTGAGAGAGACCAAAGACTGTAATGTGTAAAACCAGGCCAGGTCTGAGTCATACATCCCACAAGCTAGAGACAAGGCTGAGACTAAACTCTCATACTACTGCAGATTTTCAGTGAAACAAACTTAAGAGTATATAAAATACTGCTTACTCTCCTTAACAATTAGTGAAGTTAAAGCTGGGGTAGGCAGTTTATTTTTTATGTCATTGGGCAAAAATTCCATAATAACTTTTCAGCACATTGTAATTCAGTTGGTCTGACAAAAATACGATTTCTGCACTTCTGCTTGGCTCTGTACTCATGCTTTAGAAAATAAAGACCATGAGATGCACTTTTTGACCAATCACCGGTCTTTTCAGAGAGCTGGTGTTGCTATTGGCTGTTCTACACTGCGGTTTTTTGTGACAAGTTACGTAGCTCTGAGCTGATTGGCTGTTGAAACAAGTGACGTGCATTATGTTCTAAAACTGGCCTCTGGTGACTGACAAGCTGAGTTGCGGGCAGCACCGTCTGCCGGCTTGAGTTTTAGCTGAGATGGACCAGTTTACACAGCTGCAACTTTCCCCGCAACTTCTCCATCTTGTTTGAATCATTGGCGCAAACTAGCCTTAAAAGAGAGAGTGACAACAAATGTAATAAAACAAGAACTGGAGCAACAACAGGTAGAGATGGGTGCAGCGGAGCTGCTTCCATAGGATTCTCATGCTACAGCTACTTTAGCTTGATTTGCATACATTACCTACCTCAGCTTTAATGATAAACTAAAAAAAACTCAATTGACAAAATAACTTTCTGTTTCACCAGTTGGGGAGGAAATTCTGAAAATGCTAGATCTAAGGATAAATCAATAGTGAATTTGATTGTGCTGCAATTAATGTGAACTTGGTGAACTCAGTATTCTACTCAGTAGTAGAGTTCAGTACTAGGAACCTTAAAATTTCACTGAAGCCATTCTAAACTCCAACTATACACTTTAGATTATATAACGGAATAAAATTGACAAATGGCAATAACATTAAATGATCTGATGTGGGCCAAATAGACGTTAATTTAATAACAGTATTATTACACAGTGCTCTGGAGAAGTCATTGATTTGGAGTGCTGCAAAGATTGGCATGACGTGGTGTTTTTCTTGTGCAAGGTTGTTTATCTAGACCAGTGGTGGAGATGATTTAGTGTTGTTTTGATACAGCAGCTTGTGGTCCTGCTGGGCCAAGGGAGCCTGGGAGGTCTTGGAGGAAAGGAAAGGAGTTAGGAGGATATGGATTGAGGTTGATTTATCTGCAGTCTGAGCTTAACCTGTGCTTCCGTTTACCCCCAAACCTCTTAACTCTCAGGGATGCAGGCGCACAACTCATCACCTTACCTGGGAGAGTGATGTGGGAAAAAATTTGGAGAATACGTTTCTCATTATGTGTATCTGAGTATCGGATACATCAAATCTTAAACTTTGTAAAGTAAAAATAATGCACATTAATAAACACAAGGGCTTGCACATTTCAGTGCATGGACCCATTTATGATGATGTTTTACTGTTTATCATAATTACAGGTAAAAAAAAAATACTCCTTTTGAGTTCTGTTTTTTGGAATTTAAGTAAAAACATTTGACATTTTCACATTTATGCCCTTGCGCAGTAGACCCAGGTTTGATTCCACCTGTGGTCTTTTGCTGCATGTCATTCCCCCTCTCTCTGCCCTATTTCTTGTCCACTCTTCAGCTGTCCTGTATATAAAGGCACAAAAGCCCCCCAAAAATATCTTTAAAAAACAACTAATTATGATCCTAAAAACAAATACAAAGATACGGCTTTGGTA
>JAQLOL010000013.1:11263827-11296787 GCA_029783665.1 Naso thynnoides
AACTTCAACTATGTGTATACTTAAGCACATCTCAGACGGCACTTTTAAACCTCATTCACTGCCATTCATGTTGAAACAGGGTATAGAAACACTATAGGACACGTTAAAATTGCTAGGTATAGGTAATTCACCCTTCCAAAGAGAATGTCTGCGTTTATTGGGTCAAAATCGCTCAGCGAGAGACAGAGAGGAGCTGGGGGCAGTTGAGATGAATTGATTGAAATAATTTTTACACCTGGAAAAATAGTTCCTTACAAGTGCTGCCTTCCTGGCTCAAATATTTGCATGAAGAAGGATTTTAACATAGACCTTCTTTTTGACTAACATTTATTGAAAATGGATAAAATGTAAAACACAATATCTAGTAGATAAAGCTATTTGTGGTCGCTGTTGATAAAGGACATGACATATATTAACACTGCTATGGTCCCAGTGTGGACGCTAGTGCTGCAGTCTATTAGCTTGCCAGTTTAGTTCTCGTCCCTTATTATGCTGGCTGATCTCACTCAATTTGGTGGCTAAGCAAAAAATTAATCGTTCACCGAAGCTGTTCTGAATTAATGTATCATTTTATGTTAAGAAGCCACGTATGGGCTAACCTGACCTCCCATGTTCTTGCCACATTCTTTTGACAATTGAGAATCTGGTCCTTATCATGGCCAGGGGACAGTTAAAACGCCTCTGTGGGGATAATTGAACATCCTAGATGCCGTACGCAAATCCTAATTCTCCCTCTCGACAGGCCACTGGCGGCATGCTTTAAGGGATTATTTTCAGCTAGGCATTTTGAATGTTGTAGCATACATAGGCCTTCCTTCCCACGTACAACTTTCCCTCTTTTCTCCTAGTCCCTGCCTTTCACCTTTTTGCCTGAGAGGATTAGCCAGGCTTCCGGAAACAGAGCACCACTCCAAAAGCTCCTCCGAGACAGGAAGGAGCTGGACACTGGTTTTATGACAACAATTACCTCCTTCTCTCAATGTCTTTTGGGGGTCTTTTTTGGAAGCTAACAAAGAGTTGGCTTTTTTTTCACCGAGAATATGAGTGTAAACAAACACTTTTGCAGCAGATTTTTTGCGACCCAAGAGACTGAGTGGAGTCTGTGGAGTTAGAGGGTATGAAGGGAAATGATTATTTGTTGAATGCATTGTTGTTTAGTGGTGCAGAGTCGGGTGATTTGTGGCTTACGAGGAACTCCGCTCACGGGGTCAATGATATGCTTTACCAGTGCCTTTTTTCCTTTATCTCTAATAAATCTTTTTGGAGGCAACAACACATTCTTTGTTGACTTTTATATATATCCTTGGCCTATTTACAGTTCCAGGCAAAGGGTTCACATTCAGGTAAGGTTATCATTTCCAGCACGAACAAGATTACTTCCTTACACAGACAATGATTGCACATCATATAACACCCCTTCTTTTCTGTCTAAGATGTGTCAAAATCAATGTAACAATTAGTCCTGTCTTGTCATGCTTATGTCTGTAAAGGCTGAGGAAGGCCACCAACACACGCAGGTAAAATTCAGTTGTATTGAAGTCTTAAAGGTCCCTTGGGCTTTGTTTGTGGAACCTGGTCAGTACATGACCACCTTTGTTTTAGCTGTCAGAATGTCTTTCATCTCCCTACATGGACCAAGGCAGAGCAATCAGTATCTTCCGGCTGAATCTATCTCATGTCTTCATGGCTTACAGCACTGGTTCCCAGCCATTTATCCTTCGACTGAACCTTGAGGCTATTCCAAATCATTCCCGTCATCCTGTGATTCACCAGATAAAGGTAATGATGATAAGATTGGTTTCTCTTGCTATCTCCTTCCAACTTTTGTACAGGCTCTTGGAAGGTCCTGATCCGTCTTTAAGATGGCTCCCTGGGTGGTCTATCATATCCCTACAGGAGTTGTTATAAACACTATAATTGGGTTTTATCATTACTCTTAAAAATAAAACACGCTGTAGTTTAGGAAATAAAGAAGAGGTCTGTTGTTGCTGTATGCAAATCAACACAGTGTACATGTATTAGAAAGATGGACTCAAAGATGAATCTGTCCATGGAATTGGAAGATATGAGGCCCATATTTGCCAGACGATGTTTAAAGGCTTGATTATTAAAGGTCTCTGTGTGTTCTCAAGTGCCTCTAGCGTCTAGTAACAGCCAAGAGATTATAGTCTGTGCTGACAGTTGTTGTTATTTGTAAATCTGGATGCATTTAGCTTTTTTTATGCCAAGAATTAGCCAATATAGGATACATTCCTCTTGAACTAGGTATGTCAAAGTTGGTAAGCATTAGCACCTGTTTATCATTACCAATGAAAGAAACTGTTGTGCAGAAATTAACCCATGAATTTTCTTTACATCAGAAAAGATCAGAAGAAGGATTAACTCAGCTGTATTTCGAAAACACTGGAAGAACATGTGGAATTGTGATATAAAGGCAGTACAGCTTATGGAAAGAATTACCCTCAATAAAGGAAAGTTACTTGTAGATAAATTTGCAAACTGATCCCAACTAATGACATTTGGGATGGTGCTGTTTGCAATATCATCAAAATGTGATATTGTCCTCTATTGTAAGCGGAGCTGACATTTCCGCTCCTTACATTGATGGTTGGTGGCCATGTTTTTATCCCCATACAAACATTTGCCAGCGAAGTGACAGCACATCTGGCATCTGACTGAAGTCTGTTGGTGGATGTCATTATTAACAGACCTCTAAATCCTATCATCATTACCTGACACTTGATCTCATGTTACTGTTAATGACTTCATTATGTGTTAGGCATTCCCCTTTGTCTGCAGCAGTACCTGTTAGGTGCTTGACAGTGGGTTTTCAAAAATAGGTGTCAGCCTTGATGTTTATTGTAGGAGTTCCAAGTGAAAAAGACCAAGTGATATCATGTGGTATGTGCTGCATAATGTATTTTCTTTAAATGGATTTCTCCACACATACAATGCGTGTTTACACCCACAAAAATAGCTCTGTCATTGTCAGCACCAAGATAAGGGAAACAGCTCGATTCAGCTGCTTTTAAAAGTGGTAACCAAACCCCAGTAACCCTAATTTCCGTGTTTTTTGGAAGTTGATGTCTTTTTTCCACAACTTGACAAAAGTAATTTTAAAAGACATCAGAAAAATTTAGAAAATCTAGAAAAAAAAGGAACTTTACTATCTTTTATTTAAGATCATAAAAGATTTTCTTAATGCTTGTGTTACAATAACGTGGTATTTGAGTAATGACAATTTTGTTTAACTTTGCGTATAAAATATATTTTTAATTATGACAGAGATTTGTTGACATTATTGTTATTATCATTATTCATGACGTGGCAGATTCAGACATGCATGGATGTGTGGTTTACATGCGTGTTAAATCATGTATGTACTTTAAGGGCACATGCATGGCACAGCAGGAGGGTTTCGTGAGGAAAGCTCTCTCCACATGCGTGTGCTGCATGTTCAGCTGTCTCTAAACCACAGATGCCCCCCCTCTTCTTCCAGTTCCCGCTTTCTCTTCATTTTTTTCTCTACCCTTGCCACTACTCCAACCCTACTGTACTCCCATGTGTCTCCCCTCTGTACTGCCTTTCTTCTACCTTCCATTTTTCCTCCTAGCCCTGTACATTCATGACCAACTGTGCATGTCCTCTCCTGCCTTTCTGCTGCATCACAGTCATGCCCTGCTCTCAGCTTTGCCTCTCTGGCATGGACTTAAAATTACACTGATTCAACCCCCTGAAGTGTAAGGGGTCCTGGGAACTAGCAGGACCAAAGCAAATGTTGTACCCAGGAACAACAACACCTTGGACTACCTTGCTTTTCAGCTCCACCAGACCTGGGCTCAGCTGTGGTAAACAGTTTTGTTTCCTCTAATGTCACCCTGCTCCCAGAGTTGGCAGTTGATGTATGTAATGTCTCAAGTGTCTTACATCCTGACTCAAAGAGATCTCAAGCAGCTGACACTTAGATACCCACCAGTCATCTCACACTCAGGTCTTCAGTGCTGCCTTACATAGAGAGGTTGCCATGACAGTAGCCTTGTGATTGACATTTAAAATGCCCTCAAGTATAAGACAATATCACCCCCAGTTTTGCTTTCCTCCACATCCTGGCTGTATCCCCCAGCTTCAGCTCTAGTGCTCTATACTGGCACAGCTATGACACCCCTATGTATCTCATTCAGCCAGAGAGAATGGGGCCAGTGAACCGAGTAGCCCCCCAACACTGGCCTCTGCCTGCACCTGCAGGCCCAACTGATGGTTGGAAAGCTGGAAGGGAAGAGGGGGAAGTGAATATGAGACCTGACGAGGCTTGGACCGAGTTTAAAAGTAAAGCTTGGACAACAGACAGGAGTATGACATCCTGCTGTGTGATGGAACCCAGAGAGCTCTAAAATAGGAGAGATTTGCTCACTGTTAAGCTTATTTCTGAGATAGATGAGCTGATGACGGGCTCGGTGTATTCTTTGTGAAGTGAGGACGGAGAGAAAGAGAATGAATGGGGGTGAGCAGAGAACCACTGGCCCCCCTGCAGGTCATTCAGTCATTCAGAAGATGAGACCATTTTATAGACCTCCCTCTGCCCTTGCTTTTTTGTTGCTGTTGTGTTCATCAGTGAAAGTGAGAATGGAAAATGGAGATTAAGAGTAGTCATGCAAAATGAATGGTGTGTGTTGGCAGACTCGCCTCTGCCTCTTTAAAAGTTTGGCGTGTAGGTGGGTCCTTGCAGGAGAGGCCTGTCCATGTTTTCCTCACAGAAACTGCGCCTGATAACCTTTCCTGTCTGGATGGATTTATGATGTTTACAGATGTGCTCAGCTTATGAAAAAACAGTCCCTCTCCCCCAGTGGGGCAGCCATCTTTAATCCAGTAAAGAGCACAGGGATTTGGTCGCCCCTGGTCCGCCTGAAGGCCCTTTGGAAACCTCTCGGCCGTGAGAATGGGGGGCTGGGGTTGGAGGTGTGGGTTAGGATGTGTGTAGCCATGCAGGAGGGGCTGGGGACAGTCTTTGTGAATTTAGTTAATCTAATTTGAGCTCTTTTCCCCCTAAGGCCCTTTTTCTCCCTCACCGCTGCCCCTGTTTCAAACATCAGCCTGAGCTGGGGAAAGTTTCACGTGTTCCTGGTGAAAATAGGCTTTGTTTAGTTTAATCCAATATCCTCATGTGTAAACCTGAGGGGAATATAACTGTGAGCACTCACTGAAGAAAGTGGCAGTGTCTCTCTGCTTTTGTGTGTGGTGCAATCAAATTAGAATTGAAAGCTAATACACATGGGAGATCTGGGCAATAGTACAATCCATTAATATGTATGAAACCCCACCAGTTAGGTCAGGCTACACAGGTAATCTAAGGGCACAATTTATAATGTGTGCAAAAATATGTTTATATGGATGAATAATATTAACCTTTTGGTTAACGGCCAGTTTGGTGATCAAAGTCTTCATTAAGAACTGTCTGTAAAGCTGTTTGAACTTAACAGTATTTATCAAAAGGTAACTTGAAACAGAGGCCAGGGTGTCGGTGCTCTTTTACAGATTGTAAATGAACCACTTACAAGCCTTTCTTTGCCGTTTCACACCTCTGATTAACTCATTGTGATGCTGTCGGATATCAAACGGGTATTAACTCATTAGGGCTCACCTTTGAAGTGGCTCCTGAATATCATCAGGGTCTTGTAATCCTTTTTTAATGGATCAGTGAGTAGGACAGTGGTTGAACAAAATGATTAATGTGACAGTCTTTCTCACCTAATGTTCCCTGTGTTTTGCATGAATGGCTTGAAAATTGGTTGATTCATTTAGGAAATGCACCAGTTAATGGTGTTAAGGGTTGATAGCAAATGGCAAACGTTTCTGTTATCAGTCTGCTGCCATCTAGCCGTAAACCCATACCGCTCTTATCTCTGTTTCTTTTCCTCTTCTTTCTCTTTCTATCTTACTCTTTCCTTAGCTTTGTAATTTTAGTGCCTTCCCCTCTGCCCTTCTTTTTAACTTAAGGCAATAGGTGGTGAAGGGCAGGAATGCAGCCGAGGGACTGTAAGGATTTATCACACTAAGGTGTGAGAGGGCTGCTGCCTGTGCTTCTGTGCCTGGAGATGTAACAGTTTAGTGCCAACAGCATTCCCACCGCGGAGCCAATAAGAACTTTTATTGCTTTTTTAGTTTGATTCTTTAGACCGCATATTCTGGCTGCAGGAAGATGGATGAGAGGAAAGGGGTCAGAGACAGAGGATAAAGTGTTTTGCGTGCATGTGTGTATGTGTGTGTGTGCAGATTTGTGTGGAGATTTGTGTTGGAATTATTCAATAACCTTACTGGCAATGTAATAAAAATCGTAAGAATAGTTTATCTCAATCCCCTTCCTGTCCATCTCTGCTTTTGCCACTTTAACATACTCTCTCTCTCTCTCTGAAACACACACACACTGACACACACATGCTCACACACACTCTCTCTCTCCTCCCATTCCTCCTCTTTCCCCTCCTCTCACTCTACCTGTCCCACTCTGCCTCTCAGGTTACGATGACTGGGGGTTTTCTTGCTTCCATCTCGTAGAGTGTATGTGTGTGTGTGTGCGTGTGTGTGTGACTGCAGGCGTGTGTGTGTCTCCCTCAGCGCTGAGCTGTGTCCTTGTCCCTGCCTCCTGGCAGCAAGGAGCCACCCAGCAGCCGGTCTGTGATTGGGCAGGGCGGTGGGGTTCTTGACACAGCGCGGTGCTGACTGCTCTGGGACGTGTTTCAACAGATGGTCGAGGTTAGAGAGTGTCATCACATCGGAGAGAGGATTAGAGGAGAGAGGTTGTCTTCCAGGAGCTGTGTGGTCCCCCCTTGCTCTTCAGCCCAAAATCCCAGCACCAAGACACAAACCCCTCTATGAGCGAAGGGAGACCCGGTGAAGAAACGCGAGAGGGAAACAGAGAGGAATCCTAGCCTTGCCTCTCACTCGTCCAGCTCTCTGCACTCCTGCCTTCCAGGTACTTAACTTCCTCACTTTTTTTCCTTAAATTCTCTGCTGTTTTCCATTCTGTCTCCACTGCTGTTGCAGTGTCTGTGCCTGTTAGTTTGTTCAGTGGCAGTGAATTTCTGATGCAGCATGCAGTTAGGAGTGGGAGTCCACAAGTGCAGTAAATCTGTGCTGCCTGTACAGCAGCTCTGTGTGTGCTTGACTTCATAGTTTTCCCTCTGAATGACAGGAATTCCCTCCGTCGCAAATTCCTCTGTCTCAAAGGATTAGAGGGCAGCACATTCCATTAATGTCATTTATTCCCCAATACATAAGCACCCATCTGTTAATTTCTAGGATGCAGGATATTTAAAACTAAAAGGTGGATGGTGTAGGTTTAAAAAAGCTTGCTGTATTTTAAAAAGCTCTTGCATTATGAGCTGTGTCAGTGGGGTCATCTTTTAGGTTATAGCAGGACAATGGTTAAAAAAGAAATCATTTTGTGTTACATTCTGTTCTGTTTGTCATTTTCATTTTTTTTATTTTAAAAACTTCAGGGAAGATGAATGGTTTCCTTATTACCTCTGTCAGCTCATATAGCAGAAAATTAAAGCACAATTTTTCTACATTCCCAAAACTCAGTGTGGCCTTTAACATTCCCTCACTTCAGCCCAGATAAGTTTTTTCATAAATCTTATTCAGAGTGCACCTCTGGCAGATTGTGTCAGTATAACTAAATGGATGAGCTGCTGAAGAGCGCTTTCCGGACAAACTGTCAGGGCTAAGTAGAGAGGCAGAGACTCGGAGAATGCACACCTCACTTCAGCTATTTAACTCAAGTCAAGTGAGAAGAGAAACTTGCCAGTGGAGTGGGAATATGATGTATAGTATTTATACCTCGCTCCAGGCAAGCGTGCATGTGTGATTGTGTGTGTGTGTGTGCGTGTGTGTGTGCGTGTGTGTATGAGGTGTTTGCAAATGGAGATTGTGCAGCTGTGAAAGGTTGTGTGGACAGCAGCCGGGCTGAGAGGAGAGGAAGTTGTATGGGTGAAAGCTGCTGTTGTGTGAATTGGTGTTTACCTTGGTAAACCAGCCATAGCTACACTTCCTGCTTGTTACTTGAAGTATTTAACACAACCACCAATAGTTTGGGATCAATGCTGCTTTAAAGCAGAAATTTGGTGTGTGAGCACATCGATAAAATATTTCTCAGCGTAAAAAAGGGAAAGAAAGTTGACACTTGAACAGTTAAGTTTGTGTGTTTTGTGTTAATCTTAGAGGAACATCACATTTATATTTTGCATTGTGTACTAATGCTCTAAAAGACCCAAATGCTGTACTAAAATAGATTTTTCCTCCCCTAAAAAAAAGCGCTTTATTATGCTTCCGTTAAGCTTGAATTTATCCAAAGGATATTAGTTCCTTTACTTTAGGGACCATGTGAATGACTTGGGACTGAATAAATGTTCACCTACTGTGACAATCCACAAAAAATCGAGGATTTATCCTTGTGAACCATTATTCCAAAATGGGAAAATTATGTTCTTCAAATCTGATTTCTTATGCAATGCACAATTAGCCAAAAAATGTAACAGATTGGCTTACATTTCACTTCATTTGGCCAATTTGTGCTACTGAATGAGAAAGCTTGAGAAATATGAAGCGAAGTTTAAATGAAAACTTTCAGTAATGACAAGACTCGTCCATAAATCATCCTTTCCTTCCAGTTTCACCCAGCAGCGTTGAGATTTTTTGATTACCTTACCGAGAGCACAGCAAAGCAGCTTCGGTGCATTTAAAGAACGCAGCGGCGACTGCCAGCTCAGATGAGAAGGGAGATTCTTTAAACTGTTTAGTTTCACTGTGCTACAAACAAGAGCATGAGCAGCTGCTGCAAATAATTAGGTTCTTGGGGGTAGACGCTTGCCAAGACAAACGTTGTTCCAGTAGCAGCTCTGCCATCACTTGAATCTCCTCTGGTAAGTGTGTGTGTGTGTGTGTGTGTGTGTGTGTGTGTGTGAAAACAGTAAGTGAAGTGATTTGTTATTCTGATAAGTATAGTGAGTGTCAGGGAAGAGGAAGAGGTTGTATCTGTGTTTTTCGTTATTTGTACAAACAGGACTAAATGGGACAGTGCGTGCCTGTGTGAGTCTGTATGTGTGTGTGTGTGTGAGAGAGAGAGAGAGAGAGAGAGAGAGAGACTGACTGTCTGTCTGTCTGTGTGTGTCCTTTAAATGCCAGCCACAGTGAATCAGAGACTTCCCAGACATCTTGCGTGACTTCATACATGCCGACTGATAAACAAGGTCAAGGCAGATTAATTATAACGAGAAATGAAACGGGGCGTTGAATCTTTACATTTGTTCCAATATGTTATACTTGTCAAAAGTATGTGATCAGTCAAGTTTCGGAAAGTATTTAACCTTTTATTAACATTAACACCAAAATGCCCCCCCAGCCTTCTCTTTTCTTCCTTCTCCCAAATCGGCATCATACTTTTATCAAAGCTGACTCAGACAGTCATCATGTTGCATTGTACTTTCTTACTTGACCCTACAATGTCTGCAGTCACATTTACCAGATTTCAGTCATTATGGAGTTCTCTTGGTTGCATCTTAATTAAAACCTTTGCAGATGACTCTTCGTTCTCCTGTAAGAATATAGGGATACTAATAGAAAAACATGGAGTTGAGATAGTGTTAAAAATGATGGCGAAATATTGAAATTGCAACTGCAAAGAAGCATGCGTTTTCCAAACAGCCACAGATATTTTTTCAATCAAGTTGCACCTAATCACTTAATCTGCTGTGAATCAAATCAATATTCCTTATCTTTGCTTTTAGAGACTAGCTTGTTCCCCAATTTTTTAAATCTCTTTGGAAACTATGCCATTTCTTTGGAGGTTGTGTGTGTTCTCTTGTGTGCGAGCATGTTAAGAAAAGATTTCCTAAACCACCCTCTCCTCCGGCACTTGTTTATCTCTTCAGCTTAATGATAGTGTTCCTTGTACTAGCCTGATTGCATAGTACCGCTGGAGTAGATTGCACAGTCATATCACTGCAAATGACCAGTATTTGAACAGTGAGCATTTGGCATGCTTTTATTTATGTGGGATTTAGAAAGGCTATCTTTAGATGAGTCAGCCACTTTCTCAGTTCCTTTGTTTTCCGTACTGATCAAACATTTTCGTGGAGTTTCAATGCACTTACATGAAGCCCTTAAACATGTCCTTGACTTTCGAGGACGTGTATCCAGGGAAATATCCCATGCGTTTTTGGATGGGGAGAGGCAAACTGCATTGATCTATTTTTGGGGTATCGGGTCACTCACAATAGCACCCCCATGTGTTTGTTCAGCCTCTCATTTAAGCGGTAAAGGTCAGGGCATGCAAACATCACATATAGCCCATCACTGGCAGGAATGCCTGATCCTCAAATCTTTGATCTTGGACAAACTTGCACAAGTTAGAGGGAGCAGCGAGCCAGACGTATATTTGTCGCCTTACTTTTCATGTCTGGCATTCTTTTCCTTGTCTGTCTCTTGAGCCCAAAATGAGAATATATGTTTTGTGAAGACAAGGTTTTAGAAAGTTCTCAATAGATGATTCAGCCATACAACAGCCAGGAGTGACCCCTGACCAGGTCCTTGTAATTTTGGCCTGAGAATGAATAGAGAGAGAAAGAAATGCAGCACTGCTGTTGGGCTGGATTCATTAATGTGCACTTTTAGTCTTAGAGTGAGAGAAAAAGAGGATTTTAATGCTTTTTATGTGACGTCCGGAGCAGCTTTTGTTCAAATGTCACTGCACATAGATGCAGCATGGGCTTAAGAGGGAGGAAGAGAAAGCTGGGTCAAGAGAGTCACAGAGAGGGGGAAGTGGAAGAGGGATAAAGTAGAAGAGGCCAAGATAAGAGAAAGGGAGGGTGTGAACATGTGATAAAGAGGGGAAGAAAGTTGTAGTCTGAAGTAGACACGAAGATCCAGAGATCTTGTCGTGATCAGAGGTTCAATCTTGCCCACGCGTTCTTGGTTGTCACCCACACGTGCTCACATTTGAAACACATGGATACAAACATAATCTTCTTGTGTGACACAGGCATGTACAATAGAGAAACACAGAAAAAAATGTGTACACACACTATCCACAAGCTTACCCCCTTCTGTCCTCCACCCCCCAGAGGGCTGCACTGTCTCTGCTTTGTCATCTCTGCTTGTCCAATAATCCCCTCCCCAGGGAGAAGCAATCTGTTTTAGATTTGAAAGAGAAAGGGCCCTGCCTGTATCACGTACAATTAAGCAGCCGTCAGAATGCGTCCGCGTAAGTTTGGAGGGAGAAGTGCTGCCACTGGGGGGTTGTCCCTTTCATCTGCCGCCTTTCTAGAATGGAGATAATGGGGTAGGAGGGTTGGAGGGATGGGAATGGATGTGAGGAGGGGGGCTAAATGGAATGAATACATTTCCTCGCCCCTCCATCCCGCGCCACAGCTCGACTAATAGAAGCCAGCGTGCGTTTGTTTCAGCTCTTCTGCTCCCTTTCTTCCCTTCTCCCCTGGAGCGGGCAAACACATTCAGCTTCTGCCAGCACTCCCCTCCTCTGCCCATGTGCGCCTATGCATGTGTGCGTGCACAAACACTTTAGATGTGTGGACTTGACCATGTGCTACTGGTAGCCTCTGGTCCTGTTTGCCCTTACTTGAACAGCCCGGCGTTGCCATGTGGATGCAGACTGGCTGGATAGTCGAACAGTTGTAGTATTAAAGGTTGAGCAACTTTGTTTATACTGATGAGGTCCAGCTTTGCATGACAGACATTATCTTCACTTCACTCTCCTTGAATTGCCTGTGGCAAGTTCAGCTGAGTTTGCCTAGTTTCTCCTGAACATGTTGGGATGATATGTTTCCTGCATTCCTTCAACTTTGGCTCAAATGTAAAGGAATGGCGGTATTTGGCCGGGTAAGCTTCCTGCTTTATGATTTGTAAGCCAATTAGCCTTTGAGGAGATATCATATTTTAGATATTTAACAATGCACAAAGATCTGGATTATTTGCCAGGAAGGATAAAGTTAATTAAATTACAAATGACGTTACTGCATGCTTTGGAAAGCCACACACTGAGCCAGAGGCAATGGAAAGGAGAGCTCCCATGTGTACAAATTACAGGTTACGTGTCTGTCTGTGTTCACGTCTGACTGATTCTTACTCTGGCTGTTTCACTGAATGACTGGTGCCCAGTGACTAACGCATACGCAGTATGTGAGATCCAAATGCACGCATGCATACATGCCCACAGGCAAGGACTGAAGGGAGTGCTGAGCAGGCACAGGTGCAATCGGACAAATGCGTTTTTATGAGTGGTATCATGTTGGTGTGTCAAAGCCACGGAGTTTGTTTATGGCGTCCAGGGTCACGCAGGCTGGTTCTCATGGTCTATGTTTGTCTACAGTTCCCAGAGAATATGCCTACACATGTTCTACATTTTAGGGGTGTTTAGTTTCATGCGCCAGCAGCAGCAGCAGCAGCAGCACTACACTTAACTGGAGTTTGCTGACTGAGCTGCTACCACATCAGCTTGAGGAGTCGACCTTTCGTTTTTCCTGTTTATCGATTGCCACTTAGGATTAATCTGGTTGGCGCTCACATTATTAGGAAATTTTAATAAATGTTAAATTCTTGTTCACATTCTATCTACTCACAACAACATTTGCTGAGTCTACTGCATAGTAGATAGCACTGTTTGTCATATTACTGCAAGCATTTTCAAGGTCACTTGGCTACTCGCCCTTAAATCTCTGGAATTTAAGAATTTTTTTTTCCTTTTGGCATTTCTCCACAATAAACGGGTGATTCCAAAAATGCTAGCCACTCACTTTTGTGCAAAACCTATAGAGATACACTCTTTTTTGTGTGTTTATTTTAGATGCATACAGTCTGGTCATCTGTTTGCATTATGTCATTATGTTTGTTTGGGATGTCTCAATGCTTACTTTTCCTGTACTTGCTCAGTTTGAATCCAAGATGTTCTGTTTTCCTATTTGTTTTCCTTTTATACTGCTAAACACGTCTCTGTCTTTATTGACACTGGCATAAATCTCTCCCCTGTTTTATGAGTGAAGAATTTTTATTCTAGGCACTGCAGACACACACAAAGATGGGAAAAGGGAAAGCTGAAGCTCTTATGTAAAACATTTTCTATCTGTCCTACCAAAATCAACAAGTTATACAGGAGAGTGGTGCATCAGTCACTCAGCAGTCCATATGGATCTTTATTTCATCCTGCACAAACTTAACTATGCAGGTCTTTTTTTTTTTTGGTTGATTTCCACAAATTAAAGAAATAGTATTCAAGTCACACTATTCAAGTCAGTAATTGGTGAACATTAAAGAGCTATTGAACTTGGTAAACTGCCGAGCTTTCACAGAAACAAATCCTTGAGACGTGTTGCGTTTGCTCTCCCTCACTCCCCCCCCCCTCTCTCTCTGTGCCACCATGCTGCTGATTTCATGGAAAATAAGTCGATCTCTTTATTCTTGAAAATTACCTCAGTGGAAACCCATTGAAGCAATTTGCCATAGCTCTCTTTTGTGGTAAAAGGAATAATTTATCTGGGGTATATTTGACGAGTCAAAGAGACAAGAAAGCCACCCGTGAGCGAGCAGTGCGTTCTCCTCCCTCACGCTCAGACTTTCTCTGTAGCTCTCGCAGCCTGATAGAGTGTTTCTGATGGAAGTGTGGGTTTTGACAAGAGAGTGGCTGGACGAATATTAATGCGCTGTATTTTATTCATCTGAGGTCGTCTATCGCTAATGGTTTCCATTCATGGCTTAGAATAGATTCAACAAGAAAGCGCTTTGCTTTAGGCGCATATCAAATAACTGTGGCTGCTGATCCTCTGATTGGGATTCCATGTTTTCATATCACACTATAAATCAGAGGAGTAGTTTCCCTTTCATTCACTCTCTCTCTCTTTCTCTCACCCTTTTCCTCACCCTCTTGAGTGGTAAATCTGCTTTTCCACTTGTAAAATTGAACCTCACGTGAAGCCTCCTGAGAGAACAGTATGCATTTTAGGAAAAGTGTAGAAAAACATAAGGAATCTTGTGTTTTGATGGTACATACACATCATCAGGAGGCTTTTGCTTAAATATATGGACTTCAGCAGAGGGTGTTCATAGTTAAGGATATGTGCACTTAAAGCTGAGGTAGGCAGTTTTTCTTTGCTTTCATCAGGCAAAATTTCTGTAATAACCTTTGAGCATATTATAATTCAGGTGATCTGAAAGAACACTAGACTTCTTCACCTCTTCTTGACTCTGTTTTCAGGCTTTAGAAAATGAAGACCGTGGCAGACCCCTCTCTGCCAATCATGGGTCATTTCAGAGAGTGCATGTTCCTGCTGGCTGTTCTATGCCGTGCTTTTCAGCGACAGCATACATCGCTATGAGCTGATTGGCTGTTTAAAAAGTGACATGCCTCAGGTTCTAAAACTGGCCTCTGGGGGCTTGACAAGCTGAGTTGCAGATGACACCTTCAGCCGGCTTGAGTCAAGCTGAGAGTTTACACGACTGTAATTCCCTGCAAATGTTTCGTAATATTTGGTGGAAACTGGCCTTAAAAGAGAGAGTGACAACAAACAAAATAAATCGCGGGCCAGAACAAAAACAGGGATGGGAGGGAGCAGTGGAATTGCTTCCTTAGCAGTCTCATGCTAGCTTGATTTCCAGATGTTTTCTACCTCAGCTTTAAATACAAACCTGTTCAGGACAGGAACACACATGCAGACGTCCATACATACGTCCATTTCTCAAGTGACTGATCGTGTTTTTTAATCATTTTCGTCTTTGAGTTCTCGGAAACCCCCTCATGATCTCCAACAGACCACCTGGTGGCCCACAATCCATTCCCACTTTGAAGTCATTTGGACCGGGATTCATTTAATTGTACCATAAGATGCATCCATAATATTGATGGAGTGGCCTGGCAGCATTGGCACTACAAAGGGTCTCTGACTAGGTCCGAGAGAAACGAAGGGGTTTAACTAATAGCTTTAAATGCTCTCTCTCCAGGTTCACATTTCACTGAATTGAGGCCATTCTTCTTCATTAAAGTGGCCTGCGTTTTACTCCAGGCACACCACATGCCAGTGGAGGGGAATCATTTCTACCTATAACATCTGATGTTTTATAGTTGTAACTTGGACCAAACAAGGACTCCGAATGTGCCTGTCAAGGTTAAGGGTTGTGTAGCCATAAACAAGTTGGAACAAAGGGCCATATTGTTATGCTCCCTACACCAATTTGGACATTTTGGTCAAGCAAATCAGTGAAGTTAAGAGTCTGAAAACACCGAGGTCTGAGCATTTTCCGAGTGCATGCCCACAGCCAAGTGAGTGCACTGGGACAGAGCTCTCCTTCAGTCAGCTCAGCGTGGCTGACAGGCGGGTCCTGGTGGGTACAATGTGCTGCCCTTGGCCTGCCGGGCACAGCGGACCCTGACACAGGCCCTCCTCAGTGTAAAAGGCCCTCGTCAGTCCTTATGGCAGCTGACTAGCCAAGCCAAATTCCCTCGGATTACAGAAATATTTGGGCAAACCTTAATCTAAGGCCTTGCAATAATCATTTTTTCCACTCTGAAATGGAGAAGGAGCAATTAGCCCGCACTGAAAAATGTCACTGGTCTGCAGCAAAAATCAAGAGATCAGCATTGTTGTTCTTCGTCTTGATCTCCGTCACTTTGTCTCTCAGCCGACTTTGCATCTAAACATGAAATATCTCTCTACTTAGTCGTTTTTATTTTCTCTCATGGTAGACGTTTCGATGGAGCTCCTGCACAAAATTATAACTGTGAGAAAGGCCTTTGCGGTCATCGCTAGTCATGGAGCCTATAGTCCCAGAGCAGCCTACAGAATTCAAACTATGCCTTCAGACTTTAATTCCCCTCTCTTTACTATTGTTTCTCTATGACTTGGCTGCCTTAGAATTGGACTGGGAAAATAGAGAATAAGAGGGGCTTTAAGGTGCTTTGAAATAGCCATTGTCCTTAATCGTAGGGCCCTTTATGAATGACTGATTTACTTCAGTGGGTCATGGGCATCTGGTTTGGGTTTGACTTGCATCTTGTTTTGGGAAGGTGAACCCCCTCAACTCCAAACTCTCCATGTTAACTTGAAAAAGACTCAAAATCCACAGGCAGACACACACCGGAGGACAAACACACTGCTTTACCAGATATGTAGATTCACTGGGTTTTTTACAGATGAATTCCCTTATGTGTCTCCTCAGTGCGACTGCTGTTTTTCACTGGCAGCTGATAAATGTATAGACCGCCACTGCTGACTGAACAACCTAAGCCAGATGCAGCTTGTTTGCCATTGCTGAAAATGAATAAGCAGGCCTATCACAAGCAGGCTTGTACAAGACTTTTGTTACTTTCATACCTCTGTACTGAGCCCCCTTCATTCAGTTTTTCTTCCCTCAGAGTTTCGCCTCTTAACCCCTGTGTGTGGGTAGCCTCAGGTTGCTGAGGTTAGGTTAAACAAGCCGCCATCAAAGCCATATTACCACTCGGGTCAGAGGAGGGTCGGGGTGCAGCAGGGTGTGTGGTTTGAGGCCCTAACTGGAGGGCACAACTGCCAACCAGCCAAAAAGTACTTCCCTGGATGGTTACACAAGCAGCAACTCTATTATGTTCAGGGCACAAAGCACAGCTGTCTGTGCAGCCATACCGAAACACCAAGCAATGCTGCATGTGCCAAAGAAGAGAGTGAAAGAGCTGTTTTCTGCAAGTAAAGTCCGAAAAAAAACCTTTACAATCATGAAAGTAAAGATTAGCAGGGTGTTGAGGTGTGCTAAAAGTCCCTAGTGTTGATGGCCAATAATCTCAAAATTGCACAACTTTTATGTATCTGGCAGCTGCGTGTCTGAAAACCCCATAGTGGCCTTTTTGTTCCAGGCCTTTTGAACCCCTTGGCATTTTATGTTCCTCCCATCCCTCCCCAATATTCGTCCCCCAGCTTAACCATGATGAGTACAGTAAAGGCTCATTTAAAGAGTCATTAGTGCTAATCCTCCAAAACAATGAGGAAGGAGAAACAATGTGCTCCCTAGTATTCCGACTATCCAGGAATAAAGACCTCTTGTCTGCTCCACAGATGTTTAGAGGAAGCTTGTTCTGCTTATATCACGCTAGATGACATAAATAAAAGACTCTGAAGGGTTTATGAAAATGATGTGAGCCATTATTCTCACAGAGGGTTCTCAAGACTTTCACAAAATTGGCAACATGCATTTTAAGCAGTGGCTATAGCAGAAGTGAGGTTCAGAAGCCAGTTGTATAATAACTTTCAGATTAAAGCATATTTGATATTTATTGTTTCATGTATTTACTGTGTCTGAACAGCCTCTTCAGTTTTGATGCCATGTTTAGAGCTGGATGTGCTGGATGCCTTCCCTGCTGTGTGTGTGTCAGTGTGCCTGAGGGTAAGAACCCTGGATAACTCGTTTAAAATTGTGTGTACAAAACAAAACATTCGGAAGTGACTGTTTGAACACACTGATCTCATTTAGTTGATCTTGTGCAATTAATCCTGATACCAGCAAAAACCACAGTTAACGTGTTCAATCTAGACAATGTAAGCACTTTCAAATTATCTGATCCAGAGCAGAGGTAGTTTTTAATACACATGTTAACAAATTTGATCAGGTATTACAATTAATAGAACTTTGTGCAGTTGATTTGTCTCCCTTGACAAGAGGCCTCAGTGAAACATGATGCAGAATTGAATTGTTTTCCTTTCATTTGTATCACCTTTAACTCAGTTACAGTCTAACTTCTGAGTTTCTGTTTTATTCATACTTTTGTATGTGTTTACTGTAAGGCCTCACATATATTGGTTTGCCATTATTTATGGCTGATATTTGCCTGTCATAGATATATCGTTATCGGCATATATGATATTAAAACTGTTTTTTAAGCCATAAAAATGCTTGGACTGTTGATTTAAAATAGTGTAATTATGTAGTTAGTTGAGCAGAGGGCTGTTTGTTATTTAATAACTATTTAGGGAAATATTTACTGTTAAGTGCATTGTTGTTTAGGACAAAGTTTGTCAAAATGTCAGATATCCTGCCTTCATGGTATACTGTGTCTTTGTCACAAGTATTTAATCACATTCAACTGATATGATATATTGCATATTGGAATTTTCTTGCTCTAATATCAGTATCAATCCCAAAAATTCCATATGAGTTGGACCTTAGTTGGCAGTCACACTCTATGCAGATTGGAAAATAGATCCAACACAGACCTTCTCTGTAACCACTGGCTACAAGAAAAAGCAAGAAATGTCTACTTGATACCCTGAAATTGTAACTTTTATGTTTGGGTTAAGTCACTCTCTCTCTGCATGTGCCATACTGCCCTCCATCAGCCATCAATCTGCCGTTGCTAATCACACTGATTATGTCACTTAGCTGGTCATTTCCTCCAGCGGCTTGGAGCTCCATATGTCATATTAGCATGAAAAAGCTGAGTTAAAGTGGATACTGCATAAATAAATAATTGTGGGTTTTTTTTATGTTGGATGACTTTGAGACAGACAGCTGTCAGACGATCCTGCGGTATGTTTTGCAGACTCAGAGCTGTTTGTGATCCTTCTGGTCGTAAGTGAACTTCAGATGACCTGGTGAGGAAAGTGGATCAGGTAAAATTGAGTTAGGATGAGAGGTAACCCAAAGGACAACAGCTGTGTCGTTTTGGCCTGCGTTGCTCCGGCCTGCATCCCATTGGTGGTTATGCATGGCACTTTATTAGCCCTGCCATCCCAGTCGTTGCAGACAGTGTGGCTATTGATACTGCTATAGCTAACCACATCAGCACCACAAGGTTTGTGTCAGATTCCACAATGAGCCTTCTTGTCTGTTTTCTCACTTCTCTAAGTTGCATGAAGAGGCTATTGCTGGGAACCATCGGCATGTAAAATTGAATTCGCACTGGGTGCTAACATTACACTAGTTGGCTGACCGGCTTACGGTTGATTTCAAGTCTGCCACAGCTTGACAGAAATAGAGACTCGCGTTTTGTCTAGATTTGAGCTTCGTCTATCATTTCTGGGAAGCTTTCCCATTTACGTAGGAGGACTTGGACCTTTACAGCAGGAATATTGGTTTTTGTGGGAGAAAGCTTTGTGTGTAAGTGTGTTATGAGCTTCTGCGTGTCACCATATGTTTGTACAGTAGTTTGTGTTGTGTGTGTAATTAACTGTGAGGTTCTGTGCACTGTGCCACCCTGCGCTGGAGGGGTGTTTGTCCAAACGGCGCCAATGTTTGCACGGGGCCTGTCACGATGACTGAGCTGGCTGGCTCCGGACACTGCTCATCTAAAAGGCAGGGTAGAACAAAGTGCTCTTAAAGCTCCTTCTGCAGCTCTGCTTTTTACAGACACGCAACATCTAACTGGAGGAAAAAGAGATAAACAATTAAGTGCAAGGAAAAAGACTTAATCCGCTTGAATGTTCTTATTCTTGGATTTTGTTGGAAGGAAAGGATCATTTGTAGCAGTATTATCTTATGCAGAGCACATCACTAAGTGGGAAAATATGCAGATTTAGGTTTTTTTTAATGTAAATTGTTTGTGTGCATGTATTTGACAAATAAATATTATCAAATAGAATGCAAGGGCTAATATGTGGCAATAGTCCTAAAATATTTTATGCTAGGCCTCATCTATTTTGTCATTTTGTCATCATTCTACCATAGTAAAAGTACATAAATATGTAAGCAGCACACAATATTTGTGTGAGGAATTAAGTCACACATCAACACAGTCTGTTATGACTTGAAGGTAATAAACATTTCATCATTTAGAAATTGTGATACACTTCCATCTGCCTTCCATTATCAGTGAGACACCGTAGATGATGAATTATTTTGGGTCATATTTTCCTCTCTTTCCCTCTGGGCCCTGCCCCTTTGTGGAAATGAGGGCAAAGGCGGAGTCACCCAGTGGGCTTTGACCAGGCTCAGGTGTCCCTGACCTGCCATTTGTTTTCAGGCCATTAACCCAGAATAGCGGCAGTGTGGTTCCACTCAGCTGGACTGATGTCCATAAGGCCGTTTTTCACTGGCAATGATAGAGTGCTCATGTCAAAGTGTCATAGTTCCTCTCATAGACCCAAGCCAATCCTTTACACGTATTGTATCTTTCAAAAGTAGCCTGCTAATTTGAATTATGTTTGCATTTTTATCCATATTTCTACTCAGTCTTGTGTTGACACAGTAATGGAGCAGCCTCTGAAATTTGTCTTAAGTGTGGTAAAGCATGACCCGTCATTTTGATCTTATCCTGAAGTTTGCCTTAGTGCTTGTATAAATTTTACACTCTTTCCTTTAGGCAGAGCATATCCAGACTTTTTATGACCAACCATGACATTATAAGTGAGCAAGAGGCTACACAGTGCTGTGATGACTCAGTACTAATCTGTGATTGGCGACAGTGGCACCGAGGTTAATGTAGCGGAACCCTCTCTCCGCCTCCTGTGCCCCCTAACCCCCTCCCCCCTAGTGTGGTCCCATCCTCCCCACCGGCCCTCTGTCACGCTTGACTCACCAGGGGGTGACTTTTGAGTGAGAGGTGGAAGATGGATGGCCATTGGCTGGCAAGAGAGAGTGGCTGTGGGTGTTTTGAGTGCAGACAGCCAATGGCGCAGTCTCAGCACCGTGAGCTGAACCGCAGCTCTCCAGTAGTGACAGAGAGTTTCCGTGTGTGAGTGTGTGTTATCTGACACAGGAAGAGATATTAAAAAAAAAAAAAAAAAAACAAGGATCAAATGAGAGGAGACCAAACAAAATGAGATTTACGGGATTTTCTGAGGTGAGATCTGTTTCTCACTGCTTTTCTGTTATTTTAAATGTTTTTATGGGTTTAGGTCAGGAGAGATGATTGTTGGGGATTTTGTTTTCAGGGGAAAGAATTGATGAGGTTTCACTCAGAATGCAACATATGTTGGAACTGTTGAGCAACTTTTCCTTGGTGGAGGATTAAGAGCTAAAGACTTTGTTGGCTTCTCTATTTATGGATGTCCTCTGTTTTTAAGTATGATTTGCACTGGGGCAGATGTACACAATATCTTTAAAGTAATTATGCTTTAATGTTCCCAGTGGGACTGGCATTTGCTTTGACATCATGATGCAATTCTCTATACTTCCTCTTTAAAATTGCCAAACATTTTCCTGTTTTTCCTGTGTTCCTTGTTGTGATGTCTCCATGTTTTTTGCCCCTCTCTCTCTCTTCACAGTCAACCACAGCTGCGAGAGCTGCACGGGTGTGAGTAAGTGGCCTGGCAGGACCTCGCCTCCCTCCCTTTAATTCTCCATCAATCCTCCCATCGACCCATCCCGTCTCCTGTCGTCTCAGGCACCATGCTGATGCAGTGGCTGGCTTGGTTGGCCCTGCTGTCTCTGGACTGGGCTCCAGGCAGCTGGGCCTTCATCACCACCAGGGCTCAGGGCCTGAGGGGTCGCATCCAGAGAGACCGCAGGAACATTCGGCCTAACATAATTCTCATCATGACTGACGACCAGGATGTTGAGTTGGGTAAGTTTGGCATACCTCTTGATCTTCCCAGAATTCAACAGGAGCCACTTAGTTGTTTTATTTGGGTGCTAGTTTTTTTTTGCTTATAAAAACCTAAGTTTTATGTTTGTTACAGTAAGTTCTGCACTTTTTTTCTATTTTCTGTCTTAGCTGTCTTAATAATTTTTTTGTCTCTGTGGGTTTTTCATCAGGATTTATGTCTTTGTGGTCTTCCTCCACACATGAAATATTTAATAGAGGCCATAAGCCGAAGCTGAATGGCCATCTGGCCTATTAACTGCTGAATTATAATTATTTGTCACTTGGAGAGTTCAGTGGAAAAAGGCCAAGTCATCAAAATTGGCTGAACTGTGTTTATCCAGTTAAATTAATTTAAAACAACAACAGTTTGTCATGGTGGGTATTGGCACACTCTGTTTTTCATAGCATCAGCAATGCATGTGCTAAAATTACAGTTTCTTTAAAACTGAAATGCTCAGCTCTGACCTCTTTACCTTTTCTTTCAGGTTCATTACAGGTAATGAATAAAACTCGAAAGATTATGGAAGATGGGGGCACAAGTTTCACCAATGCCTTCGTCACTACACCCATGTGCTGCCCGTCACGCTCCTCCATGCTGACGGGCAAATACGTCCACAACCACAACACCTACACCAATAATGAGAACTGCTCCTCCCCTTCCTGGCAAGCTCAGCATGAGCCACGCTCATTCGCTGTTTATCTCAACAACACTGGCTACAGGACAGGTTGGTGAACAAAGATGCATTCTTACATACATAGACTATTTTTATATGCAATAACGAGCATGGAGGGCCTCCGCTAAATTCTAAATGCACTGCTGGGGATGTTTTCCCATTATTTCCCATTATTTAATATGGAAAAGTGGTATTATTTAGGTTATGATTGGGTACCATCTCACTTTTTGCCAAGATACTGTCACTCATTAGCAGCTCAAATGTCCCCTGGCCTCTCTATTTTCACTCAATGCAAATTTTTATAGTAAGCTAGACTCCACTGCCCGGCCTGGCTGTCTGCTGTGAGAAATGCAAACAGAGTGAGCGTGCCAGGTCGCTGTCATGTCCCATCAGGCAGTGTCTGTGTGAGTGATGGGCAGGCGTTGGACTGGGCAGCTCAGTGGGGTCCTGTGGGCTGCAGCACGGCCTGCGGTTTTCAAGCTGATGCGTTAGTCTGCAATTAGCCTTCTCTGGGACTGGCTGGCTCCCTGCCCAGCCTATCCGAGAATGCTGTGCAGTGAAGCCAGGGAAAAAAGAGACTTGCAAAAAAAGTTAGGCATCACATGCTCACACATACAGATAAAGTCACATAGACACACAGAATTGAGATTGAGACAAGCAGCAGCAGAAAACGAAAACATACATTTATGGCCTCAAACTGTATATTTAACAAACTCCTGTCTCTCTCCCTCTCTCTCTGCAGCCTTCTTCGGCAAGTACCTTAATGAGTACAATGGCAGCTACATCCCACCTGGGTGGCGTGAATGGGTTGGATTGATAAAAAATTCCCGCTTCTATAATTACACTGTCTGTCGGAATGGTTACAAGGAGAAACATGGTGCCGATTATGCTAAGGTATGTGTCCCCATAATTTCAAAAAAGGGATCATTAACTCAATCACTCATTTGTTTTCCCTTTATGACCTAATATAAAGACTTCTTCTGACAAATTGCAGGTTCTCTGTTGCGTATAAATACAGACGGTGAAGCACTTCACTTATCACAGTGTTGTGATCCAGGTTGACAGGAATTCTTATTGGAGAATTAAAGGGAATGAGCCTACTTGAGGTGGCGTCTCCTCTTTCTGCAGCATCCTTTTATTATGACGCACCTTACCTCAACATTTAGACACTATAAAACTGGAGCCTATTTATGCCTGTGATAAACACCACCCTGCATTTGTTTTTGTCTCCTTTTCTGTCTGTCTGCCTTTTTGCAAAGTCATTTTGTGCTATAATAACACAATAAAATAGAAGGGGAAATTTTGACTTTCCACTGTAAGACTCTGGAGATTGAAACTCTGGATTCAGATTTTTGGATGCACTGGTCATCAACCTTCCCCAGTGTTTTTTTTAAGGGCTGTCGGCTTGTTTTCACAGCTCCATGCCAGTATCTTCCCAGGTAGCATAGTCCTGAACAGTCAGGAATCCATGAGGAGGATTTATAGTTTGGATGCATGTCAAGTTTCAAGATGGCCTGACCTAACGATGGGCAAATAAAAGCTTGGTCTGCTATTTCTCTACATAACTTGGGCTGAGGTGTAAAGTTACCCACAAGTTGAGGCTAAGGTGTTTACATGACATGGGGCTTGGTCAGCAGATTGTGGTTAAAAAACCAAATGGATACAGTGCTTGCTATTTACTGCCAAAAACCATTAACCTGCCACCACCGGGACAAACACAGCTCCTCTTTTCAGATTCACACAGGGTGAGAAGGTCACAGTGCAGCTGGCACACCAAGTCGTTGTGATGTCGCTAGCCCAGTGATTTCATTCAGTTTGGTCCCATTTGATTTTCATCAGTAGGAGGGTTGAGTTCATCGAGTTTACGAAAAAGACGTTTTGTTTGGGAGCTACTTTGAGAATATGATTCATTTGCTTTTTCTTCCTTCAAATTCCGTGATAGAAGTCAACTGCTGTGAAGACACAAAGCAGCATGTTTTTTTACAAGCCAGATGTGATATATTGGTGTCATTAATGTGAACAGTAATTTTCACTGATCAGAGATCAAACAGCTTAATTTAAAGTCGTAACTCCCTGCCGCCTCGACAGTCAAGCAGTGTAGGTTGTTATGAAACACAAAATGTCTAAATCTCGATTTAATTGGATGAATATCATTGGAGTGTGAATGAGTTTGCATTACGTGACTGCCACTCAGTGCTCATCATCTCCAAATGGTCCTGGGAAAAGGATACTCCTCACCTACTTGACCATTTTATAGCCGCTGGCCAGGCACCCTTCATGACACCGTCACTTCCTTTTGACCTGCCAGAGACCTCAGCAGCAGTGGCTCTGGATCCTGGAGAGCTGGTAACACACAGGAAACAAGTATGTCAATGCTTTGCCATGTGCACGCAATCACCAGCCTCCATGTGGGCATGTGCAGCCGCCAGGCTATTAAAGCTGGCCTTGCTATAAAGCCTATTAATAGAGACAGGATGAATCAGCCAAACCCACTTCTGACATTTCAGGGAAATCACCCTTTTACCCTTTCATTCATTGTGAACCTGGCACTCCCTTCTGCGTGTTGTATGCCAGGCAGTGGCATGCCAAGGTTGCAGGTAGAATGGTTAATCAACTATTGGAAAGTTGGCAAATGCTATTGTGATTTTCAGTTCAGGGTGGTACCAACTGTTCATTTTAAAAAAAGACTCCACCACGCCTGGAATAAAGGTTTTTATTAGAATGTCACGCCTGTGGGTTGTTTGATGTGACAATTTCACATTTCCTGCGTCTAAGCTCTTTAAAGTAAGTTACTCTTTATTCATTCAGTTGTCCTCAGATGTGAAAAACAGAGCACTACACAGGGAACTGTGTCTTTCCCATCTCCTGTATACAAGTCATCACTCACTCCAGCTCATTTCTCTGGTGCCTGAGGCTCGTATCTTTGAGGTTATTGTGCCTGATTTGTGTGTTCCATTATTTCCCAGAGTGAATCCCCGAGAAGGAAAGAAAACACATGTTAAGAGAAAAGAGATGGAATAAAATGGAGCTAAACAGAAAGGGAACAGATTGCCCGGAGAGGAGCAGAGGGGTTGGAGCTGTCATAACAACATACCATTAGAGAGCGCCAGGCTCCTCTCGCCATCAAGTGGTGTCACATTCAATAGTGCAGAGATTCACTGATGAGGCAACAGCCCATATACTGTATACACATACACACACAGACTCAAGCACACACTCACATTTAGGCACACACACACACACACACACACAGGCAAGCTGCCAGCTGTTGACTCGACAGATTGGTAGTGTAGTGTACTCAATGGCCCCAGTTCATATCCCCACTGGCCTCTCTCCATTTATTTGAAAATGACTGGACGAGGGAAAGCAACATGTCATGGTGATTGGACTGAGTTTATCAAAGCTCGTGTTGTTTTGCATTCCCCCCCCCCCCAGTTCAACCTTCTCTTTTAACGTCTCAAGATGGGATGTTAGCCCTGTGGTACCATAAAATTCCTGTTTATTTATGATACTTGCTCTCTTTTTCCAGGACTACTTCACAGATCTGATCACCAACGACAGCATCAACTTTTTCCGCATGTCCAAGCGGATGTACCCTCACCGTCCCGTCATGATGGTCATCAGTCATGCTGCTCCTCATGGTCCAGAAGACTCGGCTCCACAGTACGCTTAGCTCTTCCCAAATGCTTCGCAGCACATGTAAGTTACATGTAATAACACATACGCTCATCTGAGTCCCTACATGAGTCTTTTATCATGTCAAATAATTAAAAAATTAATGTTTAGGCCCCCTTTCTTTTGCAACCTTTCATCTGACGCCATATGGAATTTTCCTTTTTAACATACAATTTGCCTTTTTATGATTTGGTGTACCTAACATTATTGCTCATGCTCACGCCCCTCAATCCCCAGTGATAACAGGTTGCTTACAGGCCGCGAGGGCCGATGACATGGCGAGCGTGAAATCAAAATGATTTATCATCCAAGAATAGCTGGGGCGCATACCATTAAGAACTGCGCTCATGCCAAGCCCACATCGGCCTCCCACAACTCTCAGTGCTGCAATACGCGGGGTCGTTCCATGGCAACATGCCCTGCCATCACTTGGTGGGTCTTCCAACAGGCTCCCAGGATGCACCTCTCTGCTGTGTTGGGAGGAGGGATGATATTTACAGAAGTAGATGTAGGCATTTCTGCTCTATATTCCTCTTTCTTTCTGTGTGCTAGTGCTTTCAGCGTTTCCCACTTCCTCTCACTTTCTATCCACTTAACATTCCCCTCTGTCTGTTTGCGCCACTGCTCTGTGGCTCTATCTGCATATCTCTGTTTGCGTCTGTCTGTCTGTCTGTGTATCTCTTTCTCTGTGTCTCGTCACGTTTTTCTCATCCTTTTGCCGGCACGCCCTACCCCTCCCTCTCCCTTCCTGTGAAATTCACAAAAAAGACTTCCTGATTTTGTCCAAATCAATCAGAAGTTCCTCTCGGCGGCTCTTGACACGACAGGAATGCATTGTGTGCATTAGAACACCCTTTGTGGCATTATTAATTCATTCTGAGTCCAAGCCCTCAGGCAAATCGGGGAGACAGGGGCCTGTGGGTGACTAAAGGGTTTGCCTCTGTGACTGTATGTCGGTGCAGTGTGTGTGGCACATGTGGTGTGATTGGTATGGGGGTTTGTTTTGGTTTGTTGACCACATAATTCTTTAACAGATAAGAACATTTCCTTTTTTGTATTGGCAGATGTTATGGAACAAATTCCTTTACAGATATGATTTTTAAACTGTTCCATTTAGAGTTTACAGTTGTTCAAGGAGCTTTGGTAATTCTCCACAAAAGCCAATAAATCCCTGGTCAGGTCATCCCCTAATGGAAAGATATGGCTGAAAATGTGTCTGGTCTAATGCACAGCGTTGGGAAGAGACAGCGTGGCAGTGAAGGAGGAGCCGCCTCATAAATCAAACAAGCGTCTGTACCTTTGACAGCAACAATAGCAGGGGAGGGTTTGATGTTAATGTCATTAACATTCCTAACTGAAGGTGTTTTTTACCTCATCTCTTAGATGTAAGCCAAGCTCCTGACTAATTTTAAATGTTATAGATGTGCTGTAGTTTCTCACTGGCATTTCTCTCTACAGCTGGGAGAGCATGGAAGTTATTCTAGTCATTGCTCAACAAGTTGCTTTAGGGAATGTTCGTAATCCTCGTGCAGGATGTGCCTATGTTAAGTTTTGTAAGGTCAGGAGGCTTTCTGGGGTGAACAGCGGGCCGCACGCCTCTGTAATCCGGGGCTAATACCACAGAACACGACCCATACTGTATGCGACAGGTGGCAGGTGTGACCTCTCCTATGGACTGGCTTCATTCCACCGACCTCTGCATTCCTGGTTCCCTGGTGCCCCGGGCCCCATACCTTGGTGGCCCATTGCCCAGAGACAGATCCCTTTGTGGTGCTTATTAGACCGCCTGGCTAGGTGGGTGAAGAGTTCACCCTTCTCACAAAGCAGGCCTGAGGAAACGAGGGCAGAAGGCAGCTCACTTCATCAGAGCACAGCAGCTCCCATAGCAGGTCTTCATTAAGTACCTAAGTCTTAATAATCCGTCCAGCCGCTGTTTATTCAGAGGTAGAAGCTGTATGTCTATGGGAGCGAAGTACTGATAGTAAAAGGGAAATAAATGACAAAGATTCTGGGGTTAACTACACATTTGTATGAGTATATCATTCACATGATTATTTCCTTTGAACTACAGAAACTTTTTGTAGACACAAGGTCCACTTCAACATGAGTCTGCTGTTTATCTCCCTCTTTACTTTACAGCTAATACCGCAGGTGAACAGCCTCTCTCAGCTATAACTCCACAAACAGGACAGCCTCTCCCTCCCTCTTTATCCTCTCTTGTTATTGCCCCATTTCAAACGACCATGACTTATTGAGTTTTTGGTCCAGAAGTTGTTGCAAGCTTGAATTTGAGGCCTTTTATTTTCTTTAGCATGTGCCAACCCTCAAATGACTTGTCTGTGCCAAGAGCGCAGTGGAGCACGGAGACGCTCGTCTCTGTGTGAGGGGGAGAGATGGTCGAGGAGAGGTGCAGAAAAACTGCTAAGGTCCTGGCTGCTGACTATTAGGACGCTTCCTTCAGCAAACAGAGCGGCTATTGATGCGTGTCAAACGCAGTGGACAACTGGGCACCTGTTGCTGGGCAGTAGTTTGTGAAAAGTAACAGACAGGTGTTTTTTGGCATTGTAAATGGAGTCCTCAGAGCTGCTACGTGCTCTGATAACTCACATTAAGACAAACATCCATAAACCTTTTCTTACTTGTATGTGATTTCATCAGACAGAATATATTTATGCTCCATCAATCCTAAATACAAGCAGTTTCTGCTCAACTTTCACTGTCTCCTCTTTCTCTCTCCTTTGTGCACCTTTAGTACCCCAAGTTACAACTATGCTCCGAATATGGACAAACACTGGATCATGCAGTACACGGGTCCCATGAGGCCTATCCACATGGAGTTCACCAACTTCCTCCATCGGAAGAGGCTGCAGACACTCATGTCTGTGGATGACTCAGTGCAGAAAGTAAGTAATTATTAATAGACTTTTGGGGGGGATTTTTAATATCTGAGTAGTCGTTTGTCTATTCTCTCATGGTCACTCATTCCCCTTTCCAGGTTTATGACATGCTGGAGGACACTGGAGAGCTGGACAACACTTATATCATCTACACAGCAGACCATGGCTACCACATCGGTCAGTTTGGACTGGTCAAGGGCAAGTCGATGCCATATGACTTTGACATCCGTGTGCCGTTCTTACTGAGAGGACCCAACGTAGAGCCAGGAGCAATGTAAGACCCAGCAGCAGTTAAATCAGTACATTAATGACATTGTCTCCACATTGTGAAAGGTCAAGAATAACCTGCACTGTTTGTATCTTGATGCTCTTGTTTCTCAGTTTATTAAGTTTTGTTGTCCTTGGTTTCATGATCTAATATCACTGTATGTTTTTCAGCAGATTTAGCAAACTTATTGTGAATTTACCTCTTCAGAAACCCTCATCTAGTGCTGAACATTGACCTGGCTCCAACAATTCTCCACATCGCCGGGCTGGACACCCCTTCAGACATGGATGGAAAGTCCATCCTTAAGCTGCTGGAGCAGGAGAGGACTGGCAACAGGTCTGTATGGATCCATCATGCCATGCTGTAATGGATATTATGTACAGTAATTGCACAGTGTGCATGATATGAGCAGCAGCCCTATTCATTTGCCCTTATTGAGCAAATGCCCTTATTGGGCAAACACACATACATTTCCATGGCCAGAATCATTGCTTTTGCTCCAGCTGAGCACAAAGTGGGTTCGGGGCAATTTGGTGGATTTTCCTTGGCTGTGGGACTTTGGCTGAGATTCACTGTGGTTCTTCTTATAAAGTTTGTTTGCAAGTTGAATCATTTTTTTTCCCAGACAAAACCTGCAGTACAAACAATTTCCAATATGAATGTAAAATTATTGTTCCTATTTCGAAAAAGCTGGCACATCTATTTGTATGATTGCGCTTTTGAAAAAACAAATCAGTCAAATTAAAAAACCGTTTCAGAGCAATAGGAAATATTGGTATAATCTATTTAACACCTTACCCTTGAACCCACAAGGTCTTGAGCTTACAGTGATCGACATAATGTTGGCTCCCTACATACCTGACATGCTGTAGCTGATGGTGAGTGCTTAGGCTGTATGAAATCTCTCAACTTTGTGCGTTTTCTTTTCCCAGATTCAAACCCAACCGGAAACCCAAAGTCTGGAGGGACACATTCCTGGTGGAGCGAGGGTAAACAGGACTTCTTTATTCCTTTTCCACACCACAGGCACATCCGTGTCATTGCAGAGCATTGTGTGTCACACAGACCTGACAAAACATTTCAATGAACCCGAAATGTGCAGCAACACAGCTGCTTTTCCCAGTTATTTGTTATCTGACAGACATTTCCTGACCACAGTCGGCTTGGAAGGCAATCGTGGTGGAAGAGGTTGAAATATTCAAAGTTGTTTGGTAAAGCTATAAGCAGCAAGCAAATTATGACAGTTCACGCAACAGGCGCTGACACATGTGCAACCAGGTCATTTGATCACTCAGAAGAAAAACAAGCAGAGTCTTTGTCTTCTGAAGGGGGCTTTTGCGTACATTGAACACAGGATCGGGGCCCTAAACCTGACTTAGCCTGCTGTTCCTGCACAGACGGAAGATACATTTCAGTAACATGGGATAGCCAGACACGCGCAAAATAAACAAAGGCCAGCCAGGCTCAGGATGATGTTACCTGAGGAATGGCTAGAGGGCTCACACTTGATCCACTCACAGGACATGTCACCAGCTCCCACAAAGTGGAATGCTGCAGTAGTGCGATAGCCAAAGTTTGACTGTTTCCTCAAGACTGTTGTCTTTGTAGTGAGTGCGATCACATACACTACATGCTCTCTCACAGACCCCGTCAGGTCTTTATTTAACCCCCCCTCTGCTGCCTGATATATGTTGCAGAAAACGATACCTCCAATCTGACAGCTGGCTTTTGTTCGCCTAACATGTTAAGCTGTAGTAATACCAGGGGTGCACTGACAGAAACCTGACAACTCAGAGACAAATAATCCCATTGAGCTTGTTTTCACATGACACAGGTGACCGAGAAAAAAAAAGGTTGAAATTAAATAAACATTAATGGGAAGACGTAGGGGTAGTGGAAGGAAAAGAGGAGAGAGAACAGAAACGCTGGTAGAGGCCAGATTGTGCTGGCAGTGTATGTAATGATACTGTATATTACAGTATGTCATGTTCCGCTGTACAGCTGCTGTTTTCCCCACTGTCATTTCCTAACAATCCCTTTTTTTTTTCCAAGTGGCTGTCTTGGCCCTCCCATCTCGTTCCCACTAATTTGCTCATTTGCCAGTGACTGCATCAACATCTGCAGCCATGAATCCAAGCTTACAAAAGAAACTCTAGTTAGCTCCGCTGCCGCACACTCACATCGCCCATCCTGCTTGTCTGTGTATCACAGGATCTTGCCTGTCTATGGGCTGCTGTGTATGAAATGAAAAGAGTGTGACCTCTGACCTGTAGGGGCTTTAGCTCTTTTAATCCATTCCTCCATTAATCCACACTGTTTAGAAAGGCTGTCTGCCCGTGCACTCTCTAAATGCTGAGATTAGCCTCCGCAGACCTTTCACTCCATTTCTCGGGCCCAGACGTAGCAGCACGCACACAGTAGCTAATGTTTTTTGTACAGTCCTCTCGCCGGTCATGTGATACGCTCTGTGATTTAATATCCTCACATGACCTTTCAATACTGCACCGCTGGGCTTGTGAAATTCTAACTGACAGCTGGGATTGACTACATTGTTCGGGAATCCAATCATCAATGCAAGGCAGCTATCAGGGAGCGACACAGACAACTGTTAGCTCTTTAATCTCCATCAGCTAAAGGCTAACGACTACAGCCAGCCGGCATGTGAACGCTGACTATTTTCCCCTTTAACATGACACAACTGGACAACGCAACAACGGCCCTACTCTTAGGTGGGACAGGTTGTTCTGTGCTGCGTTGTTCGTCATTCTGTCTGTGTGCTGTGAGCAGTCAGGCCATGTTGGCAGAGAGTTGGGGACGGAGCAGGGTAAAGAGGTGGAGGGCTTGGCATGGAGGTAGCTGAGACTCAGCCAGGCCTTGAGGTGGTAGCAGCGGAGAAGGAGGCTGGGCAGTTTAACATAATGCCAAGCCAAGGTCAAACAGCTTGGCCTGGAGCTGAGCACTGGTCTGAGGCTGAGCTGAGCTCCATGCCCAGACACTACATAACTTATCCATTCACTGGCCACCACCATGAGAAGCACTCAGGATTTGCCATGACAGAAAGTCAAAAACAGGAAATTTTAAAAGTGACTTAAACTTTAATACAGCCCACTAATGTTCAGTAATACTTAAAGCTGGGATAGGCAGTTTATTTGTGGGGTCACTGGGCAAATTTTCCAAATAACCTTTTAAAATATTGTAATTCAGGTGGTCTTAAGCAACACTTTACTTCTGCACTGCTCCTTGGATTTATATTCAGGCTTTAGAAAATAAAGACTGTGACGAGCATTTTTTAGCCAAAGACGGGTCATTTCAGAGAGTGCATGTTCCTATTGGCTGCTCTACACTTTGTTTCTCAGTGAAAGGTGAAGTCACTGCAGCAGGTTGCTGTTAAAACAACTGACGTGCCTTACGCTCTAAAACTGGCCCCTGGCGACTTGACAAGCTGAGTTAGAGGTGACACCTTCAGTCGAGCTGAGACGGACCAGTTTACTTGGCTGCAACTTTCCCTGCAACCGTTTTGACTCTCTAAAAATCTTTGACGCAAACTGGACTTAAAATAGAAAGCAAGCAGAAAAGGAAAAAAAAGCGAGCCGGAGCAAAACCAGGGAGGGGAGGGTGCACTGGAGTTGCTTCCTTAGGAGTCTCATGCCACAGCTAGCTTGGTTTACAGATGAGCCTACCCCAACTTTTAACAGATAAACAGTTAAGTGACTCGTTTTTGTTCAAACTGACTTTCAATTCATTGCGTTTACGTGTGTTCTGCAGAAAGATCTTGCGAAAGAAGGATGACTCAGCGAGCACTCAGCACACCAACAGTCTCCCCAAGTACAAGAAGGTCAAAGAGACTTGCCAGCATGCCGAATTCCAGACACCCTGCGACCAGCCTGGACAGGTAA
>JAQLOL010000013.1:11298994-11317295 GCA_029783665.1 Naso thynnoides
TAGGAGAGAGAAAACAACATGAGGGAATATTACTTTCTCCTGTTTATTTCTGCGTTTTGTGCTGCTGTTGACAGAAATGGCATTGCGTGGAGGAGATCACAGGCAAGTGGAGGATACAAAAATGTAAAGGCGGTTTGAAAGAAGGCCCCAGGAAGAAGGCCCGAAGCCTGAAGCCCCGCAGCAGCTACGACAATAGAGAGAGGGGCTGTGACTGTGGGGACTCTGCTTTCAAACCCTCCAGAGCCGAGCGCCGCTCCCACCAACAGCTCTCATCCGGCCAGCGTGAGTACCCACAAGCCTCTAGTTTCTTCATCTAATATTGCATAAGGATCTAAAGTCATTTAAACTGATGGAGGATTGGATATACATGTGTGTAGGACTATTGGGCTTAATTCAGCTCAACAGAAGGGGATCTGGCATGAATGCAGACGGCTTCAGTTAACATCAAGCTTTTTCCCTAAACCCAAAACATCGTATTGATGTCTGTCCCTCAACTCCAGTTGGAGAAGAAGACAGTCTGCAAAGGCTCAAAGCCTGATTTCCTATAATGGATTATTTATACTGTAAAAGGAGACAGATGCAGGAAAAAAAACAAACATCCTGCAACCAGTCCTACAATTTGTTCTGTGGATGTTGCCTGTTGAGATTGTGGTTTTGAGTGGTTTGATGCCCTCTAGTGTTGCTTAGAAAAGTTGCAACTCAAGAATAAACACTGACAATACTTCAATGTCAGAGTTAGACATTGTGGTTTTAGTTCATCAACAAAACTGGAAGAAGTAATTAACCTCAGTCAAACAATCACTAAATATGGTAAACTTTGTTTTTTTTAACAGGTTATCGGCCCCGTTTTGTCCACACCAGGCCAGCCAGGTCCCTGTCTGTGGAGTTTGAGGGCCAAATATATGACATCGACCTTCAAGCAGATGATCAGTCAGCCGTCCGCCGCCGTGTCATCTCAAAGCGTCACCACAGCCCAGAGGACCCAGAGTTTGATCTGGCCTCAGATGACGGTTCAGAGGAAATGCTGGCAGATGATACCAATGCTGTCGGATACCCAAACTCTTTGAAAGTTACCCACAAGTACGAAGGCAGCCTCCCTTAAACTTTCAATAATGACTTCATTTCAAAAGAGCGGCATGTGACAGGTTTTTCTTTCATTTGTTACAGGTGTTTTATCTTGATGAATGACAGCGTCCATTGTGAAAGAGAAATTTACCAGTCATCCAGAGCCTGGAAGGACCATAAGAGTTATGTGGACCAGGAGGTGAGTGCATGAAGTTCAGACCTTAAGGAACATACCAGTGTTACTACATGTCATTGTCTTTTGTCAACATCAGCCACATTAGTTACATAAACCCCACCCATTTTCCCCAAAATAGCTTTATCTTTTAGATGGTGTTTTTTACATTTTGTCCATATTCAAAAAGCGTTGCAGAAAGGACCTGAAAATGTGTGACAGTGTTAGTTAAAAAGAATGCTGTGTAAAAATCCTTCTTCATGTTAATATTCGAGCTATGATGACAGCACTTGTAAGGAACTGTTTTTCCAGGCATAATAACTTCAGCGATTTCTGACACAGACTTTCTCTTTAGAGAGGTAAATTACCTTTACCAAGCAACTCTCACGTGTCCTTTAGTGTTTCTATACCCTATACCCTATGAATGGCAGTGAATGTTGCTAAAAAATGCAGTCTAGAATCTACTTAAGTGTACACATGGTCAAATTTAAATACTTGTAGTAGAATAGAGGCGATCTCTGCTAATTGTGAGAGGTCAAAAATAGACTGCTATGGTCCTTTGAGACTGGCATGTAACCACTCATGCATATTTTCTAATGGATAAAAGATAATTGATAGTATTTGTCGCATATTTATTTCCAGATTGAAGCACTTCAGGACAAAATTAAAAACCTCCGGGAAGTTCGAGGTCATCTGAAGAGGACGCGACCGGATGAATGCGACTGTGGAAAGAAGAGGTTTGTCTTTTAAATCTCCTTTCATTCATTTTGTTTCTATGTAGAATGCAAATGATCTCTAATTATTTTTAAGGCCTCATTAAACCTTATCAGAGTCCACACCTGAAGAAGTCTTCTGTCTGGTCCTTAGTCTTTCTCTCTGTTTATAAAACCAGCTATTATAGCAAAGGGGACAGAAACAAGGCAGAGAGATTGAAGAGCAGGAAAGATCACCTCCATCCATTTAAGTGAGTTTCTCTTCCCTTTAATTATGAGTTTGCCCCATTTAGTGTCACCTCTTTCCTCATGAATTAACACCTTCAACTTATATAAGAAAATGTTGTATCTGATGATCCTGTTTTACTGAACAATGCTGTCAATGTTGCTGAACACTTGCATGGTCACTGCATGTCAGGTTTAAACAAACAAACCACCTTCATGTAGATGACTTTGTAGTTCCCAGATGACCATTTACTAGCATGTGTGTTTTGTATGTGTACTGTTAAATGTCTGTGACACTGAAAAACAGACAAGTTTCCAAAGGCAGACATGTTATGTAGACAATTTAATTCAGTTTTTAGATGCTGGTTAGAGTTTAAATGTCAAAGCAGATGTATGGCGTATGTGTGTGTGTGTCTGGAAGTAATTGAGCCACATGGAAAGATAGAATGACTCAACAAAGGGGGAAATCAGTCAATCCCTCAAACACAGTGATCTGCTTGCACCAGGAAACAGTGGGAACAGACTGTGCCAATACAATGAAGCTGTTATTTCGCAGTGCCTGGTCTATGTCCATGCAAGGAAGAAGATGGGGACAGTGGCTAGAATGTCATCCTGGAGAAAACTGAAAATAGCGAGAGCTTAAACATGAAAGTAAACAGACTGTCACATCCTGGCATCGACGGTGCCTTCTGGAAGTCCCCCTCCAGATCTTCCACCGCTGTGGTTACTGGCACACAAGAACGTAGGAGCTGATGTCATCTCTGCGTCGTGCCGTTTTTGTAATTCTCTCACGTTTTTGTGCAACAGAGAGACTGCGCAGGAACTGGACGGAAAGGCCCAGTTGTACAATGAGATCCGGAGAAGGAAGAAGGAAAGGAAGGAGAAGAAGCGGCAGAGGAAGGGAGACGACTGCAGCCTGCCTGGCCTCACTTGCTTCACACACAACAATGACCACTGGCAGACTGCTCCCCTATGGACATGTATGTATATTATCTTCAATCTCATATTTGGTCTGTTAACAGGGTTTGTGCAAAGTCTTGAAAGTTTGTAAAAAGCTCAATTTTAACTGATGTTTTCAAGGTTAGGAATGTGCTTGAATTTGAATATGTTATTACAAACAGCTGATATGAGAAACAAAGTGACAATATACGATGCTGATGCTATAAAGGAATTCTGTACACTTTGTTTTTCACAACTGCAAAATAGAAACAATGATGTGATGATAAAGGCTCTAAGGGTCTGGAAATATTTGGTGTAGATACCTTGAAAGTGCTTGAAAAACGCTTGAATTTTACTCCACAAAAGCTGTGAGAACCCCTTGTTAAGAGATTTGCTGGCTGCTGCTGTAGAAGTGATTACAACAAGTCTCTATTACTGTCCAGTGGGTGGATTCTGTGCGTGCACCAGCTCCAACAACAACACCTACTGGTGCCTGAGAACAATCAACGAGACCCACAACACGCTGTTCTGCGAGTTCTCCACTGGCTTCCTGGAGTATTTTGACCTCAACAGTGACCCGTATCAGGTGGGTGAATGTCTGTCTATGGTAAATTAAGTGAAACATCCTATCTGCATCTCCTGAATTGTAGGAAATAGAAAAACATGCAAATTTCTGACACACACACAAAAAATTTTCTGTGATTATTTATCCCCGTGCAGCTGACCAACGCGGTGTATGCAGTGGACCGGGAGGTGCTGAACTCTCTCCATGCCCAGCTGATGGAGATGAGGAGTTGTCAAGGATACAAGCAGTGTAACCCTCGTCCAAAAGGACTGGATGCAGGTAAAAAAATGCTAATTTTCAGCTGGTTTATTGCTCATACTTAACCTGTACTGGTTGGACAAATGGACTGTCATACTGGGTTTAGCGGTAGTTGTGATGCCAACAATGACTGAAACAGATTTCCAAAAGAGCAGATAATTAAATTTGGATTAGTTTGAGTTAAAACCAATCTTGATGCTGATATAGCAACATGAGTGACCGCACTGTTTTATTTTAGTCTGGTCTTCTGCTTTGTTTTTAATCTGATTCAGTCTCAGTGGTGTGTGTGTGTGTGTGTGTGTGTGTGTGTGTGTGTGTCTGTGTGTGTTTGCACATATCTGCATGCTGCATGCGTTTGGGGATGATCTACTCAGTCACGTATGCTGAAATTTCAGGTGGAGGAATCATCACTAAGTCTTGTGTGTCCTTTTGTTGATGTGTGTTCAAAGTTTTCTTCATGATTGAACTTGCACTTACATGCACACACTCTCTGACCTCTCTCTCTCAGCCCAGGACGTTCCACTCCTTATATATCCTTAGTTCTGGCATTTTGAGTTATAGGATTTTACATTCAAATAAGGTCAGTTGTTCATCCTGGCCATCATCCCCTTTGTGACTCACTGAGTGTTAGAGATATTACTCAGAGGATGCTGTCATCACCGCAGTTGAGGCTGTCATTTTATTTGAGCCCTTCATGCATCACTGCTATAATCAGCCACAATATGTTTTTCTTACTATCACCATACAGCCCAAGCATCCTCACCGAGCAGAGGTGGTTAATAAGTAATGCCACGATGACCAAAGCCCGTGAGGTTCGTGTGTGGCATGAACTGGCTGCCTCGTTTATGCCCCGAGGATAAAAACTTAATGTCTGTAATTACCAGCTGGAGACTGGAGCACTGGGGCGGCCAAGCTGCTCTGAGAAAACTGATTGTGTTTCAGTGCTGGCATGCTGGATTCGTCAAAACCATGCCAACACATGTCACATAGCAGCCTAAAATCTCTCAGTTGTACTGGCTGCCCCTGCTCGGGATACGACGCCAGCACTGTGAACCAATGAAAATTGCTGTTGTGGTTACATCAAGTGATGTTTTTGTTGGAGGAATGGATTAATAAAGTGAAATTGGTCTGGTGAAATGGATCTAGCAGTTTCTTGCATCTATTTAGGGAGTGTGACATAACTATTGTTATCACCTAACCAGGAAACCTTGTGTGTTTTTGCTTTGAAGGGGAAAAACCCTTTCGAACTCTGCACCTCACAAACCACCCAGCTCCGATCAATCCTCATCTCTCCATCCAGCTCGATCATTTGAACTTTCAAACTTCCCTTTCCTGATTTCAAATCCAAAATCTCCTCTCTCCTCCTTCCTCCCTTTCTCAATCAGATCGTCCAATAATTGCATTTCTCCATAGGGAATAGCAGCCGTGCATGAAGAAATCTTCAGTGTGAATGATCTATTTATCTCCCTCCCGTATCTCCTTGAATCAAAGCATTAACAATCGATTGCTTTTATTTTTCTGATCAGGAGGTAAAGATGGAGGAAGCTATGAGCCACACAGGTATCCACCAATTTTTCTTTCTCTTCAGTGGCTTTTTCTTTAACACCTGCATGGGCCAAATCGCCTCATTCCCACTAATACATCCATCCGTGGAGTGCTGGCGCTTAATCTGTGGCTGCATGCTGGGGACATGCTAACAAATCAAAACAGATGATGTTTTTTTTCTCATTAAAGCAGCTTGATTTGTCAGCTCTGTGCACACCATCTGTCTTCACTTGTATCTGCTGTGTAATGTCAGTCTGCAGCTATTTAAACAAACAATTAAACAATCAGCAGTTCAGATATTCTCCGCCACTTATTTTCACTCCATTTGCTTGAGAGTGCAACATTCGTAGCGTCTCTAAAATCACAAGAGTAGATTCAAAAATGTTTGTTTTTGTTAATGGTAGCATGGCTAAATATGAATGAAGAAGCCTCTCTTCAAAGTGCTGAATATGCACTTCTTCTTGAGACCCACCCAAGCATCAAGTGCACGTGAATGACAATGCATGATACTGAATCATAGCCCTCTCATGCATCACATTCCACATGAAGGCTTAAAGGTGGAGTTCGGCACTTTGGGAAATCAGTTTGTTCACTTTCTTGCTGTGAGTGAGATGAGAAGATGGATACCTCTCTCATGTCTGTGTGCTGAAAAGAAGCTATAGCCAACAGGTGGTTAGCTTAGCCTGGCTCAGTTTCTAAATCAGATCCTTGAAAACTGAGGAATGTTTCTTATTTTTTGCAGGAAGTGTAATCTGAAAATGACAATTGATTGTTTCACAGGGGAGTCTCACTAGCTGTTTCCCCCCTCCTTCCAGTTTTTATTCTAAGCTATGCTAACTGCCTCCTGGCTTTATCTTCAGATTTACGTTACAGATATGAGTGGTATCAATTTTCTCATCTCACTTTTCAAAGCAATTTTCCCAAAATGTCAAACTTTTCATTCAATATCACCCTCCATGCCATGTCAACCATGTTCACACATAAACTGTCATCATCACATGTCGTGTAACGCATCATTCAGAAACCTCATACTTTGCTCATGGCCATTAGCTTGTGGTAGAGTGGACATTGATCTCTCTGTCCTCCTACTGACCTCTGCCCTTTTGACCTTTGTTTCTGGCACCTGCTTACCAGGCAACAGCAGCATCGAAAGTGGTCAAAGAGGAGACCAAGCCTCTCCTTCCTGTGAGTCCCTAAAGCCTACGTCACAACCATCTCCATTCTCTAGCTGCACTAGTCACGAGAAAGCTGATCTCACTAGGAAAGCCAACTTAAGGTGGCTCTGATGCTTTTTTCCCTCAGTTTTTACTTGCAGACAATCGAACTGAGCCCAACTCTGATTTATCCTTTTGCTGCAAATTTCTTTCATTGGCCTTTTTTGCTTTTAGTATTTTGAATTCTTTTGTTTTTTCTTGGGATACACTATTCAGCAACTTATTTACTTATTTTTTACCTGAGCATCTTCCTGTTTCATTGATTTCCTCTGCTGTTAAGTTCTTTCATTCCAGGTTGCCCGACTTTGCATTTCAACCCAGTCCAGGCCTATTCTTAACTATCTGAATACATTTTTCTTGTGCAGCTCAAAAAAGTCTATAATCTATTATGATTATGATGATAGTCTGTTATGTTCTATTATGGTTTAATATTTTGATTTTCAGTCTGTCTTTCTAGTGTGAATTTCTAAGGCAGCATGTATTTGCACTACTCATGGCTTGAGCTCAGTGTGGGTGCTGTTTATCTAGTTTATCTAATACTGCTTTGAAGTGTGTATGATGTAAATTTGTGTTTGTGTTTGCGTGTGTATGTGTTGCTTGGGGCCTCAAACCCCATTGAGCTGGCTGCTTTAGTAAGAGCCGGAGGCTGGGCATAACTGCATGGCATCTGAGCAAACATGCAAAAAGCTCCCTATTTTTTCTCCCCTGGTCCTGACAGTCTTCTGTTTCTTTGTTTCTGGCAGCACACAGCCAATGTGGGACGGACGACAGGGTTAAACTGCCCAACTTGACAGACGAGGAGGTGAACTGGCAGGGACTGGAGGATCTGTATAGCATAAACGAAAGCCTTTATGAATGTAGGCCTGACTACAGCCCCAGCCCAGACAACTGGGCCAACTTCCAGAAGGATGTAGATAATATGTTTGCACTGCGACACATTTTAAACAAATTCAACCGAACCCATGAGCTTGACGACTCCACCCTGCCAGAGCTGGGCTCCGGGGCCGGGGGTGGAGGCCTTGAAGAGGGCAGCGGAGGAGAGTTGGTGTCGGCCGGTGACGTCTGGCCGGGGCTGGCCGCAGAGGCTCGCCTCACCACCCCCGCCCCCAGCAAAACGCCACCAGCTACACCCACTCCCAGGCCCACACTGGAGAGGAAACTGGAATCTGTTGTCAACGACCTTCCTGAGAGGCTTATAAACAAACCTGTTATGTCACCGGTGACGGTGTCATCATCAGGTCAGGCTCTGAGAGGAGACGCGGTTATCTTCCAAAGTGACATGTGGGCGCAGCTGGAGGAGATAGAAGGAGAGATGTTCAGTGGGAATGGACTGACGGAGCTGGAGACACGACACGAAAACCTGCTGCGCAGTCACAACAGCCTGCAGGCCCAGCTGGAGCCTGGCCCGGGCCGCGGAGAAGAGACTCCCCCTCAGGGTCTCAGCCTGGACCTGGACCTCGAAGAAGAAGAGGACATATTCCAGGCTCAAGGCCTCCTCCCTTTCTCCCCACAGACACTGAGGCCCAAGGTGCAGGTCAGCACCACCAGCAGCCCCCCCACCACACAGACTAGCACCCCACAGAGTGTTGGGTTGGTACTACAGGTGCTGCCTCAGTCGGCGCTGCCCCTCACCTTGGACTACGAGGGCAGCGGCTCTCTGCCTCAACCCTCCAATCAGACCGTCTGACTGTCAGACGCATGTGCTGGCCAACATAGCCAGCCATTGAGCTGCTGGTTGCCATAGAGACACAGAGACACAGTGATTGGGAGATGAGCTTGCCAAGAATGATGGCGAGTGATGCCACCTCAGTCAGTCAGAGTTGTATAATGAGTATTAAAGTTATTGTTTATTTTTTTACAGGTGCCTACATTTATTAGTAAACAGTGTTATGTTTTGTTTTGTTTTTTTTTTCCAAATATATATTTAGAAAAGAAAAAAAGCCTTAATGCAGCTAAACTTAAGTGCTGGGATTAAAAATGATGAATTCCACATGGATAACACCATTGACGTTTTTAATAATATTATGTTTTTATGAAAGACGAGTGTGAGTGGTGAAACCATTTCAACATGTGAATGAGTAGTTGGCATTAGTCAGCTTTAGGTACGCTCCAGTCTTTAAAGCAGCTGTTACAGCAGTGTGCTTCATCAGAACGGCGCCTGTTTACTCTCCACATAAAGGCAACATCTGACCCCAAATGCACTTTTGAACTTGATCTTCTTTGTGGATATTAAATTTGTGTCCTTTTTGAAATCAGATTTCATGATGTTTTCTTCTGAAAACTAAGACTATAACTGGACTGTCACTTCTGAAAAAGTTACAGAATCCACTACAGAATATCTTCTAAATTTGCTACATGGGAATATTTTTACCTCCTTGCCATTTGTCATTATTTAGTTCAAAACAGTTTAGACAATCATGTGAGAGCTTCACAGTAAATATAATGAAATCATCTGAATCATTTAGCTGCAGCAAACCTCTGGTACTCTGAGCTCACTGTTTTCTGATGATACACCATCTTTGCCTTTGTAAAGTTTGTCACTATTTACAACATTTTATGTTTAACATATAAAAGTATCCTTACTAATAATGATCACAAGGGGTTAAAATGTTCGCTGTAACTTTTTTTTGAAATGTCAATAATTAATCATGTGGTGTTTGATGTAGTGCTTTGATAATCCAGAGTTAAGTGTTGCACATGGCCAATTAATTTTAAAATACGACTTTATTGTCCCTTAAATCTGGTAATATGATGGCACACTGTTACAGCTTTGTCTTTGACAGTACAGCCAGTGAGACACTCTGCACACGTGGCCTGAAGCAAAGTATTTCAGGGCCAGGGCAGTAGTTCATCTCTTCTGTTCGTGCTTCCAAAGAGATCTAAGCCAACTGGTTCTGCAAAAACCCCATGACGTTGTCCTTTTCTCTCTTGACTGTGTGTGTAGAATGTCTGAACAGGTCTGACTTCAGGAAAGCCATGAAGCTGTTAAGAAATAAACCCTTCAACCTTCAGTGTCGTCCCACATTATGTCTTTGCAGTAATTCAATCGAGCCAAGTGGATTTTTCCTTTTTTTTTAATGACAAATATCAAGTATTCAAGGCATTTGTAAACCAAGGGTTCACAAACATCAATTAGACTTCTGCTCCTGAGGAACAAAAGCAGTAAGAGCTCAACTTTCAGGATACAGCTTCCGTTCTGTCCAGGAAATTCACTTTCAGTTCAAACACTGATGAAAGGAAAATGTGTTAAAGCAAGTCTACAGTCAACCTGAAGTTGTCTGTCAGTTGGCGTCCAGGTGTTTCAGCAGCAGGACACTGGAGTATAGTACAGTAAGGGCAGACATCTGCGTTTACTGTCTAACGATCTGTGTGGCATCACTGGATGATTCTTTACCCTTCACTGCAAGGAGTGCGCAATTTGGCTCCTTTACTTTAACCCATTCGTGTTCATTTGGTATTTTATCAGTATATAGTTCGTATGTAATAACTGCAGACCACTAGAGGAAGGGTAGAGAATCATTAGAGTCTGAGAGAAGGGCATCCTGGGTAGCAAAACTTTAGACTTATAAAAAAAAAACAACCCCATAACATTGCAATAACCCAACTCCGTCCCCACAAAGTGAACTTAAGCCTAACCATGTGAATAATACTGTTCAGGCACCGCGAAACAAAACCACTGTTTCGTTTTTTTGTAGCTTTAACCTTCTTTGTTCTTTTTTTTAACTAGGATGTTGTGGGTTAGTTCATAAATATGCATCTAACTATGTGCGGGCTCTATAATACGTTCATTTGCTTCGTCAATATTTACACAATGATCACTTATGTATTGAGGTACTAAGTCACGTAATACAAAAAACTAGTCACTGCCTTTTCCACTTGATAATCTTCCCCTGGCAGAATACCATGAATCTTGGCCAAAAATGTTAATTTTAAAATGTACTCACTGATTTAGATTCTCCATTTTTTCCCCCTTAACTTTAATATCTAAAATGAATTCAAACTTATCAGAATATAAAATACAATAACTTTATTAGACTTATTTCTTATAACCTCCCAGAGAAGAAATACTCATCACAACATGGTTTATAAAACATGTGCCACAGATTTGACTTTTCATATGCACCTAATATATCTAGTATTGAACAAAGCTTTACTTTAACACAGAAAAGGCCTTATTACCCCCTCTTTCACTGCTCTACAAACACCACCTGTCCTATTCAAAGGAAGGTAAATCCATAAGATACTTAGAACAACATGAGCCCATAAATTTAAATTAGGTATGTCTATTAAAATTTGTACGGCTCATGCAAACAGTTTGTTAAACTTGCCTCTGATTGGACACATGAATCTGATTTGTGCCGACATATATTTAAAAGTCTGACTCAGTCACACGGCCTGCAAATGTAAATATCCGAGACTGCAGGTCATCTTTTGCTCAGGTGTGTCTTTGGGAAATGGAGAGCTCAATTCAGTGCAGTGATAAAATTTAACGACCTTTAACCAAGAATACCATAGTACAGTAGGTCTGACAAACAGCAGCATTCACTGGCCTTCACGCAATCATCTCTCTGTCCACAAGAAGGCTCCAAACACCAACGAACTGAGTACTCAACGTCAGACTACTCTTGCTGTTAAAAGGAGCTTCACTGTTTTGCATGCTTGCTGCTCTACTTTTTATTAAAAGCCTAGACTACTAGATAACTACTATGTACATCTGATGACCATTAGAATGGAGAAGCCATTACAATGCAAAGCCAAAATGATGCATCCTTCCTTTGTTAATTGTTGCAATAGATTAGATATGCGTCATTTTACTTTGGGTAGCTGAGTTAAAATGGGTCAAATTTGTTAAGAAAGCAGCAGTTTTGCCACATTTTCCTGAATCTCAGTCAATTTTCCAGTTTCAACTACAATCACATCATTTGATACAGTAGCTTTAGCACACGATCAGAGACAGATACCTTTCGTATTCCATTCTTCTGTTCGCCATTTGGCTATTCATGACACATTGTTACAGTTACGTGGTGTGATGTTTTATGAAATATGGATTTCCTGCTCACTAACAAGATTTGACTTTCCATAGAAGTCACTGAAACACTGTTACATTGGTGCTTGTCGGCTTTAAGCTACATGGTTACCTTGCCAAGGCGAGAAGCTTTGTCCACCAGGCGAAATGACTCGAGGTTGGGGACAAATGTTCTCAAACACAAAAGCTGAGGGCAGCAAAGCAGAAAGTTGTTGCTCAACTGAGAGGACAGTGACTGGCTTTTTCAGTCGCTAGCGTTAACCCTGTAGCTAGCTTTGTACACTGGACTGGCTGAGACAGCCTGAGAGGCACTGTTACGAAAAGGTAAAAAGTAAAAAAAATCGTCAGTTCTGTGAATGCAAAGAACGCATGTTAAATAGACAAGATAACATGGTGGAATGGCTCAAATACAAGACAGACTGCTGATATGTTTACAGCTCAGACTGTACGTAAAAATAGCATCATGAGTGAGCCGACAACGACGCGGTGGTATGAATGAATTGAGCAGGGGAAAGGGAAAGAGGTACAGATGTTGAATACAGAGGGAGCTGTACAGTACTGAGACGGGAGGAGCTGTACATCAGATCTTGCATAGTACAGGTTTGTCACTTGTGCTTTAGATGCTGTGTTGATGACGACTCATCTGTCTGTACAGAGATTTAAAGCCCTGCCTTTTTAACAGTAGCACCATGTGATGTCTTTACATCGTCCGAACCTTAATGTGGAGGTCTGACTTTTAAATGTGGATGCTGTGTGTGGCTGCAGCTGATGATATGCTCCGAATAAAAGAACATCTGTCAGTCTCCTGTTACTATAAACAACAATGAGCAGCCCTTTAATTATGGTGGGCGCACCTGTGTCTCTGCCTGTCAGTCCTACAGCAGCTGTGGAGCCCCGCCTGGTGTCTGATTGGTGTAAAGCAGACACCGTGTGGTGCAGAAACACATACAGAAGGCACATGTCATGAGCTCCTGCGAGGGAGACTTGGCGTGCTCTCAGACATGGGCGGAGCCTCTGTGATGATGCGGCAATAGGATGGGAGGGGTTATTGCTTTGAGGGCATTGCCGGGGCAGCTGAGGCTGCTGTGGCCCCGGTTGAGCAGCAGGGCAGCGGGCGGGTCAGGCCGAGGCGGGATGAACACGGGGCAGGAGCGGGTGCGTGCATGGCTCTTCTGGCCTCCGGCGTGGCAGATGAGCTCGCTGACGGTGCCCAGCGGAGGCAGGTGCTGGCGCCAGCGCTCGGCTCGCTCCTCCTTGTGCTTGATCGAGTACCAGGTGAGGAAGATGAAGATGAAGCCGACGAACTTGAGGCTGGCAGCCAGGCCAAAGTAAACAAAGCGGAAGGAGGTGACGTCGTACTCCCAGCAGGAGCCGTGCACGCCGCAGTCCTGCTGCCACAGCATGCAGGTGGTGTCGATCACAGCACCAAAGTAGATTGGCGTCGGTATGTAGGCTGAGGGATCAGAGAGAGGCTGTGATCAGTAACCATAGTGACCTTGCCGTGCTTCATTTACAAACTACATACATACTACAAATGTCTTCATCAGCATGTGCACTCAAGTGTATCAGAGAATGAGACAATCTGTGTGTTAAAACACCACACAGAAGGTTGAGAAAGCAGGTATGCTACTTAAGGCAGGCGATGCTAAGTGAGTACATGAGTCCCATCTAGTTTGTAGTTTAAAGTGTGTTCACACTGTTAAATTGTCAAACTAAAAGGCAATGAAAACCAATTGTTTTCATATGTTTTTCTTATCAGGGCCATAGATAAACAAAGCATTTCTATCACATTACTTTCTGTCTTTGTTTTTGCATTTCCCAAAATTCAGAGATGTAATGTCATCATTTCCACAAATTACTCACACTTATGCAGCATGTGCAGGTCTGTTTGCTGATGTCGCCAGGAGTTTCTATAAAACCTCATCAAACCACAAACTTCTAATGAAGCATATTAGCTTTTATGAGAGTTAACAAAATATAGTTTTCTTTTACTTTTACTCTGGCACTTATTCTGTCAAATATTCTCAAAGAGAACTACTTTAAATCCAAAAATCATGTTTTTAGGGCTTTAGGTCTGTAGACGATTTAAATGTATGATAAAAATCTTGATGTTTGAGGGTGCTACTGATGTGCATCATCGCAATGCACAAAGCAGACTGAGTTTGTTTAGTCTAGACTGGTTGACATCTGACAGCACATTTAATTTTCTGTTAATATGACGCTGTAAAGTATGAATCAACTGTGTCAGGAAATTGGTATAAAGCACCAGAACATGGATTTACTGTATTGCAGCACCATCATTCTACCACTTGGTGGCACCATTTCACTGCAGCTCAGAAGCAGCTCTGTTACCACTGTGTATGTCAGTGGAAGTGGACAAAATATTAAACCTTTCAAAATAATTCATCAAATAAAACATAATTCTCAACTAAATAAAAAAAAATAAATGACTACTTTTGAATCAGAACCTCTTTGGATAAAAAAATCAAAAGTATTGACTTTATGTGTGTAAAGTTTGTTTTATAGATATGACATGAATTGTAAAAATAACCGATAACTTGAGATTTTAAGATCCAGCTGTTAGGCAACACAAATACAGACTCCCTGCTGCTCCCCCCACACACAGCTTAAGATCATTTAACAGAAGCGGTGTGACAGCTTTATGTCCACACAGTCATACCAAGCGAAACAGAGGCTTGTTTGGGCAGTGTTTGCTAACCCTGAGGGCTTTTCAGCAAGAGTTCATTGAGGTCCACAACAGTGCTGCTCTTTAAAATTGTAGGGTGTTAGCAAGGACGAGAGGGAATTAGAGCCGGGGAAAACAGAGCGTTAAAAAATGGATAACAGAGCAGCTGGAAAAGCCTCAGCAATAAAGATTAAATGAGAGACGTGCCGGCTGCAGGTGTTGAACCAAATCTGGAGGATCTTTTTAACCTTTAACATAAAGTCTTTATTACCAACCAGACACAAGAGGCAAAGATTATAGTGCTTGAATGTGATTCACAGGGACACTGGACATATAGTGGGCGGTTTTAATATGTTTTCTTTTCATCATAGTGCAAATATCAGGAACTTACCAAGAGTTCGCAGCAAGACGAACTGCATCCCAAGAGCAAAAGGTCTCTCTTGTTCATCGACAGACCTGAGACAAGAGAAACAACATGTCAATAATTCAGATTCACTGCACTGATTCCAAATAAAGGAAAACAGGACATAAAACATTTCATCTAGATTTCAGTTAAAAAAGAGTTCTGCAAAAAAAGCTGCACAAGGCTAAATTTCACTCTGACAGTGGTTGCCAGATGTTACTTCCTTACCTGAGTGTGACGATGATAGCGGATGGCTGGGCACAAGCGGTGATGAGCGTGACAATGAAGAGGAAGATGAGGAAAGGGATGAGGGTGTTGCAGGTGCGGTCGCACTTCCCCGACACAGCGTAGCCGTTCTCGTTCAGATACGTTTTAACAATGACCAGCTGGAGCTGATTGACTTGGCCACCAGAGGATGGAGTGATGACCTGTCGGCTCTGCACGCAGCCGCAGTCGGTGTAGTTTCTAATCTGCAGTCGAAATAAAAAGATGGGATAAGTTCAATCATGCACTCTCTCTTTTTAAATTGATTCTAATTTGAGGCTATTTCAATCAACAGACTATGTTTTTGCTACATTGGAGAGTCAAATGTAAATTTAGACACATACAGACAGGCTGGCACCAGCAGTGTCATTAGTGATCTGGACAAAGAATCAAGACATTTCCTTTCCTCATGTTATAATTTCCTGTCTGACAATGTTATGGAGACTTCCTGTATTTTCAGAGCTATGGGAGGAGAAAGTCTTTGTTCAAAGTACAAAGTTCTCTGAAATCCTTCTCATCAATCCTCTCACATTCTACTTGTTGTAGAAATGGCCACACAGCAATTATTTCTGGAAGGGAAAACAATGACGAGTGCAGCCCGTGTGTGTGTGTGTGTGTGTGTGAGTGCGCATGTGTGTGTGCTCACCCCCGTGCTGTCATTGCCCACGGTGCTGCATCCAGCCAGGCAGGGGTTGAAATAGGTGATGCCGTCGGAGCCGCAGACCGGAGCGTACTCGTGGATCCTGCAGCCACAGTTCACGTTGCAACTGCCCGTCAGGTTCCTGTGGGTCATTGTCAGCGTCGGCCTGCACACAAAGCAGACGTTTGTTGAGAACAAAAAGGAGTCCATCATATCTATTTACCATAAACTTAAGCTTTAAAGCCTGGATTCTGGATTCAGAGGCTACATGCTTCTTTGTAACTTGGTTTTCAAGACATATTGGCTAATGTTAAAATGCGCTGACAAGATCGTTTTTTATCTTTTTAAATTTACACTCCGGAGATGTATTTTTACAGCACAATGTGTAAGAAAGGGCCAGAGGCAGGGGACACGAGCTATCTGTTAGAACATTTAATCATATCTACACAATTTATTTGTTTAGTCTCAGTGCAGCCACTTTTACAAGAGTGGCCCTGCTGGGACAGCAGCACTGCATTCAACTCCACACAAACTGAGAAGAGGTTTATGATGCCATATGTTGCATTTTCAGACCACTTTGCCCATAAAACCCAAATCTTCCTGCTGCAAAGATAATGCATCTTATCCGCAGTCTCCTACCCTGCATGGCATCACTCCATAAATCTTTGTTTCAACAAGAAAAAAAAAAAGAGTCAGGCAAAGTTTTATCATATTCGCAAAGTTAAAAGCTGATGCAATTCTACTGTTAACAGCAGAAGCAAAATGAAAAGGAGGCTGCATATGTTCTCCATTTTTACTTGAGTTTCTGTCTCATTAATCTGCCGCACATAATCCTTTTAATTAATCCATCTTGTGTGATTTGTGATGATAGAAGGACAAAGACAAACAGGGTGGAGGAAGTAGCACCTCCAGCGAGTCGCCAGGCAGTGTGGGAACGGTCTCTCTAAGCAAAACACGACTTTAGTGTCGTCTAAACCAGAAGCAGTGAAGCATGTCCTCAGTTATGTCTGGAAAGCTTCGCTCTGAGCCCTGCGGAAAAGCCGCGGACAAGTCCTAACAACACACGTCTAAGAGTGATGCTGGCACACACACACACGCACACACATCAGGCACTCGTAACACAGTGATAAAGGGATTACCGGCAAGACAAACCCACAGGGTTGTGGAGAGTTTGATTTTCTTCTGTTAATAATAAAAAACAGTTTGTTGTTAAGTTAACAAGGCAATTAAGCTTGAGATAGGGCAAGCCAGGACGAGCTGGTTAGCACGCTAAAAAATCTCTTCAACGCTGTACAAAGACATCCTTGACACAGCGTCAGACTTTCACTCATTCACATTCTGTTGGTAATTTTCGTTTTGTTTTTGAATTTTTTAAATGTAAATTTTGGCCATGTGTTACGCATGACCCCTTTGAGATAAATATTTGTTTTGTATATATTGCCAACAATCAAAAAATATTGTATAAAAATAAATGCAAACCTGCCAACAAGGAAAAAGATGATCTTGTACTTTTTTAAAGTCAGTGTACCATCGTTTTTCTCCTCCTCATTTTCATGCAGGCTGTAAGAGGGAAAGTACAACGGGGCCTGTCCTGAAATAACAGCGTCACTCTGTTTGACCCAGAGTTGTGTGTGGATGTGGGTGTGTGTGTGAATGTGGGTGTGTGTGGGTGGGGGTGGGAGGTTTGCATGCACCTAAAAATGCATTAGCCCCATAGAAGTTGCAGGCTCACTGAACTGCACACGTCCTTTTTTATCCCTCAGACTAAAGCTTCGGCCTTTGCTGAACCCTCCAGATGTTGTGTCACTGTGTGCAGATTGCAAGGCACAAACATCCAAACAGAGCCAAAGAAAGCCACTGGCTTCATGAGGTTAAGCGCTGCAGACACTGCACAGGGAGAATGATGGGAAACTAACTCAAAGTTTGCAAATTCTGATCACGGGACAACTTCATTTTAAAAACACAGTGGCTTTTAAGTACGACCAACACATTATCAAACACAGCTGAAGATTTTCAGAATATTACTTAACCTGATGTGTGTTTTAGCTCTGTAAAAGTTGAGGACATTTAGTGTTTGTCAGGCCCTTTTTTTGTCACACAGTCTCCAGCTGCGTCTAGACGAGTGTGTGAGGACAGACACAAAGGGTGGGCCTGGCCTAAACATTCCTCATGTGGGTGCTACCAGGGACTAGTGACCAGGGCTCCTCATAATGAGGATCCCTGCAGGCTCACACGTCTTACTGAACCCTCTATAAACACCGGCTTGAACAAAGACTGCAGTTATTAATGGGTCAGCTATGGGGCTTTAAAGGGGAAACTGACTATTTGGCAAATAATCACTGATTAACATAGTTTTGTGAAAAGTAAATTTCACAGAGGTTTAGCAGTTTCGCCTTTGTGTGTTTAGGGTTTAGTGAACTTCTGAGATGATAAAGTTGGGATGCTCACACAGCCTACAAAGACAACTTTGTCCATTATAGGTGTATTTTGTAATCTTATGCCTATAGACTTTGCAACTTATCAAAAGATGAAAAAATGTTTTTTAGTTGACACAAGTCAAGCAGTGTGTGGGATATTAAGACAGTA
>JAQLOL010000013.1:11329265-11341084 GCA_029783665.1 Naso thynnoides
ATCCTTCCCAGTGCCTGATACCTTAACTTTGTAACAGCCTCTACAGAGTACTGACCCAATACCAGTCTATTATACAAAATAAATAAATAAGTATATATTTCACACTCGTGAGTCAGCACCTCCGAGTCTCAGGCCTTAGTTCTCTGGCAGCAAACGATGGACTGCCCTCTCCCATTTAGAGGTGAGCTGTTGCCCCGCGCAAAGGAGTTCAAACATCTCAGGGTCTTGTTCATGAGTAGCAGGAAAATGGAGTGTGAGATAGGCAGGTAGTTTGGTGCAGTATCAACAGTAATGCCAGCATTGTAGTGGACCAGTGGAGTGAAGAGGAAGCTTTCTGGATTTACCAGTGAATCTAACTTCCAACCCTCACCCATGGTCATGAACTCAGTGCATTGACCAAAATAAGAGATGCTAAAAGACTAGAGCTGCAATGATTATTCAAATAACTGATTAATTGTTTGATGGAGAATCACCAACTGTTTTGTAACTGATTAATCATTTGTCATTTTTCAAATGAAAAAGTAAAAAGAATTGCTGGTTTAGCCTCCTAAATGTAAGGACTTGCTTATTTCTGTGCCATTTACGATAATAAACGAGGAGTCTGTCTTTTGTGCTGTTTTTTGAACAAACAAACAAAGCAATCTAAAGACATCACATTGGGCACATGGAATTAACGCTTAATCAGAGTGAAATAATCAGCAGCCCAGTTAAAGACAGGGTGAAGAGGTCAGACATCTGGAGGGACATCAGCTCAGAGGAGCCATTCAGGCCTCAAAGCAGCCAGTTTTAGGTGGTTTATGCATGTGACTGGGATGCCTCCTTGATGTCTCCCTTTTGGAGGTTCTAAAGTCACATTCAACTTGGAGGAGAGCCCTAGGTAGCCCTAGAATCTATGAGACATATTATGTATCTCTGGTCTAGAAACATCAGGGGATCCCTCAGGAGAATATGGGAAGTGTAGCAAGAAAGAGAAACATCTAGAATACAATGCTTAGCCTGCTGCATCCCAACCGGACCCCAGATAAGAAGACAGGTTAACTGCACACAGGTTTACAGGAAGTTGCTGGGAAGTAGCAGGGTCCCATATACTTTAAAAAAAAAAATTAAGGTGGTTTCTGATGTGCATAAATTTGCACGTTTACCAAAACCCAGTTCAGCATTTTGGAAGTATCAGAGGCATTTCAGGTCCTGGTAAAGGTTTCAGAAAAACCGTAACCTTTAAATTTGGCCGGCTCAAAACCCCAGCGGTAGCCTGTGAGCGTATGCGTGAGCACATCTGTCTGTGTTTACCACACTAACACTCTAATGTCTGATCTCTCCCCAGAGACCAGAGGAATACCTTTCCTCCTCTCTGCTAGATTACATAACAAATGCATGCATACACACATGCATACTCTTCTCCTCCATCAACAAAGTTTTGTTTTTGTCAGAGTGGATGCTCAAAAGCCATTTCATCTCAGTCTGTTTCGCCAAATGTTTCAGCAGCCCTGCCAACATACAGCATTCTTGCATCCCAAGAGGCTCGCATCTTTTACTGCTCTCATATTTTTGTCCCATTGCTTTGAGTGCTTTTAGGCATCCTTTCCAACCTGGCCATTGCTAACAGAGCCCAAGTATGCATGTGAACTCCTACAGAATGGTTCCAGCAATGGCCCAAAGCTCAAATGCGTATCTAGACTTAATTAAATCATGGCTTCCTTAAACAAAAACTATTGGGAAACAGAGAAAGAGGAAATTATTTCTTTAAGAACAAAAGGGCCCTTCAGCAAATCCTCTTATCAGCCTAAAGCAGACACACTCACACACATACACACATGACCATAAAATACAAGACAACAATGGTCAATAACCTTGGCTCCAAAGACTCTGGTGATCGCTTTTTATTCAAGTTACTGCACACAGAATGTGTACATAATGAAAGAGTAAATGTAAGAGACATGCTTAGCGTACTCATTTAAAAATACTGTAACTGTACGTTGCATGTGATACAGAATGTCAGTGGCAGTTCCATTCTTACAAATTTATTTTAGCAGATGACTCACTTCTCTAAAAGCAGGTTTTCATCCCTCTTTCACTTCTCCTGCCTCTTTCTCTTTTCCCAAACCAAATCACATTTCATCTTTTTGACTCCTTTCACAATGTCATTTCTCATTTCCTGCTGACTGAAGAGTCAATTCACCATGGCAGTCAAACCGTTACACAATGTAACTGGATAAATTACCACACAGAGACAATAAACTATTAATTATAGTTGGCAAGAATGACAACAGGTCTTATCCTATTATCTCTATCTCAAAATGAAAAACCTCTCACAAAATCTGAGCGAGTGACTCATGCTTTTGTGGCACACGGCAAAATTATTCTCATTTTTAAAAGACCAGAGCTTTACGAGTGAATTCAAAGATAAGTGCAAGAATGAGCAGTGGGTGCAAATAATTTTAAAGACAGCAGATTTGTTTCTCCTGTCTCTTGACAGAGCTTCTGATCAGACTGACTTACAAAAATGAATCTGGGCAATATCGTAAGAAAATCCTGTAGTTTCAAGCTGCTTTTGCTTTAACTTTAACATTGATTTTAAGCCTGAAAGTGACTTAACAACTAGTTAAAATGGACACCTGCCGAGGCATGGAGGGGCAAAAAAAGAGAAAAGAATAGATTAATCATTCTTATCACCTCCAATTGCAGACCGCTGACCCTTTCTGTGCTCAAAATGTATACTGTATATAACACACCATCATTTAAACACCCTCTGGCTTGAGCAGACACATAGTGCTCAAACCTTTTGCCTAGATGGATGCACCCAAGCATTTTCCTTTGGTTGCCCTTCAATCTCAATCCTCTCCATTCTCAGGCACACAGGAAGGGCTGACCGTATTTTATCCAGCTTGGATGATTGTGTAAGCACCTGCTTTGCCACTCCATCCATCAGGTTAACGGTGTTCTGCCCGATTGGAGGACGGAAGGGGGTCATAAACTGTGCCCGACTCGTTGCTCTAACCCTGCCTGCTTGGCACCAAGCCGGGATATTTGGGGATGAAGGGATTGGCGGGCTGCGGCCGGGCTGAAGGGCGGACAGGGCAGAGGATTCAGATTGAGGAATATGCTGGCACAGCAGCGGCCCTCCATCACACACATGCTACCGAGACATACATCAGCGGAGCGCAGGGTTGCATGCCAATGCAGAACGCATGGCGCGCCACAGGCTCACTTTACTCAATTATGCAACAGACCTTTACCAGCAGCACGTGAAGGACAATGTATTATGGGCTTCATATTGCTTTCCACACGTGTGGAGGTAATGGATTAGGAGCACGGCATTGCAGTTATTGGCTTTTCACTCTTGTGTTCAACAAAGTCAGCACCTAAAGCACCTACGTGACCATCCAGCCTGACTTTCAATATGTTGTGTTAATTTTGCGCTGAGTTTGTTATACGAGTTAGACATGCATGAAAAGATACAAATTGAGGATGAAGTCACAGAGCGTGCAAGTTGACATATTACCGGCAGAATCTAGTAACATATTAACAAGGTTTGAGAAAAAATGTTTATTACACAACAATTACACCCACAAGAGCATTGGGCACATCAATTACAACTGTGTGACTTTCACGTCGACCAAGGTCAGTCCCTCCTTGCATCTTAAATACTCACATGAAGGCTTACGTGCATGCACGTGGACATGTGATGAGGGACGTTAGGCACAAGGGCATCAGGAGCGAGAGTGAAGGAGTGGTACAGTTAAAGAGTTTTATGGTGCATCGTTGACCTCAGTTTAGTGTTTCGTCTCCAGTGTTTGTGATGGATGAGCACAGAGGTGTCAGGCAGAGGAAGGAGAAATTTACTCGACAATAAACCCCAAAAAGAAAGGCAATATAGTGGGATATAAAAAGTAATAAAAATGGATAAACTTAGGAGAAAAGTGTTGTGAAGAGAGAGAGCAGAGACCAAGAAAACCAAATGATGTCGGAAGAAACAGAAGAACATCAAGGATGGGAGCGAGAGTGATGGAACATAAAGAAACAGAGGGAGAGGAGCGGAGCCGGGCTGCAGTTTGTGGTGACTGATCCTGCTGTGTAACAGAGTGATAAAGCTTGCTCAGCAACATCCCTCTCGCATCTAACCTTCAGGGACCGGCGCTGCTCTGTTGTCTCCATTCTGCCTCCTCCACACTCTGTAAGAGCTCGGCTCCTCCCGACTCGCTGCATTCATGAGCAGCACTGACTCATTCAGAGCTTGTAGGAATGAATGAGGGTGAAGCAGGGAGAGAAGAACGGCGGCAAAGAGCAGAGGAGGCGTGAATAAAACGCATGATTGCAAGAGGGTGAAAGCCCAGGTGGCTGCTGATGCTTTTGAATTGGTGAAATCATCTTCTCTGCAGAGCTGCTGTGTTGTTTTTTGAGGGCTTTCTGTTATTTATTCATTCTTTGTAGACATCAAGAGCTGCGCCCCATGACTATCACTTCTAATTAATTTGCTGCTTACCTTTAGTTTCTTTGAAATATTAGAAAATAGAGATGCTTATCACAATTTTCTACAGCCATAGATGATGTATTCAGAAGCACATCTCCAAAACTCAAAGACAGTCGATTTAAAGTATATAAAACACAGTAAAGCAGCTGTTTACTGATGATTCATTTCCATGGTAGCAGATTTTTTTTTTAAATGTCACATAGCCCAACTTACAACCAATCCACATCCCTTCCCTGAAAAATTACAACTTCTGCAAGAAATGCAGACTTCTGGCACCCAGCTGCTTCCACAGTTGCCTTGACTGTGAATGGAATTTCAGGCATAACAATAAAATGTCTGTGGCGTGTCCCTCCCCCATTCCCTGCCAACCTCTCCTGACCTTCTGTTCTCCTCACACCACACTCATGAGACACAGCCAGAGCAGCAGGGAAGGAAGAAAGAGAAGGCAGAGCAACCGGACAGGATGAAAAAAGCACACTGCACCTTAATCAAGCAGCCTTTCCGATGGCCAAACTCGGATAAATGATTTTATTTTAGTTTTGGATAAAATAAGAGATTGGACTCTCACTGCCTTGTCAGACCACTGAGGGGTTAAAAAGTTGGAGATACAATTCACACAACAGAAGAATCAGCAGTGTTGAATCTGAGCAGTATGTGTTTATGTTTATATGCAGGCGATACAGTAAATCTCACTTGTTTTGAGATTTGCTTCTCTCTCGTTGCTGTCCTGCAGTAAAGGCTGCTGAGGTATGAGCAGCCGCCGTAATCCCTCTACGCTCTCTGACTGGAAACTTAGTTTAAATGAATTATGTAGTGCTCCACCTGGCTATTAGCCTACAAAGCTCAATCAGCCTCCAAACAAGCCTGGCAATGGATGGCAGGCAGCAACACGACGACCTTGGATTTGTATTCAGTGTGTTACGCCGGAGCTGTCTAATCTCTGAAGGAAGCAATCACATTGTCTTCTCTGCATTACTCAAGAGCCGTGTCATGTTGATTTATGCAGCATTATGCATCGCACATTACCTATTCACTCTGACCTGGGATAATAATCGATTTCCACACCTGCTGCATCCAAAAAAAAAAAACCCTCTCCATTAGCTATTCTGCTTCATTTAATGACATCTACTTTATGGAACACGTCAGCACATGCAACAGAAGTCTGCTCTGCTGCACTGTACGGTCCAGTTTAATGCCCGAATCTCTTTGAAAAGTGCAGCTGCAGGTGACAGCTGTATGATAGATGATCTATGCGGCTGCAGCCATTAGGACAGGGAACGAAAAGAGAGGGACAGCGTTCTATGGATCCCTGTGTTATGGGGATCAATCCAGTCATGTGACCTTCCCCAGCCGAGAGACAAGAGGAGGAAAAAGACAATGAAACAGGGGAACGACGGCATTGTCATGGCGACTTGCTGACATGGCAGTGTCTTCTTACAAGTCCTAACCTTACAGTTTTACCCAGAGGGCATGCACGGGGACTGTGGCCTCTCTCACACTCACTCACACACACATACACACACACCTATATATCTATATACAGACACACACAGGGATGGATGAGCTTGGTTGAGTTTTATAGATGATAGCCATAAAAAACCAGACTGCAGTTAGCAATAAAAAAGGCATGTTTTCTCTAAATCCATCTGCTGTGAAAAGCAACGAGGGTCGATCCTCTCTTCAATGTTGTGTCGTGTTTTAAAGCCAGGGGGGACAAGCTGCTTGGTTTTCCAGGGAGCAAAATTAGATAGACACAAAAAATAAAGAAATAAGCGGCTTGCACTGCTTATAATCTTTCTGTATTGCATGTCAGTAATAAAACATGAACCACTGAAAATTAACGTTTTATAGAATGAGGCAGAATTATGAGCTCTGGTAATCTGATAGCTGTCATATAACCAGGCAGAGCACTGACCAGCCTCCTGTGTGTGTGTGTGTGTGTGTGTGTGTGTAAAGGTGTACGTGTGGTTTCTCTATAGCGGCCTGGTGTCATTTGCATGTGACTTAATGAAGGTACAGTTGTGCGTAATGGCGCTGTGCTTCTCAAACCGGTAGCTGCAGATGCATCAACATTTGTGTCCAGCTGCCTTCAAGTGTCTACAGGGATTTAATGAACTAAGTGTGAAGCTTTCCAGGCAGTGCAAAGGCTGGTGTGGACAAAGGATATTGCAGAGGCAATACTTGCACAGGTCATTGCGCAGCCAAAGTTGCTAATTCTCGTACCAGTTTTATATAAGTGCTAAAAAAAAGTGCTTCTGAGTGCAAATTCTTATTCACCGCCTTGGGAGAGGAGATGTCTTTGCATGATTGTGCATGTTCGTGCATCATGCACCAGCTGAATAATGGAAAAAAGGTCTATTTGTGCACTTCAACCAGCTTTTCCTCTAAAAGAAGTACGGTCAGGAAGCAGGATGGAAATCAAGCGAGGATGCGAGGGGGCATGAAGAGAGATGAGGACTAGGAAAAGTTAAGGAAAGGAAAGAAAAATGAATGAGAAGAGTGCAGTATTTAAAAAGAAATCCATGAAATCAGAGACCAAATCGACACAAAACCCAACTACACCTGTTCATGATCAATTAATGTAGCCAGATACTGAGGCATGTGGACAGAGAAACACAGACATTCACACATTATGGTGGCCTATGAGAATCAGAGGAGGGTGATAAAACAGGCTACACTGGTTATGAAGAATCATAATAATACAGATTCTGTCAGTGACCTCCAGCCAGCTACTATCTATCACGCAATCTCATATACAAGGAAATTTGAACAACACCACCAGGACATATATTGGTGCAACAATAGAAAGAGGCAGATGAAAGCAACATAAATGTGCAGCTGCGCAGCTCCAATGTGGTACAGAAAGGTCAAACAGTAATTTTCTGCCATGTGTTAAACCGGCAGATATTGTCTCTGTGATTACAGCATGCAGATTGAGCTCTGCAGTGGCAGAACAGTTGGTTTAGTGTTACCAGACTGTTTGGGAACCCAAACAGAGCACAGCCTGGCCAGGACCATTAATATCCCACTGTGTGTGTGTGTGTGTGTGTGTGTGTGTGTGTGTGTGTGTGTGTGTGTGTGTGTGTGTGTACAACTGCCAGCAAACAGTGTGAACATGATGCACTGAAAAGTCAAATCAAGTCAAGTCCATTCTTTATTTTATATAGCACCAAAACACAACAAAGTTGTCTCAAGACACTTCACGTTTAGAGGAGGTTTAGACCGGGGGTTCCCAAACTTTTCAGCCCATAAGCCACCAAAAATAACAGTGTCAAAGACTGGTGACCCCCATCTCCCCTGGAGGTGGCCACTCACACATACTATTAGGCCTATGCAGACACGGGCATTAATAAAACATGCAAGAACAACAGCCTAACAGTCATAATATTAATTTGTAGTATTTTAAGAAAGACTATGAGAAAGAATATAGCCAGAATTTATGCAATAATGGGTTAAATATGCAATATTAAAAAAATCTGTTTTTATGAAGGCATCTCACGTCCCCAACTTTGGGAATCACTGATCTTGACCACACTCTAATATTAAAACATATTAAGTTTATTAGAGAAAAAAAAAGAACTATTTTTTCCATTGTGGAAAATTTCCTGCTTCCTATAATCATAGTTTTGCATTCCAGGATTAAATAATATTGTATTGCAATGATTGGGGTGTAAAATTTTCCAGCATTTATTTCACTACTTGTCCTGGACAACCAGACTGTTCTGCAAGTAAGGAGACACAATGTTAAAGGTTTTAAATGTATGCTACACAGTGGTTTGTGCCTGGATTAAATTTAAAACAGGGATTTTTTTTATTAAAATGACCACAATGACTGAAAGAGGTAAGAATCTAGTATACTCATACATAAGTAATATTCATATTAATGTTAGATTTAAAAGTGCTACACTCTATGAAAGTTCCACACAGTGCTGGGGTCCCACAGGCAGAACAGTGGGTGGTAAAAGGGTGGGATTAAGTATGAAGTACAGATCACGCTTGTAGAATATTTTAATGGATCAAGTACACTAAAGAACTTTGATCCTGATGTGCAGCCGGTGCAGGCTGGTACAGACCGAGAGTCAGACTTTATCAGCCAGACGTGACTCCTAAGAAGCATAAGAACAGCAACATCAAAGCCTTTCGAACTTGGAAATCAACTGTCAAACCACCCATCAGGCTTTTGTACCACTTTACCATTAGGCATTAATGTTTTAAGCCCCTTAAGCAAAGACATGACTGGTCACAAGGGGGGCAAAGAACTTGATCAGCATCGTAGTTCTGCCTTTCCAATCCACTCCTGCTACTGCTGCGTTTCTTTGCACAGCAAGCTATGATCCACGTCGCTCATCCAGATGCACGTCATGTCCTAATGTGTTGCATGACTGACAACACACATTTGGTACAGAATAAGGGGGCGTAAGGATCCCATTCATAAATCTACTGCACATGCTCCTCTGATCAGACACTGTCCTCTCAAGCTCCTCACAGCAGGATAGCACTGCCCGTATCTTTGTCACAGTGCAGCAAAAGCCCAAACATGCAAAGTGAACACTTCTATGCAGGGGTCCCCCAAGGTCACCTTACTAAATAAAACAGAATGAAAATGTTTTCTCTATTTCTGGCTGCCCATCAGCTGCAGGAGGGAGGCTAAAGTACAGCAGCAAAACAATCTGCCAGGACATTCAGCATAGCACAGATGCAGACGTAATCCACAAAGAGAGTCACATTCATCATCACTTCAGCTTCTAGCACGCAAGGCTTTTCTGACAGACCACGACCCCACATCCTGCGCAGTGCAGTTTTTGTGTGCATTAGAATCACGCACGCTAACTCTCATGCCAAATGACCATTTTCTGCTGATTGTGATGCTGGCCTCAGGCTTCTGGACCTGCATGGACAGCAAAAGACCAAAGTCTGCTGCTGACGATGTCTGCCAGAATCCAATGATGGGGTCGAAGGTGCTGGGGAGTGAGACCGAATGTGAGGAAATCTTAACAGCAAAGTTGCAAAAATGAACTGGGAGCATGAAGGAGAGCCCGGTCGACAGTGAACATCAGCTCAGACATCGCCTACTCACTATTCTGTGCTGCGCTAAAACATGACTGGACCTTTAAATCCATCAATGTAGGATGGACTTCAGATTTAAATTTTGAGTTCACAAATATTTGTGTAATCATATTAGACTCAGTGGAGGTTTCTTTTAAAAACTATTGTCATCTATGTTGAGCGAAACAATTTTGGGGGTTGTGACTTTTGTGTCTCAATTACTGTTTTTGCTTTATTTTTTCTTCTAACTGAAGCTACTTTTTAGCTGATTGCAAGTCTTATATTATATTATAGCCTACATACTGTTCTAGATGCTTCTAATGTATTTGACACTTTCTACTCATCTCACAGTAATACTGGTATTTTATGGGCTGAAAGCACCCGCTTTTGACTGACGTGGCTTTAAACTCAACCAAGGCTCTTTTATTGTTTTCACTGTGAGTCTGTTGTAAGGCAAACCTGATAAAGCCAGTGGCAAACAGCACTGCATGTAGTGACACTTGTTACTTTAGAAACACAAACTACTGAAGATTGTTGATACGAGTGAGTGATGATTCACTTTAGATTCACTTTAGATGCTACTGTCGTACTAAATTCTGTTTTTACCAGCAGCCACAGAGGGTTTTTGTTTCAAGCGATCCTACTTTGTCGTCCATCAAGAGTTTGTTGGAGAAGAGGAGAAAAAGTTCTCACCAACGATGACAGCGTTATAAAGTGTTATTTATTGGACAGTAGTTGGAAATCTATTTCACTCTGTCTTCCTCGCAATCTCCCCTTGTGACAAGCCAATCAAACCAACACAGTTCTCTTTAACTGGCTTCGCGCTGGGATGTCATTCAAAAAGCACAGCCTGAGAGAATAATTCCTTTGTGCCTCCTTACTTTCATACCACTTCACTCTAATATTTCTCAGACGTCTTTCACACTCTGTCACATTTAGTGAATCCTTCTGCTCTCTTACTTTAATTGTTTAATCCATCATTTTTGTGGATATTCCTCGTGATCTATCTTCCTTTGTGATTTTCACTTTCACTTCTTTTACATATTTTTAGCAAATACACCGTTTTAGTTCATCGTGAACTAGTTGTTCTTTGACAGATGACTGAGAAGCGCAGTTTTAAGTATTTTCTGCCAATGAAAGCTCTCTTTTAGACAAGTTCAGGTCTGTATGTACCTGACAAATGTACAGAACATGATGCACAAGCAGGGCAGCAGGCAGGAACACAGAGTCCACTGTTGCGCTCAGCTTGTTAATTTTTTCCCTACTCGTTGGCTGAGCTGTTATGTCAACAAACTTCTATTTTAAATTGGGATTAGTGATCAGATATTTGAGATTAGAGGCATAGTTGACATTTTTAAAACATTTAAAAGGCCTGTCGAGGTGAAGACTAACCATATTGTAGTTTTGTAGTTTTGTCGAAAAGTATGAGTCGTTGTGGGAAGGAGGACTAGGTCTTTACTTCCATCAGTTGACATAAACATATGAAATTATTGTGCCTGTAGAACCGATCCAAACTGGATGTCATCCAGCCAATCAAAGCAGAGGGTTACCTCCTTTCACTTCCTCTTGCCAAAACACACACTCTCGTGAAGTGCTCCCAAATCCAGCGGCAAACACACCAAGTCTGTTACCACTTTCAGTGTTTGTCTATGCATCGATAATGTTCCAGCATTTGAGAGAGGGGCAGATAATCTCTGCTGGTGAGTTGCCATGAATGGGGCATCTGGACTGGACATATAACCACTTTATAGAAGCGAGAACAGGGACTTATATGTTAGTTTGCCACAAGCTTGCACCTGAGGCTTTTCAGCCCTTCTCACTGAAGTGCCAGTGCAAATCTCACGTGTGGTGCTAAAAGCCGAGCCCCCCTTCATCTTTGGTCAGCGTTTAAAAATTTGTCCAATTTTTTTTCATGATCCGTCTCCTTTCCAATTCCCACATGAGCTACCACAAAGGGGAAAATAAAACAGGAAAGAAGGCTGATAAAATCTACAGATCTCACTCAAAAAAAGGTGAAAATTCATACATAAAGCACTATTCTAATAGTCTGCATTAACTCATGCCTTGCATTTAAGAAAACGTAAAATGTCTGAGATGAGCCAGGACATAACGGCATGTTTTCAATCATAAATACAGCTGTTCTTTATACCTGCAAGTGCGTTTCTGCAAATTTGTGTCCTGCCTGAGCTCCATTTCCTTGGCAACAGTTAGAAAACCGGATGGAAGGATAAAAGAATGAAAGAATTTATAAATAGCCAAGCTCATATCCTAACCATGAATGTGGAATACTTTGATTACTGTT
>JAQLOL010000013.1:11341184-11358954 GCA_029783665.1 Naso thynnoides
TTTGATTACTGTTCATGAGAATATAATGACTGAGACAGAACACGTACGTAGCAGACAGAAAGACGACACAGCTGCTTTCATTCACACTGTTTTGTGTTAATGCAGGTGAGAGCCGATCTCAGTACAGTTCTGGAGCACAAGTGCCTCCTACACACTGTGAGCCAGTCTTGACATTGATGTCCCAGACGTCTCTGCAGTCTTGTCACACAGACATATATGTTCAAAAACCACAAGCATGCTGCAGGAAAACCAGGCGAACCATCTGCAATACAGATATTCTGCCTCCTGCAAACTCTTGTGCTTGCTCCCAACAACCCCCGAAGCCCCAAACCTCACCCACCCACCCCCACCTGCAGGTGCACACACATATATGCGCACAAGCACCCCCTGTGCAAGCACCCTGCCAGCTCTCACCAGCTGCTCTCCCACCATTCACACCCTAAACAGTCTGACAACAACTAGGCCCCCCAAAATGTAAAACACACAGCTACAGGAACAAAAGCCTGAAAACCTGCATCAGAGGAGCAGCCTTTGGATTATTATTATAATGTGTCTGTGTCCAGCTACTAAAGAAGAAAATCCTACTTTTAGTAAAAAATGTTAAATCATATTTTTTCCCCAAATGACCCACTATGCTGGGCAAACTCAGCTAACATCAGTGGGCAACTCTTGTCAAAACGCTGTCCTCCCGATGAGCTGTATCACAGTTACATGTCAGCCTATTAGCCTGTGTTATATAATGCAAGACCAGCTTAACGCTACATTTAGTGGCATAACAGAGTCTGGCAGAGCCGCTAAGACAGACGGATGAATGTGCACAGGAAATTTGCCCTGCACTGTACGCCTGTCAGGCTACATTTTGGGTCTATGACATTATTTTGGAGCATATCTGTGTGTGTGTGTGTGTGTGTGTGTGTGTGTGTAGCAGGGATCCCACAGTATGAGGTCAGAAAACATTTAGTGCCATCTATCCCTCTCAGACACTTGATCACTCGGTCAAGTCTACGCAGGAAGTACGCAGCAGTTGAGGGTCAGAGGAGGACAAACAGCTTTTTTTTTTTTTTTAATAAAAGGTCCATGTAAAGAGAATAGGGCCCAATAGATTTATCGGTTTGCCAATATTGGCCTATCGCAGATATACTGGTATCAGTCTTCTGTATGTTCTCCGATATGCTCCAATATTAAAACTGTTTGGCCGTAAAAAATGCTTGGACTACCGATTTAAAATGGTGCAATGAGATTTTTTTCCAGCACAGTGTGGTCTGTTATTTAATAACCAATAAATAAAGTGTCACATTTCTGTGTACTAATGTAAATACATCCTCCCTCTGTCGCATATCTTTGTCACAATCAGCCTATTTTATGGCCACATTGGCTGATACATTTTTTTTGGAATATTCTTGCTCCCAATATTGGTAACTGCCTGAAAAATTTTACATTGGTCCGGCCACAGAAGAAGACACCCGGTGTGTGAAAAAAAGAAAAAGTCAAAAAAATAAACACATTTTATAAAAGAAAATGCTTTAGTTTTCTCACTAATGCTGCTCTGGTAGGAAAATCTGTCTCGATGATCAGTTGGTTTTTTTTTACATGATCCTATATTTCTGAACAATAACACTATTATTCCACAGCTTTTTTGTGCTCCACATGTTCTAACACTTGTGTAAATGCCATTAACACTTCTCCCCTCCGGCAACCCTTCCTCCCTTATTCTCCATCTTGTGGCACAGGGGTCAAGGAGAACAATAGCCATTCCACCATTCTGGGGGCATAACACTGGAACAGGAGAGATTTATTTTTCCATCTCTGTGGCAAAAACACTCCTTAGAAGACCCTAAAGGCTAAATAGACTCGGAGGGCGGCCTGAGCTGACCAGATAAGATTGTACAGTATGTAACTCAGCCTGACGTGGATGTGCAGGCTGTCTCTGTTCGTCAGCGTGTACAGCTATTTGATCTGGGGGGAGTTGACACAGGTCAGATAAGTCAAATCTTGACGCAGCTCAGTCTGTCTTTCTGTTGTTTTGGGAATCCAGCGCTTGATAGCCACTGTACCCTACGTGCTGATTGCCATCAGAGAACATACAGTACCCAGGCAACAGATAAACATCTGGTAATTAATGCTAACAGCTCATTTCCTGACTGGACAAAACAGGCAGAGGGAGGACATGTTTCTATTCACAACGCTGATGAGCTTAATGAGAGGAAATACACCGAGAGGCTGCGGGTTTTTGAATGCTTTCAGGCAGCGCAGATGAAAAGGAGAAGGACTTCTGAAGTGAAGTGAAGTGGTCTCTTTTTGTTACTTGCCATTAAACGCTTTCAAGAAGAATAAAGACGTGGCAGCAGTATTTGTCATGTTTAAATTATATATTAGATGCAATTCGGATTAATTTGTGAATGAGGTTATATAATTGGTGCAAATTGACAGATGCTGTTCAGGTTATCATGTAATCCCCCAAAGACGTTCAACATCTTCAGGATTTGTGGCTTCGTGTTTGGGAGTGAGGAGTCTGCAGTCCTGAGCCTCTTGCAGTTATGATATAACATTTGGCTAAACACATAAGCCACAGACTTAATCAGTCTGAAAATTTGAATAATTTCTTACTTTCTGAGCTGATTTCTATTGTGTAAATGACTCAAAATATGTGAGGAGTAACAATCCCCTTCAGTGTTTCAGTGCAGTGACAATTACGCCACTTCAAAGCTATTTTAGGGCCTAATTCAATTTTAACCTCAGCCAACCAGAGCCAGGGATCAAGAAGGATTTGGAGGAACAACACAGACCAAAGAGCCAGCAAGAACAAAGAAAAATTGTCTATTCCTTGTCCGCATAGCTGAAAACAAAAGCTTTCTCAGCGTTCCTGCTATTGCGAAAAAAAAACCCTCTTGTGGCATTTCCCCAGGAACCTTCCCACACTGTCAAAACAACCCGACCACAACACTGAAAAATGGCCAGAAGTCAGTGGCCAATGAGGCTGAGCGATGACCACAGTACAGTCGTGGTTAGGACCCCTGCCTGCAGACACAAACGTACTCCCACACTTGCCTGAACCTTCTGTGCCTTATTCCATCACTCCTACTCATCCTGCGGGCTGATTAAAGACAAGAACTGTCTGTGAGGAGTGCTGGTTGTTGGAGAGAAAAAACAACAGTGGAAAGATTTTGAAGCGCAGACAGAGCCGTCAGTGGCACAGGATCAGCCTCCGAGGGGTCAGCGGTTCACAGGGGAGTTGTAGTAGTAGTAGACAGAGCTGGCAGCCCTGCAGCCTGCAGCTAAAAAGGTCGCCTGCTGCTGAGTAACCCTGAGGGACTGCGTGTCCAACAGGACAGTGAGGAGGGAGCGAGGGCAGAGATATTTAAAACCTCCTTGAGAATAAGCCAAGGGGACAGTGATGAAACAGGACCGGGATACTTTCTATATGTGTGCCAGGCTCTGACGGGGCCAAACATGTACCCTAACCAGTCCTGAAATGTGATCTGTCGGCCCAGAGTGGAAGAGATTGGTCGAGAGAAGGCGGGCCTCTCTGGAGACCTGTGTGTTTGCTCCTGAGTTTGCACAATCTGCATTTGCTTTGGCTACTGCACAAAACAGGACACACAATTTAATGAAATTGACTGAGATAACACAGAAAAGGGAGGTGCCCGTACTGTGATAATCCTCGGAGTCGCCAAAAATAAAAGCACAATGAGGTTTCACTGTAAACTGACTGTTCATTCCTGCCTCTGTTCCTCTGTGTTCTTGCAAGGAGACACATTATACACAAACCAGACGCACCTCAAGAGAGAGACTGAGAGCAACTGTTCTTTCTATATTTGTCAGGGGGAGAGAGGGCAGTGAACACTTCACTTATGCTTATGCGAGCATGAGAGTGTGTGTCTGTACGTATCAGAGAGAAGCAGACAGGACCAGTGTTCAAGCTGTGCCCGCAGGGTGTTAAAGCTCCTCTCCTCCCAAACTAGGTACCACCTCTTTTCCTCCTCCTCTTTAGTAAATAAACAAGCCTCTACAGTCCCACTGTGTCGGGCAGGGGCTATGTCGGATGCCCTTGGTTTTTCTAACGAAACATTAATAAGACGCGAGCACCAGTAACACACGCTGCTGTGTCAGATTCGGAGCCATCTGCACTGCAAACTAGTGAATGCAAAGGCAGCTGGACTGTCAGCAAAGAGGAATCAATTAACCTTATCCTGCATGAAGAGAGGGTGGTTGCACGCATATTTGTATGCAACTAGGCTGCAAAGTCTAGACAGTATTAAAACAAAACAGAGCATAAACAAAAGGTTCTAATGACAGTTGTGAGCGTGGCCTTCCAAGCAGTAGAAAATACGGCCTATGTGCTCACTCTGCGTCCAACTTTAGTTTAAATACAGCATGTTTGTTTCAGTTTCAAGTCAGTTTCTAGTGTAAAGGAAGGTAAATTTGGACACGCAGACAGCAATTTAATCAGAGCTGACCTCTCCATTGGTTCCACATCAATAACAGCTTCTCAGCATCATTAGCTTGTAAATCACAGGGGCCATCAATCGGGGGTGGGAGCGGGATAGAAAACCCCCCACCCCCGCTCGCAAGCGGCGGTCAGAGCCACTGTCCCAACGCTTGGACCGGATCAACAATTCAATGAGGAGAATGTAGATTATCGATCGTTTCAGCCTGTGGGTCATTGTGTTGCCAAATCAGACAGAGATGCAGACAAATTGGAGACTTTCTGAAACGGCGGCGACAACAAAACGAGAACAAAAGTTGGGCCTTGTTTCAAATTAGTTTGCTTTCAGTTGAACCTCACCTACTCAACTGAAGAGCAGGAACTTCATTTAAAGCAACGAGCCACCTTCACACAAGATGAAGCACCTTCTTGGGGGAAAGGCAGACAAATGTTCCCCATAGTAACGCCAAGAATGCTGTGTTGTAAATCTGTCAGAGCTGAAAGAGAGGAAAGAGGAGGCAGAAATGTGCACATGGTGGCATCTTTAAGTGACTAGTTCTTTATTGTATAATCACAAAATTTAAAAAAAAAACAGATCTGCAAAGCCAAATTAGCTGTACCCTAATTTTCTCTGAGAGCAGGATAAAGGTTAAGATGCCATGCCCGTTATATAACTATAGCGATGAGGGGCCAGAGCTGGGAAATGGGGTGACAGGTCAGCGGGAATGCCCTACTGTGTGTATGCAGGCACACAACCATAACACCCTCACAGAAAGACACACATCCTCTCTCTCTCCCCCTCCAAGGGCACCAGAGGTACCCCTCAGTGTAAACTGCATTGTCCTACAAAAGCGAACAACTCCTCCCCTCTGAGCCAGTGTAAATTGAGATGGGGTTTACATTAATGGGTTTTGGGAAAAATCCACATGGAGGTGAGCGTGGGGGAAGCCTCCTCTAGATATGGGTAGCCTACATCTAAACTAAATGAAGCTGGGAAAATATGGAAAAGGATTTGTGGATGAGTGGATTTATAGTAGTACTCTATTTTACTTCGACAGGGATTGAAAGAGTTTTTAAAAAGATCATTTTAATGCTGATTCTTACATTTACCCACCAGTGTGTTTTACTGAGCTAAGAAAAGAGGGTGAAATAAAGATTTTTTTATGTCTGAGAGTGACAAACTCCTTCACCTGTGGCTTATTAATTTATGCACCACATAAAAGTACTACAATGCCTCAGAAAATGTCACAGATAAAAAACATAGCCAGACAACAAATTTGAATTTCAGTTGCCATGGTTATTTTGAATATCTGAAATGCAAATCAAGGACATTTTTCCCCCACTTATCTGCTCCCTCTGACATGTCAGAACATGTCTCTTGTTTTCCCAAACAAAGCTTTGCTGGAACAGATTATCCCTCTGCAAGTCTTTTGAAAATATCCGTCAAGGTCACTGTAGCAAGTGCTGCTTTTGATGGATCCGTAAAAGGAGGATGACCAAATGAACCTTATGAGCCCCGAGGCATTTTCTCTGGAGTATCTTCCCAAGGCGAGGGAACGGCATCCTGTGTTCAGTTTGTTTTCCCTTTGTTTTTTTAATAGCTATGCTGCAGTGGCTCCCTGTGACGCACGGATCTGATCAATACTGGGTCTCGAGGGCAGCGGAGCAGGCAGCGAAAGGGCTCAACAGCGAATGTGCTCCATGGGCTGTGTAATGTTGTGATCAGGGGCTGGTGTCAGCACGGTGGCTAATGTTGTGCAACCATCTCAGTGTTGTTTATCAGCCAACAGAGTGCATGAATATGCGCAGAGAGGCGGATGAAGATACACCTGCATACGACTCGCACACTGAAACAATAGGCCAGTTGCACAAACAAACATCGCATTTGGTCTTGAGGTTAACCGGTGAGCAGATATATTAATAGTTACAATGCCAAATACTTAAAATCAATTGATTGTTAATCAATTATAAAGAAAAAATACAAACTTTCAGGAGGGCTGCGTCATTGCAAAGTGAACAGTTTGGGGTTTTGGATTGCTGGTTAAGCAAAACAAACAAATTTAAAAAAGGTCAACTCAGTATTTCTGAAAACAAACAGACAATTATCAGAAATACAATAAATAGACTAATTGATTAAAATCAGTCGGTCAGTCATTAGTTGCAGCCCTACACACAGATCAGTTGGTAAATGACCATCTGTGTCAGACACTGCAGCAGTTTGAGAGGGTGCCCCATGCCCTACTGTGCGCACACACAGGGGGATTACTTCTGCACTCATGCACAGTCCTTCATGAGCTATGTAGAGTATGTGGTATGCGCAGGCAATAACTCTGAGTAAAACCATTACAGGCTGGCGAAGCCTCAGCATGCCAGGTGAACTACAGGATACCTGTGCAGAGAAACGTACGAATGATTTGGAAAACAACACGCAATCTGTTAACACTCAAACGCGACAAAAATTGGTCTTTTCTGGCTAAACACGAGAGCACGTTGCGGAACAGTTGCCAGCCTTCAGTGCATACGCACAAGCCTGAGGATACAGCAGTATTACGCACACAGACAGGTATACATACACACACACACACACACACACATAGACAGTATGGAACCATTAATCATAAGCAACCCAGTTCTGCTTCTCATCCCACACTCCTCTCATATGCCCCTGGCCCAAGGTTGACTTTGCAGTCTCTGTATTTACCTCAGTGTGGTGCAGAGGTTGCATGCCACGGCGATTAAATCAAAGGACAGGGGGCAGGGGGGATATGAGTGCATTGTTGAACTCAGCGAGGACGTGCACATACCTTTCCTAGCAAGACCGAAGCGCTTCAAAGCTGTCTTAGAAATCCATCAAAATGCAAACATCTAATCTGTTTAGAATGGAAATGAAATCGGCAAAGGTACTTGACACTGATTGTGTTAGAGGCCACAAATGCAGTCACACATCAGAGCTGCGGAGCAAGACCAGTCAAACTGCTCAGGTCTCTAAAGCAGCCTTCTGAGTAAAACCACCTCAGTGCAACATAAATCCTTCACTTTGAATCACTTCACTTTGTCTGAAATGTTAAATGAAGTGGTTTCAGTGCTTATATGTGCCATTGATCTAGCTCCCTGTTCAACTATTAGTAAGCTTGGATTGTCTTACCCAAGTACAGAGATGCATTTTCTTTCTTCACGTTGTCATCCAGATAGGTGGGCCCCAGGGTGTAGATTGGCGTCGACCCCATGCCGACCAGTATCTGGGCGCAGATGAAGAGAAACACATACAGGTTGTGCTCGTTGCCCTCCTGGTCTCGAGGGCACGATGCCACGTCAAGCAGGTCGCGCCCGCTGCTGTTTGCGCTCTGACAGAGGCCTTCGTGGCCTGCTGATGAGTTCATTTCCTGGATCTGGTAGGGTGGTGAGATGAAGTGCGGCAGGGAAAACAACGCAGCACCTACAGCGATGACCACACCACCCACAGCCAGCCAGCGTGGCCTCTGACCTCTGCCGCCGAAGTATGAGATGAAGACCACCACCAGCAAGCTGCCGATGTCGAAGCAGCTGACCAGCAGGCCGGATTCAGAGCTGCGCAGGCTGTAACGCTTCTCGATTGTGGTGATGACGCTGCTCAGGTAGCCCGAAACCATCAGGGACTGAATGAAGGTCAGGTAACACATGCAGAACAGGAAGCAGCGGGAGTCTCTAAGGATGACCCGCACATACTTCCTGGCTGGGATGCGGATAAGGCGGGTGAGTGAGGAGCCAAGTTTTTTACCCCCAGAGCCAGCTGCCCTGTGGCCCTCCACAGGTAAAGAGCTGCTGAGCCCCACCATGCTGGACACAGAGGGGGAGAAGTCCGTCCTGGAGGAGGGCGACTCCGCCTGGCTGGAGTCTGGGGTTTTGAGCTGAAACTCGCAGCTCTCCTGTCCGGCCACACACGTGCGGGTGGTGTTGACCAGCGGAGGCTCCGCGGTCTTTTGATCCGGCCGACAGGGTCCATTCAGGATGGGTAGGCTTTTCGACTTGAAGCAGTTTTCTGCATCCATGTACTGGTCCTGAAGTTCACGGATCTCCAGACACTCAGACAGGTCGCTCCCGGTCTCATCATTGTCGGATGAGGTCATGGCACAGCTGGAGATGTCGCTTCTGTGGACTCCTGGCTGTCAGTCAGTCAGTCAGTAACTAGTGCCACATGAGGACACCATGGGGCTGCTGCAGGGCTGGGTGCTGGAGCAAAGACTCTGCCCTGCCAGTAGGTACAGGACAGACTGAACCCCTCTAGTTATGTGCATGTTTTATCCCACACAGCCATACGAGCCACTACTGGTAGTGCTATCCTGACTAAAACACAACCCCCCTTAACTTAACACTTTAGATTATTGTCTAAGGAGTAAAATGTTAACAATAAATAGCCTATAAGATTTTAAAAAACATGTTACCAACTAAAAGATGCTGTTCCCCTTACTTAGGATCCCACTTTAACACTGATTTTATTGCTCTTTGTTAGATAGCAACCTTGATTCATGAGGAGTTTTTTGCTTCCTTTGTCCCATAGCTGTGCAGCATCCTAGAAAAGAAAAAAAAAACATTAAAATAATAATAATAATAATAATAAAGTGTTCGCTACTTCCACCACATCTATATAACTACAAAATCTAACCATTTTCACAACTGAGAATACGATCATTTGCACAGTCTGGGTCAAACTACTCGCTGCATCTGGCTAAATTGATAGGCTAAAACAAATAAATTCCATTAAATATTAAAAAACAACAACAACAACAACAAGCGAACAAACATACGTCGCATCGGTGTCAAAGTGTCGCAGCGGGTGAAGCTATATTACACCCAGCACCCCTTTGTCAACATGAGAAATACACCTAGAGAACAAAAGACCACGCTGTCCACAAACGTCTCAGTCATGACTTTGAAGAGAAATAAAACCAAAATTCAACACGAGACATTTCTTAAACTGACCCTTAATAAGTCTCAGCCTCGTCTGACACGGCGACAAATATTTTTTGGACATAACTTCAGTGAATGGTAGCGGCACACAGGGCTGTAATACTCACACAGGACAGAGGGAGGTAGCCTGTTGTTCTCCACGGAGCGGCCACTCACTGAATGAAATCTGTTTGATGCAGACGGCTGCTGCTGCTGCTGCGGGTGGCGGTGGGCAAATGATGCCTTCACTGACTGTCTGAAAACTAAAAGTCACAGCACGGAGAATCAATAAAGTGGGGAAAAAACGCTGAAAAAGTTTGTTTTTCCGCTCAAAACAATAGAACAAAAGATATTAAATAAGATAAGTAAGGATTTCACGCAATAATTCGTGGATAAATGTATTGATATTAGGCTAACAGTAAGCAATATCCTACACTCTAAAATTCACAGTGGCTTTGTATTACTTAAGGTATTCACTGTAAAAACAATCACAAATACACATTTTGGTCTTATATGGTGGTATTTTATTGGACGGCACAAAATTTCAAGAAAAATCTTGTCTACATCTTTAAAGCTATTAGGCAAAAAACAACGATTAGAAGGCAACGTAAACGCAGCATTTCGTGGGGGTGAATTGTTTCATTGGGACTTGTAGTTTCTTTGCTGAGTCTAGCGTGCTTTAGCTCATTATCTGACCACATATAAAGGGAAAGATTAGCAATAGCGATTCTGTAAGACATAAATAAAACACTGACTCCTCTCAAAATTCTATTTCTTTTTTTCATTTTTATCCACTCGGTAGGAAATACACGAAGTCTTGGACTTCATATACCAGCATGCTAGTCGGTTGAATATGGTGGCTTGTTTGGTACAATACGTCATCTCGACAGCTGGAACCCCTGCTGACCCAGCTCGTCACAGGCTCATACAGACAATGGGCTCTCTGACGCAATAAGTTGTAAACAACAAATAAAGGTAATTTATTTCCTCTGAGAATACGACTACAACTGAACGTTCCGGGAACGTTCCGGGAAGGTTGCCTGAAGCCTCTACACATGATCAGCAGTAAAACCGCTTTGCGTTGGCTGTCCCATTGTTTTTCTATGGAGAGGGCGACACCGCCTGACTAAGCGGCATCGCTACCCTTGGCGTTGCGCACCGCTACGCTCAAAGTTCAAAAAATTATTTGAAAAGTTCAAAGTATTTAAAGTTTGCCAACCTTTCAAAACGCAACCAATGAGATATCAGCTGTGTGTGACCAAAGACGATCTGGAGGCGACACAAACATGTAGAGGAGGGAGAGAAAGACGGCAGCGACGTAATAACGTTTCATGCACATAAACTGGTTAAGGTTGTTGCTCTGGTGTATAATTAGCGTGGCATGTGCAAGAGCCCTCTTTTGAGATAAACTTAAATACATAGTGAACCAACCCTTTTACTCCTCTTCTTTTTCTTCTACTTTACGGGGTGACAGCCGGCGTGGCTATTGCCTAGCAACAGTGACTGGCGCCCTACCAGGCAGTGAGCGAAGCGCAAAGTTCTTCTCACGTGAAGGCCGCGGAAACTTGTGTCTTCATTGGATCCTGAAATTTCAAACTCCGATATAAGCTCACAATCCACTTGATTCCCCCTCTGACGGTAGTTTTTTTTTAAAAACCATAATATCACTAGATATCAGAGCAATTCCAGCAAACAATTGAACATTCCGGGAACGTTACGGAAACGTTCCCTAAATGTTCTCTGAATGTAACATAAATTACCTTCAGGTAACCTTCAAGAAACGTTCCCCAAAGATTCTCCAAGAGGTTCTTGTAAAAAAAAAAAAAAAACCTTGGAGACCGTTCTATAATGCTCCTTGAAGGTTACATGAAAAACAACCTTTAGGGAACCCTTACAGAACGTTCCCCAAAGGTTACCTGTTTGATGGGTCGTCAGCTCATAAATTACAATGAATTGTTGGATGATAAAACTCTTCACCTTGGAGGAATATAATTTTACACCTTTTTAAAGCTGAATGAAATAACCTTTATTTATATAACACACCAGCAAAAATAAACACATTGTAAAATACATGAGGATTTATAAATGAGGAAGACACATGCAGATTTAACTGTGATCAGTTCTCTTTTATTAGTAGACTACTACATTTATAAAGTAAAAAAATCATACTATAATGTATAAATTTATGGATTTTTTAAAGAGTCTGCATAAACATTAGCATTTATTTTATTTTTCTGAAGGTAAAATTTCACTGAATGGAGGTTCAATTGAAATCATCTGTGCTGACAGAGAATAAGATGTTCCTTATTCTAGTAGAGAGAGTTGTCAAGGGGATGGATGACTTTCCCCAAGGTCATTAATTCATTTCCTGGACTGGGAATCATTGTGCGATCCATCCCACTCCTCCTCCACATCCTCTTTCTGATGCTTTTTGGTTCCTTCACAAGCCTGAATGTCAAATCCCTGCTTCACCCCCATCGTGTGGAAGCAAATGTCTATTTTTTCAGTTGATGTGTCTCTTTTTAATTAGCATAAAATGACACACGGGCACCAGAGTGTGCAGGTTTGTGCTGTCCACCATTTTCTCATGCGTCAGGGAGAGAATGACTCTCTGCAGTCAATCACAGGGATCAATGAGAAGCATCATGGTCCATTATAGGGGCCTCTGTGGCCTCTGTTTGGAGTTTTTCTTTTCCCTTCCTCTGTGGCTATCAGCACGCGGCGGACTAATCAATACCAAAAACCACCATGAATACAAAATGGCATAAAGAGATGGGAGGAATTATTTAGTAGATAGTGGCACTGTATCATCTCTGCAGCACCTCTGCAAATACAGCTGCAGTAGAAAGGCAAAATGTGTGATCTGCTTATGATCTGCTCATGCACGCAGCCTCAACATAAATATACTAGTGCACCTCTCATATATGTCAAGTTTGATATGTAAATATTTCACAGTATAGGAGAGTTTTTCTTTATTTTCTTTCTTACATAAAGCAACTCTGCAACCAACAACAATCCGGCCTGTTTGGTGTTTTTGATCGATCAGTGTTTGCCATCATTAAGATTACAGAAAAGTAAATACAAATAAATATATTTTTCTTGTAACTTCCCCAATGATCTTCAGGTCCTGTCTAAAATGTGTTAAATCTATGCTAGCAGAACAATTGAAATGTTGCTGTTATCTCATAGATATCACACACGTGGTGACTTTAACATCATGTGATCCAAATACAAAACACACATTTGCACATCCTCTTTATTACCTGATTCATTCACAGAATGAAGCTGTTGGAGGATTCTCTACAACAAATTTTGGGATCCACACATTAATGTGCACACCTAATCAATTTTCAATTTCAGGATTTTTTTTTTTTTTTTTGCCACAAAGGAGTGCAGAGTCAGCAGGTGGAAAGCAGAGTAAACAGAAATTCATGCTCAAAGACACCACAGACAGGGAGATAGCCTATTTGAGCACGGCCACGTGTGGTCTTTGTTTTATAGTAGTGATTATGCATGTGGCCTTTGTGTGACACACATACATATAATGATGAATTTTTAATTTTGTACTAACCCTTCCTTTGAATACACTTGACAAAGACACAGTTCAAGACAATGCTTTTGGGTTTCAGTACGGGGGAATATTAATAATATGATAAATAATAATGTGCCTTAAATTAAATATATTCACTGCCGACTGGATTTTTCCCAGCCAAATGTCACTGGTTTAAAGAAGTTACACTGTGAGCATTTCGTTGGCCCCATGACCTTTCTAGTGGTCGTCATCGGAAGTCGTTTTCCGAGTAAAATTTCGAGTTGCGAACCGGAAGTTTCGGTTCGTACTTGGGCAAACCCACAGAAAGGCCCCTGACTGCAGACCGCAGACCGCAATGTGGGCGGAGTCAAACGTTTCACCAACGTCTTGGGCTCTGGTGGGATTAATAATAGAAGTGTGACTTCAGTAATACTGTCCATACCGTTAGGTGATGTGAATTAGCTGCACATGAGCTAATGTTACCTTTAAATTAACGTCTAAGCACGTGGATAAGCGTGTGCAACCAAACAGCTGACGTTAGCTCACGTGCAAGTGGGTGCTATTTAACAATGCCAACATCGTGATTATACAGGTGTGCGTGCGTGCGTTATACACTATAACGATACATTATATTAAGTGATTGAGTCTTCAAAGAGCCTAATCAGAGTACAGGAGTGAAACTGTATACACGTTCATTATTTTATGGCTTTCTAATCATCATACCCATCATGTCTGTGCTTTTTTTTATGTACAGAGACACATTACAGTTACTACTTGGGGATGAGAGCCCCAATAAAAAAAAAAGCAACAGCAGTGACCTGCAGACCTGTCACATCTGCAGATTTAAGGCAGCAGGATATAAACCATATAAAAGGGGCATGCTTCAGTGAAGCACAAAGGTACTTCTGAAATTTATTTTTATTGAATGCACTAATATATAAACCTTCTCCTGCCCTTGTCTCTCCTCAACTTTGTCTCTTCTGTTCGTGGGATACATTCAAACTGCTTCCAAGTTTCATATTGAATAAATATGTATTACAATTTTTCTCTGATTTTCCATTTTTTCCCCTCATTTATAGTGCAATGTATTTCATTTACTTTTAGAATGTCTTACTTCACTGTTATATCTCTTTCAGAGTTCACAATCATCAAGTGGGGCTTGAGTTGTAGAAAGATAACACACTTTCACTGCTGCTAATGCACAGCAACAATTATCAGCAGGGCTCAGTTTCTCAAGCACCTGGTGGACCATGATCATGCCCCTCAAGATCCCCCAGAGGCCCCTAAACAGGTCACAGTGGCCCCTCAAGACCCCCCAGAGGACCACCAAGAGCAACCAGTAACCTCCATTGGCAAGCCAAGAAAAGTTTCTGTACCTCGTCCATGCTGCCAAATGAATTAAATAGTAACATTTTCAAAAAACATGTACAAAGAAAGCATACACACTGCTTTGAAACTGTGTGCAAAGACGGATTTTTTGGCCAATAACACCAGCATCAGAAGTGGCCCCATGTGGTTCCAGTTTTACTCCAAAATGGAAGAGCTCTTAGGAGGTCAACATAATATGGTGTTTCCATTGTGGGGACATCACAGGGGCTGGAGGTGTGCATCCACCTCTTCTTTGCGCACTCCATCCATCTCCTCTTCCATCACCATACCTGAAATGCCCCCTGCCATGCCAAGGAAGTCCTGCAAGCATCAGAGGGAGGATGAAATATTAGTCTTCCTCAGAGAGGCAGCCTGCCAGCAACACCGTCAAGAGACTCTTGCTCAGCTCAAGTCTGCTCAGCAGGGCTTTGAGTCATACTTGGCTGGGATTGTAGAAAAGATGTGAAGCCGAAGACGTGGAGAATATGTTGTCCTACCTTCCCTGTGGAAGACAGAGGTTATTGAAGTGGGGAGACAAACAGGCTTGAGGTGGAACAAGAGCTGTGTTGTAGTTGTTGATTTGCACTCATGATACATTTGCAGTGGGCTGTTAGACTGTTTTAGAAATGTTAAGCGTTTGAGAGGCAGCACAAAGCAACTGTACATTCTCTAATCACTCAGCAGCAGAGCTATAAAACCACGCAGTATAAAATGTTCACATCAGTCATTTTCAGTATAGTGTGCTGAATCAGTTTTACATTTCATTTGATGATTTTTGATTTGCCATGTGCTCTATTAAAATGTTCCGCTCATCAGATGCATTTCTGCAGAAGTCTGCTTTGTGTGACACTTTCTTGTAGAACATATTGTTATATATTGTTGTATATGTTCCATTTTGTTCAATATTGTTACTTTGGATAGTTTTCTATTTTTTGGATTTTATTCTTGTTGATCTTTCAAAAAAATTTCACACATATGCAAGTTGTAAATTTTAGAATTGTGAAACCAGAAACTGTTGCATACTTTTAGAATTATTTTTTTCCTCCTTATGCTGCATTTAAAAAAACAAAAACTGTTTGCATATTACAAAAGTCTTTTCATTCAAAAACATTCAACACCTCTCTGTGCATTTTAAAAAACAAAAAAAGGTGAAGCATGAGGGAAATGGTTTATTAATAAGAGCACACAGAAATACAATGTTATAAAATAGGGAAGAGTAATCAGTTAAAGAGCTATGTCTTTCCAAAAACTTTCAACCCTGCCTACGAGTTGTCATCCTCATGCCTTGGGCAGCCATGTGGATGTTCCTGACATACATCTGAAGCACCGCAAGACAGGTTGTGCAAGAGACACACAGCAAGTATTATCATGACCACATAGTCTATGCGAGCGTTCTGTAGGTCTTGCAGACGTCTCTGCTTGCACTTCATTCTGCCAAAGGCCTGCTTCACGATCACCCCTCCCCCGGCTGATTTTTGCATTCCTCTGGAGGTCAGCTTCGGCGAGTGCCCCATTATCTTGTTGGGGCGATATGATGAAGGGAAGAGCCTGGCCAGTGTAGGCACTGTCCCACAGCAAGTGGTGCTCCGCCATCTTCTGCTGCCATTCTGTGAAGAAGGTGGAGGCCCTCAGCATCCGGGCATCATGCACTCTGCCTGGTGGCCCAGGATAGATGTCAATGAAGCGGCCCTGTTCATCAACAATCCCCTTAAGGAGGACAGACAGAGTAAGACGACTTACAGTTCAAGGAGTCTCTGGACCCTGTTGTGGCCTCCATCTTTTGCTCCAATGACTCCATCAAGGCCACAGTTATGGTGGAGCTGCAGCAGATGCACTTTTCTCACAGCCGTTTGGCCAGGAGATAAAGGTGGCCCCGATGCCCGACATGATGTTCAGCACTTGGAATATGACTCTATGCGCAGACGATGGGGATACATCACACTTGTCGAACATCTCCGTGAAACTGTTCTGGTTGGCCATATACCAAAGGAACACCAACACCTTTTTACATCAGGCACTGGGGTCACTCCTCGGTTCTGCTCATCGTTCAGGCCGCTCTCCTGCAGCTTCGTCAGGAGTTACTCAAATTGGTGTCTTGTGACTGTAAAGTGAGGAGCAAAAGTGTGGTCATCCATGTGCAACTGTTCCTGTCTTGAGGATGAGCTGCTGTCTGGAACGCAGCACAGCTAAGAATGCTGCCCTGGCGAAATTGAAAAACAGCCATTAATATTTACTGTCGTAAATTCAAACAACACCGTCACATGTGCAATCACGACATTGTTTAGTTAGGTTCGTGGCTTTTCCAATGTTAGCGAGAGGTATGAATACCTTAAATGAAAACTTCTAGAAAATAAACAAACATGAAGGGAAATCTCCGTAAACAAGTTATCGATAGTTTCACAGTACATTTATTAATAATTTATTGGAAGCTTTTCAGATACATTTATTAAAACGTTTCCAAACAGCCCCATCACTAAGCAGAAGGGTCATACATTATAAGTTAGGTTTCAAACATTGCGTTTAGCAATGTTAGCCTGCTGGTTTGAGAAAGCTCTATTACAAGACGGTTCAAACTTTATTTTTTTACAGTCAAACAAACTGAAATATAAACGTACCTTCTGCATATTCTGTTCTCCTTCTGGAAGTACTGAAGGTGAAGCGCATACTTGGTTTGGAGCTCTTCGTGCTCAGACAGAGCTAGCGCAGGAGCTACTTTCCTGGAGGCGTCCATCTTGTTTACGACTGGTGGAAACTTTTTTTTTAAAATCCCCTCCAACTCTTTATTGACAACTTTGCAAATACAATGTGTGGTCACGTGAACAGTGACCATTTAACACATACATGTGAAACAACATCGTATAACAACGTGAAATACTAAATGACATATGCATACTCACAGAAAAAAACATAAAGACTAGTGGAAACTGAATGCTAACGGCCCGGGTTTTACCAGGAAGTAACGTCACAGCGAGTTACGAGCTCCGTGTTCCGACACGACTGGAACGCACCATTAACCTCCCATTATGTTCGGTCAAATCTGACCGATTTACAAGATTTCTCCTTTAAAAAAATGCAACCAGTTTCATTTGTTTGTTATGAGGATCCATGACTTTGTTTAAGATGGCATCTGCACACACAAAATAAATCTTGAGAATTTTTATTACATTTTGTGTGCTTGTATACACCCGTGGTGTTCCCGGTTAAAAATGACCGGCCACTAAAAATGAATGGGTGAGACTACAATTAGAGTATAAAATAGAGTTCAAGCACATTCTCACACATCTTTCCCACGTGGCAACACACGCACACACCTTATGGTCTCCTTTTTGTTTATGAGAACGCCCATGGGAACCTATCTCCAGTAGAACTTTTACCCTATGGGAACCACACACCTGCTGGAGGTCCACACCAAAAAAACAGCAAGCAAACATTGTTTCAGTGATATCTAAAATTTCCTTGCAGCTCTGGTATGCAAAACTTTTTTGAGGCTTTGACCAAAATTCATTCTGTGGCTGCAC
>JAQLOL010000013.1:11384803-11408834 GCA_029783665.1 Naso thynnoides
CTGAATATTATTATTTGATGAAAATCAAATCAGCAGAAAATTATCATGTACATTTCTAGGGATCTTTTTTTTTTTTTTTTAAACTTTCAGGATGCCGGTAAAACAGTTTATTTTTTTGTCTTCACAAATAAAATTACCTGAACATTCGGTAACTCCCTCCCAAGTCTCACCTGTCTTTCCGGGCAGGGTCAGACCTGATATTGCATGGCCCGCGTTTCGCTCCTGGCAGCCGGAGTAACCGTACAGCACCATGAACAAGTCGTCCTCACTGAAATTATACGACGCGCGCGTTTTTTCTGGAGACGGCTCTGCGCTCCGGAGGCGAAACAAACTCTCCTTTGGCGGCGAGGTGGCGGAGGAAGAGGCGGAGGAAGACCTCTCACTGGACGGGCTGCTGAAGTCTGAAGACAGCGGACCGGCGGCGTGCTCGGTCACCACGGCGGCCAGCTCCTCTGGTTTGGAGTACAGCGGGTGTCCGGGCAACATCTGGCTCAGGTAGGGGAAGCCGGAGGCGCTCAACATGTGCTCCTGCATCACAGAGGCGTGTTGGCCCTGGCCGAGGAACGGAGGGGCTCCGCCGTGCAGGCTGAGCGGCAGGGACGCCTGAGTGTCCGACACCAGACGACCGAGAGACTTGAGCGGGTGGAGGAGGCTGTGAGTCCGCGGGAAGAGGTCCACGTAGTGGTGGGGGCCGTGGAGAGGGGCAGGGTAAAAGCCCCGGGCGGGACTGCCCTTCAGCATGCCGGCTTGGAAGCTCTTGTCCTTCAGCACTACAGGGATGCTGGACAGGGACACCGACATGACAGCACGGAGGTGAGGCAGAGGTGCAAATGGAGACGGTGGTGTTTCCTGCAGGCGATGAGAGACAGAGGAGGGGGAGGGAGGGGAAACGGAGTTGACTTATGAAACTTTAATGCAAGGAATCTAAAAAAGGAAACATGACATCAAGAGAGGTTGACCACACCTGAATTAGTGATTTTAACTTGAGTGACACCTTTGCTAAATTTAAGCCTATTGAACTAGTGTCGCTTCTCCTGAAAAAACAAAACAAAACAAAACAATTGAATCCTAATAAAATTTCATGTAAATTCTAAACGAAAAGAAAGCGTTGAAATGCCACAAACAGAGCAACAACCTGTAAATTCATTACTTAGTGCAGGGATGAGATTTTTACTTTCTCAAATGTATCCACAACATATAGAACATCTTCATTATTACAATTTATTTTATTACATTTGGGTAAATACAGGCTAGATTTAGGCCTGGACTACTGCAGGTGAAAATAATGAGCGCATATTGTGCAAAGCCAGTGCATAATAAGTGCAAAGCAATCCCCCAGTGAAATCGGACCCCCTGATTTTGCAATATTTCCAGCTGAGAGGACGCAAACCGGACACTCATCAAATGTTCATCAGCGGCTTTAAATGAGCGGCCGGGACATGGCGTGCTCTTTCTGGGGGGAGCATTTACCAGTCAGCCGGTAAAGAAGGAGACAAACCAGGGTCATGACACTAATTAAGGGACAGTCGGCCGGAGCAGAGGTCAACATTAATGAAGCTTTTTATAGACCACCAATTACCGCACAATCACAAAAAAGAGCTTTGAGAATATTTGGAGCAAAATGCAGACCTATATAATTTATTATTATCAGGAAAAAGAGAACTGGATTTTGGAATTTACCGGAAATTAAATGAAAACGAACGATTATGCGAGTTATTCATGCTTAAAAAACCAATGTAACTAGGCCTATCAATGTAGAAATCTCTTACAAAATACACAAAAATGAAAACATAAATAGGTCTGGGCTTATCATGAAGTAGCCTATAGGCTAAATCACAATGAACTCAGTGAGCACAACAGGCCATAATTTCTGCAAGCAAATATGCAGCAATGAGCTGATAAAAGTAAGTTTTCATAAACTGGAATCAGGCTCAAAGCTTACCTTAAATTAGAGATGCTTCACAGTGAAGCTTTCTCTGTCATGTCCACGCTTCACTTTCAAAAACCTCCGAGTATAAAATCAAAAAGCCCACAAGCAGATCTCCAAATTCTGCAGGCACGAGCCCTGTAGGTCTGAGGTGAGTAAGTGCGTGTATGCGCTGCAGGGACCTTCTCTCTGTCTGTATGTTGATGGTGTGGTCATCTGAGGGCACCTTCACTGTACACAGTGAGCTCCGCTGAATATGTCTCCCTGCTGCCTCTTCCTATTGGCCGGCAATCAACTCGAGCTCATGCATCTAAATGCCCCGCAGGAATACATTTTCTCAGGGACAACCCACCTCCTTAACTTCTCCACACCGGTGTGCTTTCTCTGCTTCACAATGCGGCCGGCTGGGAGAGGCCCCCCACCCCAACACACACACACACACACACACACACACACACACACACACACACACACACACTTGATAAGATTTTATCTAAGGGAAAGCCTGTGGAGTAAAGACGTGTTGTTATAACTTGGATGTGGTGAATTAGGAGGAAAGAAACGAGTCTAAATGGGCTTCACATCTTCCCTCTTACTGCACCAAACTTCATTGTAAAAATGCGTAAAAATGAAACGAATTAAAAGCCGCATTGGTGAACCGCACTTTGCGCGGATCTGGCTATTGTCTCTGACTTTTGAAGGCCAACTTCTGTTTGTGTTTAGTTACATTTTGAACGAATTTGCTTTTTCATTGTGTTTTGCGCAGAATTGTATCAGTGAGTTTTGTGCAGCCTATATTAGCCACTTGTCAAACCAAATATGGGCTTTTGTTATTGTTCTGCGTCCATATAAACAACAAATGCATGAGCCAATTTGTGTAATTATGACGCATTAAATTACTGCGAATGCAGCGCGTGGGTCACCCACAATGAAAACGTGCACATTCCTGAAATCACGTGTTTTTAGAAAGGCTAAAGTAATCTTAATTAATGGTTTATTGTTCCCTTAAGATCCATTATTTTACTGTTAAATTAAGGCTCTTTATTTGAACATTTATTTTTTTCAATATCATGAGCGCATGATCGTCTTTACTGATTTGCAGCTAAACATACTGTGAAATTCTTTCTTAGCCGTTGTAGCCAGTAATGCTAATCACATCATGTTGTCTCAAAGTGCATTTTTATAGCCGGGAAAATACAACTGAAGGCGCATGAGGAGCTTCAATGCTTCTCTTCCTTTTCCAATCACATAAAAGAGGAGCCACTCAGTCAAATACTGCAATAACAGAATTCTTTATTTACAAGGCAAATAGCATCAGCGAAGCCATATTAGTTCACAACTTGCATAACTGTGGTTTTAACTTCTCTTGTATATCTAATTTTGCATAAAACGCTCACACACACTAGGGATACAAAGATGTATGCGGGTATACGTACAGTGTGATTCCTGTGAACAATGCAGAAAAAAAATATCTCGGGTAAAACACAACAGTAAGCTTTCTTCAGAAAGTCCATATAGTATATTACATATTGCTTCAATATCCCTATGTATCATCTTTTTCCATACAAACAGCGGTGGGAGTGGCGAAGAGTCTTCAACCCGACACAGAACAGAGAGCAATGATGAGGGACAGTCCAACTGCGACTGAGTCTCCAGCAACTGCGCAGAGGTGAACAATGAAGCACCCACTCAATATTGTACACAAGTCATTATACAAATTTATACAGACAGCGGTGTAATGTACAAGAACGAGAACGGACGAAATCTAAGGCATTATGCTAGGGTTTTTAGCATTTCAAGGTTGCATCTTAGCTCTAAGAAATTGGCAGACAATACAAAAGGGCATTTAAAGTTCTTCGAAACCATAAAGTCAAAGAGGAAAAAAAAAATATTTTCGTTCAGTGGGTCCAAAGCCTGGATATTTGTAAGGGGCAAAATCATTTATTTGCACCTGTCCTCATTATAAATGCTAAAAAAATGCATTGCTACCACATGGCTTTAAATCTTTTTTTTTTTTTCTTTTTTCAAAATCTTGACAATCTTTGGAAATTTGCAAAGGGCTGTGAATCATTCTTTAAAATGGCTCAAAAAGGCTCGTTTTGCACGACTGTATGATACAATCAGAACAGCATTTATCAAAAAAGTGTGATCTCCTGTGGGCCTGCAGCAAAACGACTGCAGAACATCTGCAATGATGACCACCGAAACACTGATGCAGACTTCCCCTCGCCCCAAAGTTGACTTGCTACAGCTTCAAATTACACGTCGAACTTAAAGAAAAGAAGCAACAGTGGGCAACTCCCCTAAATGCTGAGAGCACGGCGCTGACTGTGCAATGCCGTGATGTCGCACGATGACAATACACACCATCAGTCACATCCTTAGGCCTTAAATGACAATACATTCAGAACGATTCTCTTCCTGGTTTATGCAACATCTACATTAGACCCTGTTAGTGACATCATCGTGAATTTCCTGTTTTCTGTGGGCCTCGAAGCATGCAAACCAACAGGTCGTCTCTCACTATGAAAATAAAAGCTGGCAGAATTCAGAATTCCAATTGAAAGGTGAGGATTATTTGGCTTGCTCCAAGTCAGTCCTGGGTTAAAATAGTCAATATAAAAAGTGTTTTGTTTTTTTCCTTTTTTTATTTTTTTGAGGTTAGAGAAGATGACTTGCTTTAAATCTTGTGAAAGGTCAAACCAAGACAAGACCAGCAAGTCATTACTGAACACTTTGTAGTTGAACTAACTGCCTGAGGTCATAAAATATGGCTAAGTGTCTGTCAGAGCAGGTCTCGTGAACCGTGCAGTCTTAACTCTGACCTCTGCTATAGAAGAGTGGCTGGAGGCAGAGAGGGCGCGTGTCAACAAGGGGACCACAAACTACCTCCCTCTCCAGGCCTCAGCCAATGCTGCATAATCTAACAGGAACGCTGTGTGTGGATGTAGACTTTCTTGGTACAAACTGCAATAAAAAACTGTGTTTAATACTGCATCCAAACGTGGAGCAAAAATGTGTCCTTTTTATTCAGGAAACTGTACAAAAATTACAAAAACAAAAACACAAAAAAAAACCAAGAGTTTCTCAAGTAATCGTTATTGCTTGTTTACATCACACCAGAACAGTTTGCACCTAGCAGCTTGTATGAAGCATTTTTCACTCCAGACAACACAGAAAGCACACTTCTGTTATTTTTTGAGTTACTGTATGGCTGTGTTGAAGTTTTTTTTTTTCTTTTTTCTTTTTTTTGTGGTGTTCTATGCTAAAGGCAGAGAAGCAAGCGATAATCTGTACACTGTATACACAGCACACCTCTCCAACCCCTCCCTACCTCCCACCCGCGCCCCCGTCTGCATCGTACCAGAACATCAGAACGTGAAGGCTCCCACTCCACTTCCCAAAAAGAGAAAGAATCGAAAGAAAGAACACTGCTCTGCTTCGAGAGGCAGTTGTGACCAGACTGGGGAACAGAACCCTACAGAATAAAATAAATAGGAAAGAAAACGTTTCACTTATTGTTATGTACAATCTCTGTAATTCATCTTTCAACCATATATGATTTTGACATCTTCTTCTGAAACTACAGGACCAAAGCATAATCCGTTATTCAGGTTAATAGAAGAATCTTTTCAGAAAGAATACAACCATTACTGTTAAAATTATAAAAAAGTGCCTCTTTCACACTTTTAGAAATATTTTTTCTCGTTGCTACCAGGATAAAGAATCATCTACAATAATTAAAATGAATCTATACAGAAAAATAAAACTTAATTTAATACACTATATAAACCTCTTGACTAAATTAGTCTAATCATACAAATCACCATTCCACTCAAACCATTCTTCTGCAGTGTTTTTCAAGATCGGGTTTGTCAACCATATCTTCATTCTACATCTTAATTTTCACAACAAGAAAAACAAAAAACAAAACTAAAATAATAAAATAATAAAATAGAGAACAGCAAAAAGGCAAAACCGGCTAAGAGTTTCAGCTCCATCCATAAATTTGAACATAACTTGGAGTCTTTGCTGCCATTTTGGAACTATGTGGAAATGTCACAAATGTATGAGAAAGGTAGGACATAAAAGGAGGAAAAAAAAAAAAAAAAAAAAAAAAAAAAATCCGTGTACATCGTTTGATTTTTTTTTTTGAGATGAGATTGTAAATGGCCGCTGTCCACTGAGAGGAATACATTCATCAGAACAAGGGATCCCACCCACTGCTGCCCCCTTGGGTCAGTGTCCCCCCACCAGGAGGCCTACAGTAAGTCACACTACGGTGAATGCAGCTGGACAGGCAGACAGACTGGCTCATCACAAGGCTCTCCTCCAGGAGGGTTAGGCATGTTGTACAGAGATCCACAATCCTTCCCCAGCTCCCTTCACACTCCGGTGTCTGCTCTGGGCTGGGCTCCTCCGGGGTCCGCCGAAGAGGCCCAGCTGGAACAGACTGCAAGCCTGGGCTGGGGAGACGGGGGTCAGGGCACGGCCAGGCTGGTTTAAGGGGCAGTCGGTTGGTTACATGTTTGTACAATTTTTAAAGGGCCGACGTGCTCCTTGCACCAGCTGATCACTGAGGTTTAGGTGAAGAACTCCATGAGGGTCAACAGTATTTCTGCAAAGAAACAATACGTTTAGTCGTTCAATGTAAAGCATTTAATGAAAACTCACTGAATTAACTTGGTTAACTTGAACTTGCAGAACTTGAACTTGTTTCAAGTAAATGTGCCGTATGTGCAGAAGACTTTAAACAATTAGAAACCATCTTGGAAAACACACCATCAAGCCTAAAACAAATCAGTAAATCACAAAAGCATGCACTAATGGCCAAACGGTAAATAATTGAAATTATCTAAGTGCCAATATATTTCTATAAACCTGGACAGAGGATAAATCAAGTGACAGATATACTGGTATGTTGCAACAGCCTGAAGTGCAGACAATCAGCAGCAGCTTGGTTAAATATTCATGGCCTTTTATTGGGCTTAAAAGCATTATAGACAACAACAGTGCATTTTACATACCAAGCTAACAATACCAGGGAGACAAAGGAAGAAGGATTAACTTGGTTGACATTAAATAAACACCAGTAAAGGGTTCTTGTATAATGAAAATATTCGTTCATTTATCTGATTTTCAACTGACTGAATAAAGGTCAAACTTTTTATCTGACTGTATCAAATTTTATTGTGCTTGTACATGTGAAGCGAGAGTGTAAATGTGACAGATCACTGCTGTGAGGAGTCAGGTTTTCTATGTTCAATGAACCAGCTGATCCAGTCCAGACAGACCAGCCTCTGAACATCATACAGTCACGTCTATATAGTCTAAATGGTCTGGCTTTAAAGTGCCCACTGCTAATTACATCATTGTCCTCTAAGTTCAAGTGAAGCATCAGAACTCCAGCCGGACGAGTTACGTAAACTACTGAGTAAATTATTCACTAGCACGGCTGTTCAATAAGTGTACCCAAACACTTAGAGTCTTATGGTAAGACAAACACACACATACGCAGCCCAGATTGGTGAGGAAGAAAGATGAAGCTTTTAGCTTTTCTTGGTTCCCCGCACATTGTGTAAAACTGTGGGGGGTCAAAATTTTTAACCTCTAAGGCTGAATCTCTCAAAGTGTCTGACTGTGTTCCCTCTAATGTAAAGGAACACCCTGTGGTTGTTACTGGGCCAATTTTAAAACCTCGAATTTGGTCAGGCCATGCTTAACAATACACAACCATGGAAAAACAAACAAACAAACAAACGCCTAAACTTCAGGTCTTTCATGCTCCTTCCTGTTCGAAAAGTGGCTCAATTTTTACACCGTATAGAGAATTAGGTGGCTTTCACACCAGAGCTGTTTGGTCCACTTTAAACGAACCCTTGTTCGTTTCCTTGGATAGTCCGATACGTTTTGGGTGGTGTGAAATCTCACTCGAACTCTGTTGTGGACCAGACAAGCAATCTCTGGTCTGTTTGAAAACAGGGGTCTTGCTTTGCTTCTAAGTGAACCCAAGTGTGGTTTCTTTGTGGTGTGAAAACAAAGTGGACCAAGTTATAACCCAAAAGTAGGAAGTGGGGTAAAACACAGTGCATCATGGGTAAAAGGAGGCAAAACAAACAGCATGCTTGTGGAAAACATCAAGGCTTGACTAAGGTAGGTACCCCTGAAAAGGAGTGTCCCCCCCACCATGGGAGCGTACATGAATTCAGTGGAGGCTGACCTTTGTTGCTTTGCTCATTGCTACGCTTCAACTTTAACCAGGTAAATTAAAAATAACACGAATATTTTAATTCATTGTTTTTGGTGTTGCTGTTTTATCAACAACACTGCAAAGTAATATATGGCTCATGTATCAAAATAAATGCTTTTAGTTTTCTAAGGGGACAGATTTCCATTTTCTGCTCTGTCCCATAGATGAGCCTATTTTCATTTCTTCTTCTTTGGTATTTATTGGTGCATTACTGCAACAGACAAGCAGTTGTTAAGACTGTGCGACATCGTGTAAAGGGTTTGGTTCATTTGACAAAGTGCAGCGTGAAAGCAAACCAACCAAATGAAAGAGCAACAATGTTGCAATTTCATCCCCCAATAGAACTGAGTGTGAGAACGCTCTTAGTGTGTCAAGTTTGGCCTCATATTTACCTGTTCTTGCCCCATGGAGGGCAAGCCGGGTGAGGGCCCTGAGGCCATGGACGTGACACTCATCTGTCCGGCCATCTGGCCCATGCTGCTCATGCTGCTGGTTGCCATGTTGGTGGCCATAGAGACGTTGTTGAGGTTCATGCCATTGCCGTTGTACATGTTGCTGTTGTTCTGCTGGGTGAACTGCGGCGACGCCTGCTGCTGTGAGAACATGCTGAGGAGGGGAGAGGAAGAGCAAAATGAAGCTGATGAAGATGGATAACCTCCAACATTCCATTATGGGAGCGGGACATATTCTTTAGAGGGACTAAGGAAAGTTCACATTTAGAAGTCCTCGAATCTGAGCAGTTTGGCATTTTTCAAAAGGCCAACAACAATTTTATTTGCTCTATTTGGGGAATTTAACTATGCAAACAAGTACAAAGGTGTCATTGAATCCATGAGTAAGAATATTTCTGCTTACACTGGCATTTGAGCCATTAAAAGTGCACTAAATAAGCCATTAGCAGTTCCTTTTTGCATAATCCACAAGTGATGTGTGACTTTCACTACGCTGTGTAATACTGACAGAAAATGAGGCCCTAAAAGGAATTTTTTCTGTGATTTCTGCAGGGATTTATGGGCATTTATCCTCACTGGACAACAGAGATAGTGATATCAATGGAAAGTGAATCATTGAATCCAAAGGGCACCAAACAGTTTATTTTAAAGTAACTCCATCTTTACCTGTTGCCTCCCATGTTGCCCTGTGGCCAGCCATTCATGTCAGGGGAGCCCTGGAAAGCAGCGTTCCCTTGGCCCTGCTGCATCATTGGGGACTGTGTGTGGGCCATGCGGGGAGAAAGCATGGGACTCTGTGGTGCGCCGGGACCTCCAAAGCCTCCGTCTCCCTGTTGGCTCATACCTGTGGTGGATGCATCAAGACAGGTCAACCAGACTGGACCTGCAGAGACTCGACTACAAACAAATGTACTGAGTAGACTGAATATAAGCATTCATCGTAAGTTACAAAAGCATGTCACGTGAAGACAAACGTTATGGCAGAGAATGAGCAACTGAGCAAGCATGATGATTAGTGCGACTGAAGACTGTCCATTCCAGGATGCATTCGGGATTACTGACAGGTAGTTACTATTCCCAACATGCATGTAACCAGGCAGGAATTAGGAAGAGAGGGAAAAAGGAGATGGCTTGGGAGAAAAGGGGAAAAGAGAAGCAATTTTTCTATCACAAGTTTTTGCTCTTCACAAATTTATGGGCAAGAATCAGATTAAGGAGTGAAGGATAAATCAAACCTGTAATTATACAAATCAGTATTATATGAGATTATCAGATTATGCCCAGATTACACACCACACTGTCTGAGTGACAGGCAAAGCCTTGATTACTGCTCTGCCTGCTTACAATCCAAGTGTCAGGTGTCAGTGGGAAGCCAGAGTAAAGCTTTGATGATTGTGCTCCTAGTGCCCTCTGGTGGAGAAAGGTGCGTATAACCAGGACACCATTTTGGACAGTGGACAGAGCATTGAGAATTCTGTGACGCTTCCTGAAAACAACTCAGATGTTATCAAATTTAAGGGTAAAATATGTAGTATGATTTAGATCACTCAATGGCAGCTGATCAGTGCATAACATTACAAATCAGATGATTGCCGCTACTGAAAAGCATGTGATGCTGTGCAACTAGAGTCACATCAACACACAGACACAATGGCACACACACAGGTTGTGGGGTGAATTGTGTGGTTGATTGGGGTGGGGGAGCAGTACCTGAGTTGGGAAACTGAAAGGCACTGTGCTGCATTTGGGGGCTGAGTACTGCCCCGTACTGTCCACCCATCATCATCTGTGAGGAGGAGGAGGAGGTGGAGGAAGAGGAGGAGGTGCCATGCAGGTGGAGCTGGGGGTTGGGGGGGAGAGAGGGCAGGCTTGGGGAGAGAGGGGAGGAGAAGGGGCTGGTAGGGGGAGGTGGCGAGGCCAGGCCTGTACTGGTACCGTAGCTGGGTGGGTAGGGGAACTGCTGAGGGTTGGCCTGGGGGATCCGAGGATTACCCATGCCCCCGGCGGCCATGTTGGGAGGCAGGTTGAGGCCCTGGGCCCTCATGGCCATGCTCCGTTGCTGCTGGACCTGCTGGGCCTGCTGCTGCTGCTGCCTCTGTCTCAAGTGATTACTCAGCAGCTCCCGCTGACGCTGCGCCAGCATCTGAGCATTGATGGTCCCCTGTAAGTGGGAGAAGGATTAGATTAGTGTCATAGGTCTGCATGAACTAAATCTACAACTTAAGACACACTGAAAACAAAGCCTTGCATTCACTGCATGCAGTCTACAAACTAAACACAGACATGTTAAAACAACATGTCTGCAGACAGATAATATGGGAGCAGCAGCGACCAACCTGGTTTGGAGCATTGGCCCTGAGAGGTAGGTTCACATTTGAGACATTGCTCATCTGAGTCATCATTGGTTGACGGTTCTGCAGGGGCAAGAAACCAGAATGAATTGAAAGATCTTTAAAATCATTCATTCCTGCAAATGTTTCATTCATGCTGCTTGCTTGAAGTTAGTATCCTGTTCAATTGAACACAACAAACCAAAAACTACCAACAAAATTAATATCCTAACATGGGACAAATAGGACAGAAATGATACTACAGAGTTATGGAAGATAATTCAACCAATGGATCTAATTCGCCTGTTATGTGACACAAATTCAAAGCAACCTCATTACTATGTTTTCATTAAATGCTGAAACACCTGCAGGTGACAGTTTAACGTCCTAACTCTTCCTTGTGTGCTTAGAAGGCCTGCCAAAATGTCAACCTCAAGGACTGTTACGCAACTCCAGTCAGCATGTTCAATCGCCCAGCTATAGATCAAACAGCGATGTTGCATCAGAAAGATTTAAAAAAAAAATCAATGAACAGTATTCCTCCCAGCAGTGTTGGAACAGTCTAGAGGTACACGTACCTGCTGTGACTGTAGTCGGTGTTGGAGCTGCAGTCGCAGTGTGTTGGGCTGATTGGGACCAACAGGCGGCCTGAGTCCAGGCCGGGCCTGCATCCTGATCATGGGGTAACCTGGCCGTGGACCCATCTGGCCAGACATGGGGTGGAAGCCTTGCTCTTGCATACCGGCACCGGTGTAGCCTCTCTGGGCCATGTGGGATGGCGGGGGACCAAATTGCTGTGTGTACATGGGGGGCTTTTGATCTATCATCATGGAGGGGTCCTGAGGGAACTGGTCTGGCTCCAGTGATTGGCTCTGAAAAGCAGCCACAGAAACAGATTTTTAAGAAAATACAGAGCCACAAAACTAAGAAAAAGTCAATAAAAAATAAATAAAATGGGTATGAATGGGATTATGTAGGTCTGGAAGGTTAGATCTCACCTGTTCTACTAGAGCAGGGATCCCCAGAGCACGATCAATTTCCTCCAGGCCATCAAAATCTTTTAGTGCGGTGTACAGCTGGGACATCAGGGCCCCCTCATCTACTGAACTGCCATCACCTGAGCCAAGCCCCGTACTACACAGCAAATCATCCTGCGGTGCTGAGTGCACCGGCCTGGGCAGAGAGGAGACAGTGCTTAGGAAATGACGTCCAGCATTAACCACAGTCTCTTGTACCAGCAATCAGACTACAACAGGAACACAAACCTGAGGAAACCTGATGAGAGAAATCTTTATCTCAAGTAGTGAGCTCTGTACGATTTTTCCACATTATCAATAACATGCAGTGATAATTTGCAAGCATGTAGCCTACCTGGTCTGGTTTACAAAAGCTGTCTGGTCGATGGGCATCATGCTGTCTGGCCAGGGGGCTGTCTGGTTGGGTGGAGCCTGTTGTTGGGAGAAGTGATGGCCTGTCATACCAATATCCATGTCAGGTTGGGCTTAAGAGGGAAAAAAAACACAAACAGTAAGGAAGGGTCGCAGACAAATTGTTGTAGACAATTAAGAGTAATTTTCCTCATCATGAAGCCATCTTGATAATGGCAAATATTCTCTTAAATCCAAAAAACAAGCATAGAGAGCCAGGATAAATGTTTCAATCATTTTTAAGTGCACTTCTATGACTAGCCACAGGGTGGCAACCTTGAACACTGAGAAGCAATAACAAAAAGTGGGTGAGTTGAGGTCTTTTTGTCTGAGCCTCACTGGTGTCCCTGCACCCTAAGTTTTAGAAATGGTTGATAGTTGAGGAAAATTAAGCTTAATAAATTCAATGCCTTTCATCAACTTTCCTTATTAAAATGCCCTATTGTCATGAAACATCCTCAGATCTACTATATAATCCTATACTGTTAGTAGTTTCTACAATTAAAACTATAGTAATCTGTGTTTTTAATGGTTCACTGAGTTCTCACCATTGGCCATCATTGGGGACTGGAGCATCGGTCGCGGCCCTGGCTGGCTGTTGGGCCTCATGGGGGCACCGTTCGGCCCCATCCTGCCCTGCATGGCACCTTGCTGCCCAGGGCCTGAGGCACCTAAAGGTGGGGCTGAGGCTGAACCCACCCAGCCCTCCTGCTGCTGCAAGCTCGGCCGTGGACCACCTGGAGCCATCAGTCCTAAAGGGGCAAACACACACACACACACACACAGAGAGACAAGAAACAGTGAGAAAGGCCTCACTGGATGTTCTCTGTCCCCATAATGTAAAGGTGTGATAAAAGGGGAGAACTTATCTATGTAGTAATGGGGGCATGCTTAAGGGCTGCTAATATGTGGGAGTGACAGTGAGAGAAATGTTGTGCCAGTGTGGGTGACTAAATACTTCCTGTCACAGGAAGTGAGTCACTGTGCCATGAAATGATATGTCACAGGCTGAGGGCGACACACAGAAAGACGGGGAAAAATTCTTTCTTTAGACTTTGGAAAGCAGCTACAAGTGTTAAAAATTTCTGTAAACAAGATGGAATTGTGCTTCATAAACTGGTTTTGCCACTGAGAGAAAACCTGACATGATGACTTCAACAGAGATTTACATTTAACAACGATCCAAACTGAAAAGCTAATATACAACTATGATACTAATTAAATGAATACAATTCCTACTTGAATTTTGATATTTAAAGCTGCAGAAGGTAACTTTAGGGTGAACTTCAATAACTTTTTTGAGTTCAGTTTGGTAAAAATGTCATAATACCCCATAGACAACTATTAGTAAGTGATGTGGTCTGAGTGTATCATGAAATCTGTGTTTTTCACTGCCTCTGTATTCAGGATTGTAAAAACCCTATTGCTCTCGGTCTATTTGCCAAATCAGTGATGCTCTCTGCACTCTCCGTCCTGATTGGCCAGTCTATGCTGCGCTTCTTGGCGACAGGTGACTCGGTACGAGCTGATTTGCTGTCTGTGCCTTATATTCTGCCTTGCTCTGCCTCCGCCAACAGTGTATCTGCAAGCGTCGCTGTCAGTCGGTTCAAGCTTTAGCTGAGACGGTGCAGTTTACTCTGCTGCTACTTTCCCCGCAACCGTTTCGTCTCTGTTCAAACTGGATTTCAAATGAAAGCGTCAACAAACAAAATAAAATGCGAGCAGGAGCAAACAGTCACAGCGGAGTTGCCTCCTAACAAATCTCATGCTGCAGCTAACATTAGCTTCTTAGCTCATTATCAAAAGTTACTTAATTCAGCTTTAAGTTTCATAAGTGTGAAATATTTAAAAAACAATTTAAATGCTGTTACTGCATGTTCTCTAACTTGGTGTTAGGAAGTGCATCAGTATTACAAAAGCATGACCACGTCAAGACACACCTAGAAAGACGTCTGCAACTCTGTGGGCTGCACAACTAAATCCGAGCTTGCATCATTGTTTGAACAGACTGGTGCAGTGTTTCATTATTTAATCGAAGCACATTGAGCAACAAGGGTAGAAGCACACACATTCAGACAACTGTGACCACAAAAGCAAACTGTGCCGCCCACCTGTGCTGACCATACCGGCCTGATTGGCCATCATGCCGTGACTTCCCACCATGCCTTGCTGCTGTTGCTGCTGTATCAGAGTGTATGGGCTGGTGGCTCTTATGGGGTACTGTAATGAGGGCTGCTGGGGGGACACATTCATGTCCAGGGACACACTGCGCACAGGCAGACCCCTGCCTGGCTGGCCTGGTCGGACACCTCCGAAGTCTGAAGATGGGAATAAATGTGTTTTAGCCAAATGTGCAACAATGGACAAGACAATTAATAAAGTAGTTGTCAGCTATCAAATATTAGGACTTTATGTTTTTATTTTTTTCTGAGCAATGTAAAGTCTGAATATGTGATCAAGTGTGTGGAGGAAGCTCTAGTGTGCACTTTGAAAAGTGTGAGACTCACTTGTTGGGCCCATGCCAGTCCCGATGCCCCTGTGTTGCTGCTGTGCTGCCATGGCAGGATTGTTCTCTGACATCTGCAGGATGTCATTGATGATGTTCTGTTTGTCCATGGGACTGGGCAACGAGACGGGCCGCTGCTCGCAGAAGAGCTGCGGCTGAGCATTCTGCAGGTCGTTCAGGATGTCATCCAGCTCTGACGACTGGAGAGAGAAGAGAAGAGAGAAGTGTGAAAACAGAAAACAGATGAACCACTTAGGCCCTTTATTTAGAAAGCAATAGCTGCTTTACCTGCAGACACACAAACACAAATATACAAGTGACTTACAAATTTACTGAGAGCAAACCGAGTCTGTAAACACTACAGCACTCGCTGAGTTTTTATCTAGGAGATGGGAACAGCAGGCTTGGCCTTGTTCATATTACAGCAGTAACCCCGGGATAAAATGGACCGCTTTCCATCAAATCTAGGCCACACTTCACTTTGACTTGGCTTATCAGACACATACTATTCTTGCTTACCAGCTGGTATTTTCAAGACACTCAACCCCTTCTTAAACTCAACATTTTTTCAAATGCATATGCATAAGAAACAATGAATAAATCACAGCAAAGACAGAAAACAAGTTGCTACTAAAGCTGCAACTTCAAGCGAGTAACATGGGAGAGCAGCGTGGGGCAGCAGGAGTTCTGCTGGTGTCAGAGTTGGAATTGCTCTGTGCCCTGCTACTGCAAACAGCTGGACTGAGCCTGCCCAATACAGCTCGAGGCTGCTTTCACGCACACAGCTGGGCTTTGGACTAGCTGGCCAGTTTTTGTTTAGTTTTTCACACAACTATATTAAACAAAGACAAGGCCACGCTGGTATCTGGATTCACTTGCTGAACTGAAGAAGTGTTTCAAATGTGAAAGATGAATCTCCTGGAATTGTGTTTTTTTTTTGTTTTTGGGCAATGTCTCTTTCTGACACACGAGGGGAAGGACAAAACAAAAGAAACACCAACATAATGCAGTCCATTACAATCCCATAAAGGTGTAATTTCTCTGAAAAGGGGAACGGTATTAACATATTAATAGCATTACTGAACTGAACTTCAATTAACTGACAGACAATTAAATGTATGTTAGGGTCAAAATTTAACAGAAGTGAAGGGTAGTGCTTCCTAAAAACGGCCTGAGGGATTTCAGGTAAATAAGTTGCACTGGCTGTGAGCGGCCACGAGAGTGCAGCACACTTGGAATCACTGTCAGATCCCGATCGTGACATACTGTACAGCAGGAAAAAAAAGCACACCAGCCACTGTTTCCATGTTGTACTTCAATGTTCTGGACAGTAACACATCTGTTAGGCATGAAAAAAATAAAACTAAAGATTATAATGCTGCCACAAATGCCTCATACAAGGGTTTATCATAGGTCATTAGGACAAAAGCCTGCATGTGTTTTATTGTATAACCTTCTGGATTCTCCACCTTAGAAGATTCTATTAAAAAAAACAAAACAAAAACACAACAACTCAGCAGCAGACAAACAGATAGCGACACAATGCCGATCACTCCAAGCAACAGACGAGCACACAGGATATGAGAGAGAGCTAGAGAGAGTAGCAGAGAGAGGGGTGGGGTGGGGGGTTGGTGGTGGGAGAGAAAAGCCCTAATGAGGTCAGGAATGATGTAATGCTCCTGTACACTGCTCTCAGTTTGCTCTTTTCCTCCTCCCCTCCGATTCTCTCTCCTCCCACTTTCTATTCTCTCGTCTTCTCTGGTTGCTTTTACTCTTAATGGGTCCTATTTCTATCAATCCCTGTTACGCTCGTCTTCTTTCTATGCATGTCAGCGCATGCAATGCAATCCACGGCCATCTTTTCTCCACCTCAGGCAGATATACTGTATTTGGTTCGCACTGCAGAGATTGTGAGGCCAAATGACTATTATCAAATATTTATTATTCTAGCCATTTGGAGGATCATTACTTAAGATGTTCACATCAGAGTGGTGCTTGTACTGGAGGAGCAGCTGAGGACAAATACTGTACATCATAAGATGCAGTTTGTTTATGGGTACAGCGCTTATTTTAATCTGATAAGTTTTTCTCCTTTGGCAATATGTCTGTGAAACTTCAGTAAAAAACTGAAACTTAACTATTTGCTCCTCTTAAAGTGTAGTAAATCACTAAATTTACAAAAATACAGACACATTTGATGACAAAAATTCCAGATGATGTGTCACAGATCTGATATATTTGCTTATATTTTGATTTTTTTTTTTTTTAGATTTTTCTTATTATTTTCCTGTAGTTTGCTATTGGTTGTATTGTGTGTTTACTAATTTATCAATTATTTATTGCTCTTTAACTTTACTGATGCATCTTTCTGTTTTTTTCCGATCCACTTTGCTGTCCTTGCGCTGCAATTTCCCCGCTGTGGGACTAATAAAGGAATAAGTTGTCTTATCTCATACAAAAGGGAATCAATCATACCGTGTATACGATTGCATGCTTGGAAACAGTAAAGACTAACTGTCTCATAGCCGAGTGGCAACGAGGCTCTCACAAATGTGAATTCCTACAATTTGCCTCAAATTCATCTGGGATTCTAATTCCACTGATGATCACGTTTGCAAATGAGCAGGTTGTAAAATATTCTGTGGTACACTTCCTGATTTATATTTCATATACAGTGTGTGTGCTCATGTCAAAGTGGATTTAAGGGCAGTAGGACCTTGTGCCTCTTTGACCTAACCCATGCCATTTCATAGGAAAAGGAAGTGAGAAACAGGCTGGGTAAAGCAGAACTGCTGCTGTCAAGTTTGGCAAAAGGGAAAGCCATTTCATCCCCAGACTCATGCTGGCCTTTCTGACAGCTAAAAATGAAAGAATTTCAACAAAAACACCTCATCTATCAGTACTGAATGAGCTGATACAGCAGTTTTTAAAAGTCACTACATGGCTGAAACAACTTTAACTATTACTGTACTGCAATACTTTAAGGTTAACTGTCATCGTGGGAGTTTTCCTCTTTGCTTGTGGTATTTATGATGAGATACACCTCTTTTCGTAATTTGCGATAAATTACTGTTCTCTGAGGCTTTGAATGCCATTAGAAGTGGAAGTTAAACACAGCAAACCAACCAAAGTGCAACACACTGCAGGATTATATTTAAATGCAGAAATTCAAAGAAATCGGATTTTTTTGTTTTGCTCGTTCACACTTGCCAGTAACATGCTCTCATCTTTCTCTTTCGACGGCGGGGCCTATTCTTAAATAGCAATGGAGGAGCCATTATTTTATATAATATTTTCTGACAACTACTGAAATACTCCCTTCCAAGTGTTTCAGAGGATTACTGACTCACCAGTATTTGAAATGGCTTAACATACTGTTCAAAAGGACCTCAGTGGCGTCCGTTACCGTAGGTGTATTCATCCGTGGAAATGACATGTTTTAGCCTGCAGTTTGACATTTGATCAAAATCAATAAATAAAGAGAATTTCAGTATTCTTACGCATAAACAACTGGATGGCCTATGAATACAGGAGATCAGAGTGTGTCAGATGATGAGAAATCATCCATTTATTTTCTTTGCCTACTTACTCACATTCAGGGTTACTGAGGGGCTAAATCTGACCCCCATCTATCACACTTTGTATGAAACAAATACTTAGTATTGAGCAGACCTTAAATAAGGGAACAGGCTCCACAACATGACTAATAACTGTTTGCCAAGCTTGAGAGATCTGTTTGATATGATAAAATGGAGTAAAATGAAGAAAATCTCAACCATGAACTATATTTATTTAGATTAAAATAAGGATATTACTGTAGTGACAACCAGTATTTCAGCTTCATTAGACAGAAGACACAAATAAAACAGAAAGATAATCCTGCCTCCCATTGGGCCATGGGACTAAATGACCATACCTATACTTCCTTCAGCCAATAAGCTAAGCCGATACTCCTAAGCTCTGCTCTGATTTCTCATTTAGCTCTGCTCCAGCCATCAATAATTCAGCCCTCAAACAATCATGAGGACTGGAGTGCTAGAGAGAGGGAGGGAGATACAGCAGAGAAAACAGTGGGTGAGGTTAGCAGGGAGAAGGATGAGTGGACTTTTTAACTAGTACAGTCAGCTTTCACACATGGCTGAGCAGCAATTCACCAGGAACCAAAAACCACTCACTCACACATGTAACAGCTCTAATGAAGATGTGGTGTGGTTCATGTCTAATAAATGCCCTTGCTCCAGGTTGGAAACTGTAGCTGGTGAAATATGTTAAACTGGAATGAGCCATCTGCATCACTGCAACACTATGAGTGCTTTATTTCTATCTGTGAATCCCAAATTTAAGCGGTTTCATCTCTACTGTCACACATTGGCCACTTATTGACAATTACCTCTCCAGTATCAAGACATACATATTAAACCTGTTTCTCTTTATTTTTATTCCTCCCTCTTGTTTCTTGTATGTTGCTTGTTCTACAAACACACCACTCCCTCTCCCCTCTATCTCCATGGCAGCAGAGAGGACATGCAGGAGCATATGGCTCATCGTTTTCACTCTGGCTGGCGAGGCTGGGCTCTCCTGGGGGTATCTACACCTCTCTCATCTCTCCTTTGTTCAGTTCAACAGCAGCTCTTATTATCCATCCAATCACCTTTCCCTCTATCTTCATATGTACCCAAGTGGCCTTGCACATACTGAACATACACAGCTAGCGTGTGTCGCTGGCTGACATTTTATCTGAGGAGCCTGTCTGCACTGGAAAAACCACACTGTTTCTCTCAAAATTTACCACAAAGAGGGTACGAAACTATTAAAGAGCAATCTTCTTCAAGATCGACAAAGTGATGCTGGTTAAACCTGCTGATCTCTCTGTGCAAGTTTCTGTCGTTTGTATGCTGCTTTGAGGTTTTCTGAAAAAATGGACACGAATTTCTACATAAAATGTAACTTTTGTTTAACACTTGACATTTAAATGGTATGAGTGTCAGTGAGACTACTGACTGGTCTAAGAAGAGAGAGTTAATGAAATAGAGACAGCAAAGTGTGCAAGAGCCCTCATGTAATTTTGTGTAATTCTATGTAATTCTGTGGTTTAGCAGTGATGTGCATGTGCTGCAACACTCGTGTCTTTGCAGTGTGTTTAGCAGAGCATGTCATATACAGGTTTCCTTTCCTGCTTCAGAGAATCATCAAGCTAGAAACCTCTTTTCTTCAAATTTGAGTTTCACAGTAACACTGCCCCTGCTCACTTCCTCTTACTCTTTCCTCCTCTCTTTCAGTGCCAGGCGTGACCTGAGCTCAGCGCCAAACCTGAGGATTCTGGCCAAACGCGACCAGGATCAAATGGCTGGAGAACCGCAGGGGCTCCTTCCAAATGTCACAGTTGTTTGAAGCTGGCGGAAAGTTTCCCTCTGCATGCACTGCCAACACATAGGCAGTGAAAGAACCAGATGTGTTTATGTATGTGAAAAGAAAAACACGCATAATGTCTTGAGTGTATATGAGGAGACTGTAAATCTAAATGTGACTGTATATATGCCACAAACACTGTCTGACCTCTACACTGCCAGACTGTTTGTGTGTTTAGCTGTAGCATCTTGTGTGGACATGGGACTTGGAGGAGCCAACATCTGCTACCTAACCCAGATTAATGCTCAGACAGAGGCAAGTGGAGCAGTGCAGGGCAAAAAAGTTTTGGTTTTTGCAATGAGCTACAGAGAAGGAGGTTACAAAATCATTTCAGGGCAGCAAGGGATAAAGCTGTAACCAAGCTACTTTTCAAACATGAGGACAAAGTGTTTTTTTTTTTTGTGTAAAGGACTCACCTGTTCAGCCCGGTCATATCCTGTGTCTTGTTTTTCCGCCTTGACGAGGGGGTGCTTGCTGCCTTCGACCTTCACTTCCCCGGGCTCCAGCTTTGGGACCTTTTCCTTCAGTACAGTGTCATCCTTATCTAGCAGGTAGCGTAGCAGGGCATTGTCTTTCTTCTTTGGGCTCAAGGGCTCCTGTTTGGGAGCAATTTCACCTCCAGAAGCTGCACTCCCAGCACCCTGGGCTTGATCTTGGCCCAGCTCTTTGCCTGTGGCTTCTGCAGTGAGTTTGGCCAAATCTACAGGTGACGTACTGTTCTGAAGCAGTTGGTGGAGGATCTTATGTTTTTCTTTAAGAGATGTAGCGTGAGTGTTCCCTCCAGTGTGGCCGCCTCGGACCCCTGTCCCAGCCGGGTCCTTGCCCTCACCTCCTGCGCCAGGAGACAGGGGTGTCTCCAAAGGCTCAGGCTTGGTGGTGAGCAGTTGCAGTAGCTTGGTGTGGCCCTTGTTGTCGTGAAGACGGCTGTGAGCGTCTTGGCCCTCAGAGGGCCCTTCCCTCTCCTCCTTGGGCTCTGTTAGGTTGTTCTCTGTCTGGCCCTGGGGGTGCCCCGGACCCACCTCTGTGTGAGTTCCAAATGAGTCTCCAGTGCCACCAGTAGCACCACTGCCTCCTCCAAGTTTTGATATCAGATGAGTGTTAACCCCTGACCCTTGTGTGACCCCAGCTGGGGAGCCTATCTTCCGGTCTGGGGACCCCAGTGTGTGTGCATGAGGGGGCCCATGCCCATGTCCTACCCCGTGGCACTCACTAAGGGCCTGCAGAGCTGATAGAGAACTGCTAGTGTAGCTGTTAGCATGGGTGCTAGCCGTGCTACTACCACCTCCACCTCCAGGCCCTCCACCACACATCCCCACTGGGGAGGGTGAGTGCAGGCCACCTGCTACACGAGGGCTGCTTGCCCCCCCAGGACTACCTCTGTGCCTGGGTGACAGCATAGAGTTCTGTTGAGGTGGATGGGGCCCACCAGCTGGGCTGGGGCTAGCGCGAGAGGGGCTGTTCATCCTCCAGTTAGGGCCCTGCTGTGGTGGCTGCATGCCCCCAGTGTGGTTGTGTGGTGGGGGACAGCCAAAACGGTAGCCCTGCATATGCCCCCCCATAGCTGCTGGCTCTCTGGGGCCAGCGGGGCCTGGAGGGGAAAAAGGCGTGCTGTTGCTGCTGATGGTAGTGTCTTGGCCCTGAGGCCCCGAACCTGGCAAACTGCCGGGGGTTGGAGGAGTCATGGAGGGAGTGGAGGAGTTCATCGGTTTTGGAGCCATCCCTGTAGCCTGACTGCCAGGGCCCATGTCCTGGCCCATTCCACATACTGTCTGCTCCCTAGACATTAAACACACACACAAATAATACAGACCTAATAATAAGGGAAATAATAAGACCTCAAGACTTTAAATTATCCAATTTTCTCTGAGTATGTACAACATTAGCTTGGGAAAAGGGACATCAATGTTGATCTTCCAGGATTAACTTGCTGTTATTTGGGCACCTCAATATTAATTTAGCTGTTTAAAATCTACACTGAATTTGTGGCATGAGTCTTAGCTCTGACTGGGCAAAAGCAGCCAAAACTAGCTGAAAAGGAGGAAAAATATATTTCACTGTTCTTTCATATGAGCTAACCTTTATTTCTGATTTTACTGTGACCCTACAAGGAGACTATTAGTAAGTAGGATTTTGCAAATTAACCCATTCACTCAGAACACATGAGGCCAACAGGTAGCGCTGCAGGGCACCAACAGGCTAAAACATGTAACCACGTTCATGCAGCAGATTTGTCTTGTTCTTTCTGACACAGGTACAGGTAAGGAGGCATACCTCTGAAGAATGTGCAGGGACATGTAGAGCTGGGGTTCGTTGGTGGCTGGCGAGCGCACCAGTTTACTCTTGGTGTGGGCTGACACGATGGTTCCATCAGAGAGGGAGAAACGGTAGATGGGGCTGAACGCCTGGCCATGGCGGAGCACTATGGACACATGCACTTACATCACTAGCTGGACTCACAAAACATTGTTTACTTAGATGTTTAATTTGTATATAAATAATCGATACCTCATACTGGGTTGCCTGTTTTGTATTGTTTAGTTTTGCTTTCAGTTAGTTTTTGTAACAGAAACAGAACAGTGTCTGGATTAAGGGTCTGACGTATAAAATCACCTTTTAATACACAAGCAGCTGATGCACAACAGTATCAAGACACCAAAGGAAGTAACTATCACTAGCCAAGACATACACAGGATGTCCTTTGCAGTGAGTGACGTTACCTTCCTGCTGATGTCTCTTGGCAAAAGACATCTCTCCGTCGTTTTGTAAGTGGAACCTCTGGATACAGCGCCTCACCAGATCCTCCCAGCCCGGCTTCATGGACGCCCGCAGGAGACTGGTATCCAGGGACGTTATCTTACCTAAACACAGAGGACAGGATTAGGAAGGTATTAGTCAAATGTGGAAGACAGGATTTCTTTACATAAACCAACACCAGATGAGCTGAAGGAGATTCAAGGCCTCCCCCAAACATGAATATGTGCAGCAGCTTGTTGACCAGAGGAGATACTAAATATTTACTTATGTAATTTGTGGAGAAAGTATAGCTACAATAGATTACATAGCCAAACACCACTCTAAATATAATCAGTACAAACTGTAAGATGACCATTTTGACAGTCAATACCACAGGTATGAGGACTCAGTTTAAAAGCAGGGAGGCTCAAGTTTACCTATTATTCTACTATCTGTAGAGCTCAACAAAAATATCCACGCTGCCTAAGTGTGTAAACACGCACACGCGACAAAAAGGCATACTCTCGTATCAGTGCAACAGTTGTCCCTCACTGGGGTGCTATTTAAATGGAGGCAGTGATGCATTTGAAAGGTTGACAAGCAGACTGCTGCTTGAGTGACAGCCATAGGGACTGACTAAAGACTTGTCATGGGAGCATTTTACAGCTAAACACATTAGCAAACAAGTTCTCCTAGGCAAAAGAAGATTGCAGAGGCTCTATATATATATATTTAAAAATGTAAAAATGCTGTCCAAAGAACTGTGCAGCCCCGTGCAACAAAGAACAAAGAAATGTTGCCATGCACACAAGTACACCTTCAGGCGTGGGTGTGTAACTAAAGGAGGTTGCTGGGTGTGTAACTAAAGGAGGTTGCTATATGCTAGTAAGTAACTCTGAGTGTGCATCTGTGTGTTTTCATCTGTGTGCATATACCACACACACACACACACACACACACACACACACACACACACACACACACACACGCACATATA
>JAQLOL010000013.1:11410348-11429645 GCA_029783665.1 Naso thynnoides
CACACACACACACACACACACACACACACACACACACACAAACACAAACACACACACCTCTGGCCTAGGTCCTAGTCAGTCTATTTGCCAAAGTATGGTTGGCAAGCAGCTGGTGCACAAAGGAAGCCAGAGAGGGGAAAAGACAGGTTGAGACTAGACTTGGAGTGAAACATTTGCCTTTCCACTTATTGTTTTAATTAACCACTGAGTTATAGTTTGGCAGTAGGGAATTATGGCTGCTCATTAAAGCCACGGAGTAAATAGGATTTAGGTAGGTTACATGTAGAGCGGGACTGTTTAGAGAGCATTATGTACAATTCACTGTGTACTGGAAAGTTCTGGATGAAGGACAGTCGCTTGTGATGGAAATTTACTCAAACTACAGGATCTAGAGTTTCTGTCTAAAGCCATGAAAACCTCTGGAAAAGCCCAGTGACCTCTCAGTGACCGAGAGCAGAGGGAACATACCATTTAGATCACTCCCCAGGAAAAGCAGATATTTATACTGGTGGCTACTGAGAATGCAGCTTCTCTTTTTCCCCACTCACAAGTGTTTATATGTAGAGAATGATTCGAAGGTTATCAAAAAGCTGCTTCATTGATGCGAAACACGTGATCAGAGCAGCCACATCCTTTCCTTGGAGTCATAAGTCCAGGTTGTGAGGGATTTGCATGAATTATAGATGGGCTTTAATGACAGCTGCCCAGCCTCTCGTCTCCCTTGTGTCACTTAACTTTTCATGGATGTAAGTTTAGTGGCACCAGCACGGCTCTTCATCAGATACTTAAACCCCTTTTCACATACGACGCCAGTGATAAGACTAAATTTTAATGTTATAAGATAATAAATCTAAATGTAAATGGCAGCAACTTGGATTAATAATTTATTTATTTATTATTTTTTAAATTCTGCAGCAGTTGTGTTCTTCTGTTTCTTATTTCCAAGCAAACTCTCTTTTGTACTCATCAAGCTGTCAGAGCTACAACATGAGCAGCCAGCTTGGCTTGCAAATGTCATCGCATCATTGAAGAAATCTGGATGTTTTAACTTTTATTTATCCATTAAAGACAGCAGCAATCAGTCTGATGCTGTTTATTTGCTTTCTGAGCTTGGTCTACCAGTTAACTCTTAGGTTTTCCCCATATCTTAGGGTTTTTTTAAAATCCAACATTATTTATTACACCAGTGCCCTCAGATAAGTTTAGGCTAATTTTTCATACATTCCATTTTGACATTTCAATGAGGAAGATCTGAGATCCTAATCTCCAAAGTTTGTTAAAACATTCAATTAACTATAATATTTTTCAATCTGACAATTGCTCTAGATTTAATCAAAAACACTGAAATATGAGATAGTCAAAACTGTGACTGATGTAATACTTTAACACCTGACTTGAGGCAGTTTACGCAGATCCCAAAACTAAGCTTGTCCATGGTTGTTTTGTAGCATTTCTGCTTTAATATTAAATGAACCCTTTGATTTTATATTTTCCCACACCATCTCCCTCCATTCGTACCATCTCCTTCCTCCTTGATGGACTTGGGCTCGGAAACAGCAAAACACTGCATGGTCTCGTATTTCTGCTGCTGAGGCTCGTGCTCGTGCGGCTCGTCCTGGCTCTCGCTGTGGGGGTTGACCAGCATTCGGCAGTTGAACGTGTGACTGTTCCTCCTCAGACCCTCGCTGGACCACGGGACGCCGTTCACTACAGGGGAGGCAAGAGGGAGAAGCGAGGGAGATTTACAATGTGACCCCCTTGGTATTTTATGTGATGAATTTTACTGCAGCCAAAAACTGAACAACAAAAATGTGAATATTGTGGAGCTGCTACGAGTGAGCCAAGAGAGGCTACCAAACTGCAAGTGAAAGACATAATGAGAGCAAGGCAGAGAGAATGAAGCCGGAAAAAGTGGAAAAAGGAGAGAGCTGTTGCTGGGTAGAGATCAGTCATAATGAGCAGTTGGAACCATGAGCCCTGTGCCATCTATCCACAGCCATGCATCACAGCCAGGCCTCCATATGCATGTCCTCTAAAACATCATTGCCAGTCTTTCTTCTTCTTTCCAACGCTTAACACAGGCGTGAGCAAACATGCATGTACTTGTACGTATAAGCACCGACACACAAAAAAATAAAGGAAAAGAGAGATGTACAGTCACACACCCACAACTCATTTAACTCAAACTCCCATCACACTCCATCTGGTTTGTGATCTCATTCAGTGCATTGATAATCTCCCAGTATCTGGGACACAGCCCACTGATCGTTTCCAGGGTACTCCGCTCTGTGCTGCTCCCCCACCCAGATGGCTGGGCACTCAGACCTCAATCCGGAGCACCGGGAGAGAGGAGAGGAAGGGGAGAAGGGACTTCGGAAGAGCTCCTGATGGGGTGTACTGACATACATAACAATCACCTCCTGCACAGAGGAGATGGAGTGGTAGGGTGTGAAGGAGGAGTGGAGGTAAAGTATGAGGGAAGAGAAAGGAGACGGGGGAAAAGAAGGGGCAAAACTGGAGGAGAGGAAGAAAAAGACAAATGTCCCTTTTTAAGGAAATAAATAATCTGTCTTCATGAGATGAGCAATGCTAGGAAAAAGACAATGCTTTTCAGGGATGCATGGAAATCGGAAAGAGAGAACATGAAAATGGGAACTTGGTGAGGGTGAGAATAAGACACAAAGTGAAGAGAAGGGGAAGGAAGGGCATGAGATGAGAATATAGGAAGGGAGCGATGCTGCTGACAGGGGAGAGATGCTGAAAAAGGAAGTTAATTAGCTGAAAAGGGAGGGAGGAAGAATAGAGGAGCGAGAGCAAACGTCTGGGCTGAGCATCAGCGAAAGAGAAAATGAAGAACCTATAGGTTTTACGCACTGTGCCAACCTTGTATATTAAGCTAACATAACACTTTCTGTTTGCCAGCTTCCTCACACCCTCTCCGTAGCAATTTAACTGTAAACATTTAAGCGTTTTAATTAAACTGACATTACTATCAAACAGCCACCTACAACATACGTGACTGAGCAGTGAGAGGAAGATGACTGAGGGTGTTTAGAGACAGAGCACGCACACGATGTAAGAAGCAGGAGATGAGGCCGGGGTGCAAATAAGAGCCTGTTAAGTTATGAGCAGAGGTAGGAGTGATGCAACATAGAGGACATCCATGCGGAGTTAGGAGAACAGAGAGAGACATGGAGCACAAGTGACACAGCGAGACAGAAGCTGACAGGTAGAAAGAGCCAGAGAGTAAAGCCAACACTGGCAGGGAAAATGAGCTCGAGGCTAACCGAGGGATTTGGGCAGCAGGTTCTTGATGAACTCGGCGTGATCCCCGACGTGCAGCACGCTGTAGACACTGGTGTTCATCAGCTCCTCTTGGTTGTAGCGCAAGTATTGGGTCACATTCTCAGACACAAACACAATGTTGCCCTCCATGTTCACCACAAAGAAGAAGCCGTCCAGGGCCTGGAGGAGTAAAAGAGAGAAAAATAACAGTTCGAGGTTGTTTATTGTGTTTTTTAAACTGGAAGAGAACAAAAATCTGACAGAGTGAAACTGGAGAATGAGTAGGAGAGTAAAAATATGTTCGACCACCTGCATTTCACACTATTACTGGCTGATAACTAGCTGCGAATAAAAAAACCACACAGCTGAGTAGTTAAAAGCACAGTGCTCCCACGATATGCCTTCCCCACTCATAGATTATTGGGTTGCTGTTCTAGTTTGAAACTCTTAAATCCAATACCAAGAGCTAAATTTGGCTCATGAAGAGAATTTCAAGGGCTTTGAAAACAGCCAAATGGCCAGTTATTGATTAAGGTAAAGGCTGAAGTTTTGTATGCGAGTCTCGTGTTGTCTGTGGTCGAGAAAAGCAAATTTTAAAATGCTGGACATTACTTTTTTTTTTTAAGAAGCGGACTTTAGTAATTGGTTTCCCTATTATTACCTTCAAGGATCATACCAGTGTTACTACATCTCATTGTCCTTTGTCAGCATCGGCAACACAGGTTACATAAACCAAACACGTTTTCCCTGAATAGCTTTATCTATGAGCTATCATGTTTGTTTATTTTTTTATTCATATTCAGTAAACGTTACAGAAAGTACCTGAAAATGTGTGACAACATTAGTTTAAAAGAACGTCTATGTCAAAATCCCTCTTCGTGCTAACATTTGACCTAGAAAGGCAGCGGTTGTAAGGAACTATTTGTTTCAGGTGTAATAACTTACATCTCAGTGACTCTTATCTCTCTCTTACTCAGCCATTTTTGACCAAATAAACGCAGACATTCTCTTTAGAAGGGTGAATTACCTATACCTAGCGACTTTCACGCGTTTCTATACCCTGTCTCAAAAAGAACGGCAGTGAATGGAGTTTAAAAATGCAGTCTGATATCTACTAAAGGATACATATGGTCCAATTTTAACAATATTTGCAGAAGATTGAGGCAATCTCTGCAAATACTGAGAAGTCAAAAACAGACTGCTATGGTCCTCTAAATGATATGCTACTTGTGCCTAATTTTAGGCTACTGCATATCAGCTAGCATTCACATACAGGGGTGAAATTTTGGCATATGTCGTGTTAAGCTGTGTAACAAGCAGCACATCTACATTTTACGTAAAAACAGGTGATTAGTACATTGTGTGCTGGGTACTTTTTCTATCACTCCTGCAGATGCTCAACATCAGTGTGTTTGACAGAGAGCGGGATAAAAGCATGTGCCTGCAGAGACTGGAGGATGTGAAGGAGGAGGAGAACTTAATTGAAAGAACACAGCCCCAGGTCAGCCATTACACACAAGATGGTGTCAATTAGACCATCACATCACCCAGAGCGCTTAAAAAAGGGGAATTCTGGTGGTTGTAAAGCTATAAAATCTCAAGATAAGACACAAGAGACTCTGGCCAAGGTGTCTGTTCCTCACCTTTGCTTAAACAATCAGTACCTACACTCACACAGTTTACATTACATGCATTTATAATGAATCTTATGCCGAGACTTGTAATATACCACCTGCCTGCTTTGTTACTACCCTGCATGACATACCTGCAACCAACCAGTGGGCTAAATTTCAGGGTGTAGCAAACTCATACTTCCCAGCTTACACACGATCACTCAGGGACAGACGTTTTCCCTCGCCTGCATTAACGCCGCGTAAGCTGAAAATAGACTTAAGGGGATCTCATCTATCACTGCATGAAGCAGAGCGGTTTCCAAAATGCAACATGGTTGTGCAAGTCCACCCTGTGTGAAGAAAGGCCATGTACTGGACAAGTAGGGCAAACAGAAACAGAGCAAACACTCTGCAGTGCCAACTCTTGCCTTCTTCCAGACAGTCTTGCATAATGCCGTTAGCCAATACCTTAATTTACAATGTCCTGATTAAATATACACTGAAGAGGGGACTAAGGCTGATACAAATGAATATCTTTTCAGTAAATATATTTCAAGGCACCATATTCTCCACGCTCACGTTCCATTTTGCACCCATTGTCTTGATATATGGCTCTATATTGCTTAACCTCCCAAAGCAATGTAAAGTAGGTAGTGAATTGAATGTGTAGGATGCAGGGTCAGGTCACCTTCCCCCTCCTCTCCTCTCTGGGTGTTACTGTTATTTATGATATGATACTGGTGCTTTGCAAACAGCATCTCTCTTCACATAAATTCTTGCTCAACATGCTGCAGGACAAAGCACTGCTGTCTCGCTAAAACAATTCAAACAGGTTTCTGCTAGAGCTTGAAAGTGAACCACAAAGCTTATGTTGTACAGACAGGAAATGGGTCTGAAGCAAATGTCTACTGTTTCTTTTTTTAAAAAATCTCTCTCTAATATAAATAATAGGGCTGTCACACAATTGATTTTTTAAAATAATCTCTAAATTTCAATAGTCGCGATTAATCATGTTATTAATTGCATGTTTAAAATTTCATTATTTCGCATATCAAGTAAGTTTTTAAGTAAATATTTTATGTATTTTTCAATCAATATTTAAACAGGTCACAAAGTTTAAGATTTAAGAGCTTGACTTCTTTTACTAAAGGAAAGAAATATTTATCAAAGTTAGTTGTTAAAATAAGTATCATTATAATAACAGTATTCAAAGATGGGCATAATCTTGATGCGGCTGTTGAAACATTTTAAAACGCTTGTACTGAGTCTCTCGTGTTGTCCTGCCACACAACAGTAACCATATGGAGCAGTCTGCCAGTAATGCAAACTGTATACCACGGCGGTCACGTGACAGAGTGAGACTTGCTCCCAGGAGGTTAAAACAACAGCACACTAATGTTTTTTCACAGCTTTATCCGTCTTCCTGCCCTCGCAAGAGAGAGCGGGTGGCAGCGAGCCTTAGAGGAGGGTCATGGGGCGCGTGGGTGTATTTCCTGCCGACGGCCATTCTCCTCAGAGCATCCTGTAATGGGCTCGGGCTGGCGGACGGAGGCCGTGGCTTGACTGGAGCGGGTGTGAATGGCCGATCGCTGTGTTTTGGGGGCTACTGACAGATGGGAAAGCATGCAGGCTGTACCAGGCTATTTTTAGCTGCGAGTTAGTATGTCGATTCAGTGACGCTGGACCAGGAGAGCTATAAATATTCCATGACAGGACAGATCTAGAAGAGCACGAAAAGAAGATGGGGAGGGAGAGAGAAAAGAGAACCAAACAAGCAAGAGAGAGAAAGGGAGGGAGGAAGTGAGTGAGAGGACGGGCTCAATGGACTGATTCATTCGCCAGGCTGTTGCTTTCTTTCCCATTATACGTAAGCACTTCAGTGGCCCTCCACAGGACAACGAGGCCATTGCTCCGCTCTGTGATTTACAGCCAATCTGAGGCAGATACAAGATGCTGGCAGCTTTCACACCACACAGCTACGCTCGCACACAACCACTATTGGCCCATTTGTGATTGTTCTCTGTGGATAGCGCGCTTAATTATATAGCAATTGTGACTTTAAGAGAGGACTATGGCCTATGTAACTGTTAGTGTGAGTGTTCAAGGTCCTCTACCCACCTCCAGCATCATTGGTCCCAAGGCATCTTTGTCAATCACACTTTGGCCTGTTGATGAGACATCAGCCTTCTGTACCTCCTCCTCATTTGCTGCTGCAGCTTTTTCTGTTAACAGCAAAGTCGATGACAGAAGTTTAGAGGCAAAAAATAAGAATCAAGTAAACATGAACACATCAAAACATGTGTCAAAGAGAAAAACTATTTGACCTCCCCTCCCTGAAATTGACCCACATACTTTAAAAGAGGTCACTTGTTGACAAGACTCCCTAACAAATATCTTTGCGTGTACAAAGCAAAGACATTTTGTCCCTTTGTCAAAACATGTTGCCGTGGCTCAAACCCAAGCGCCGAGCAGCGAGCAGAGTGAAAGGTTGTTGTAAATGAGTGTGTCAGAGCACGCAGCTGCCATGCTGGTGGCAGCCACTGCATGGACTGCATTGTCATGTGCAAAAAAGAAGGCTATTATGGAACACTGTCAGTGTGTAAACAACTCATGCTCCCAATAGAAAACAAATTGTTGCTATGTGGTCAAGCGGCACAGGCAGACCTTAGATGTGTTAACCCAAAAAGCTGACCACAAAGCTCTCCCTTTTTAAATTAATGTACAGTGTGTGAACGTCTTTGTACTATGAGTGACTCGTGTATTAATGACACAGGTTGAACAAGACTAGACAATAGATATCTTTCAACAACCTTTCAGTGCTCTGCTTTGAGAGTAGTGATTTCAGAGAAATATAGACAATGAGCATTTTTTACTCTGGCCCTATAGATTCTCATTTTTCTCTGGAAAGCTTTTCTGGACTGACACTGTGAAGCCAGAGGTAACCTCCCTTTTCATATGGACTGCCTCGCTCAAATAACTTGAGCTGGCAGTGTCTCCTCTTGAGCTCACACTGCTATAGGATTGCCAAGTATGGATATTGGGTATGGCTTGTTGAGTATACAGGTACATGTGGTCTAATCTGTAAAATAACCAAACTGGACATTGACAAAACACAATTACAACAACTTAACTAGCTTCAAACTGATGTTTCAGACTCAAAACAACAAAGAACTTATAAACCCCCACAAACCTTTTAATGCAATAATTATGTGTTTGGTTTACTTAAGAGTGAAAATAAGAGTATCCTGTAATCTTGTGTACCTGCGCTACGGCGCTGTGCATTTGTCCATGTGAGTGATCGGGTTAATAACCATGCAGAGAAGCCTTATGTTCAGAGCGTAGGCTGGCCTACTTTTGGAGATGATGATGAGAGGCGGAATATGAGTGGGCTGTTGGGGGGGACACATTTAACTGTCGCACCATGCCAAGAAGCAGGCTGACCATATGGTGAGAGAATGTTGCGGCGAAAAGCTAACAAAAATCGTGTCCTTCCTTTTGTTTTTGTTTTTTCTGGGTGTAGATGTGCGATAGGCGACACAAACGCAGGTTTCCCTCCTGCTCCGTGGGCTCGCGCAACACCGCGCGGGCCGACATTCATCTCTTTCAGCATTAATGATGTGTGCATCAGCAGGACCTCTCCAGGCCCAGCGGGGCCCAGTACACCAGCACAGCCGCCCTGGATACAGACCCATCACTCAATGTCAACGCCGCCCTCACCGGCTCTCTGTCCGTCTGCAGCGCGGTGCCACAGATACAGAGGGGAGCTGATAATTTATAAAGGTTGTGTCTGGTAATAAGTGCACCTGCATCTGGAACTGACAAGACTTTTGTCATAAACTCTATTGTATTTAAATTTACATGCAGTGTATTTTGACATATTCTATACAAATGTATAAAGCATAAAAAAGCATTAAACTACCACCTGGCTGCAGCTCAGTAGCTACTCCTTATTTCAGCCTCCAGGCGGTGAGAGCAGGTCTTTGCTGTGTTGGCAACCGTAATTAGTTAAGAGTGTAAAGAAAGCTGTAAAACTCTCGGCTATGCCCTTTTTTAATAGGTGCTATAAAGATATCATTACTCAACATATTGTCTATTAAAGTGCAACAAGCTAGAAAGAGAAAAAAAGCATAACCTGTTCAAAGCAAACAACCTCACCCTGATTTCAATTAGCAAAATGTATGCAGACAGCATGAGAGGAACAAGCAGAGATGAATTAAAAGCTTTTGGTAGGAGGCCACTTTTTCAAAGGGCCTCCATTGCTGCATTGCACTTCTCTGCAGGGCTGCGACACCAATCAGTGAGAGTTATTAAGCCCCATTAGTGTAATTTAATACATTCAGTAATGTCACCATAAACTGAGAAAATCTTTTATACAGTAATGCTGCTCTCAATAACAGACTTATAGTGAGAGAGATTGTGCACCATAAACAATCCTACTTAGTTGGAACAGAACACTAAAGATAAGACAGATGAGGTGCAATGAAAAGAACGACTGGCGGTGGTAAAATTATCTACTTTGAGCATAAAGACGTCTAAATGGGCTTTCAGAGAATTCCTCGTTAACAACATGTGCACTGAGAAAAATATACGGTGGGTGAAATTTCTGCCCTTCTGAACTGTGCAAGAGGAGGTGCAGAGGCTCTTGTATTTGCTGGAAAAAGGTGGCCACTACAAAGCAGAAAGGCAAGTACTGTTCAGCCCTTCCCTCAGCAGTTGCTGTACAAACACAATTATGCCTTGAGAGGCAGGCAGGAGATGCCACTACAGCCGAGTAAAACGAGGGAGTGAGGAAAGGAAGGGCTGCAGGGAGGGAGGAGGGAATAAGACAGAAGAGAGGGACGGACACACGGTAGCCAGTTTGTATGTGATTTCTGCATCACATGACTCGCCATTACATAACAACTCTGTGAGTCACATAAAACATGGTGACATCATCAGCCTGTCTGATTCATGCGCACCTAGAGTGGGTCACTCTGTGAGTACCAGTCACTCAGCTGCTTTTCTCGATTTATTCGAGCTTCTTCACAATTTAGAATTTGTCTCACTTTTTCCTGAAAGTATAAACTTTTTTTTTGGCTTTATTTGGACTAATTAAAAGTGAAAACAAACAAACTGGGCTTCAATTGATGTCTGTCTAGTAAATCATCTAACATAAAAATTAAGTAAAAAGACAGACCTAAACTAATTGCTGGAGAGTACTAAAGATGAGAAGCTGGCAAGAACAACCGAGCACGCTGATGAATTTGCCTGATGTTCTGGCTCAGGACTGAAGTGTGAAAGATCTGAAGCCAATGAAAAAAACAGCTCTGCTTTATCCACATTATATGATGAGGTGATGAAGGAAATATTAAATCAATTGCGCTGCCCTTTAATAACAACATCAATTACTGTGTGTGGAGCAGATCCCAAACCATAATATTTGTGCAAATTGGATGCCTCTGCCAGCAGAGTGCCACCTGTGGTTAACATTGGGACTTAAAACCACAATAGCATCCTAAACACAGTCACGATGTTGTGGTACCTAATCTACAAATAAAACCAATTTTTAGGTTTGGTTTGGTGTAAAATAGGTTATAAGTCATAAAATACTGAGGAGAAAGACTGCAAATGAACAGATAAATGTTTCACTTTCACTGTTGTACTTTGGAACACTTTTTTCAAGACATATGAGATGGCAAAAAAAAAATCACTGCAGGTTGTACCTTGCTCCTTTATTTGTCTGATCTGTTTCACAGTTTCCTTCAGGATTGCACATTTGTCAGGCTTGACATTGAAGTTGTCGATGTCGTTGAAGTTGGCAAAGATCAGCTCGGCGAGCTCTTCTATGTATTTGTTCTCGTGCTCGCGGTTGCGCTTCTCGTTGCTCCGCTTTGGACTGCAGGGACAAAGAGAACAATGAGGTGAGAAAATAACAGCCATAAGGAAGATAGTAACAGCTGGGGGTGGATAAAGAGCAAGTGAAAAGAGGCTCAGGTGTCATTCAATGTATGCATGTAAGAGCAATTATACCGCAATAACAGAATGAACGGGCCAGAATGAAACAGCCAGATGCTGGACAGAAAAGAGGATCCATCTACAAAACGATACCAAGCATGACTGAAGAGCCCTCTTGTTTTTACAACTACCAAATGACAACAAAGTGCATGACATTTACTGTTAATCTTGGCAAGGGTGAGAGGAGGGATGAAGCGTGGGTCATTTTTCTTCATATGGCTTGAAATTTATCTCTAGGCCTCTTCTGTATGCCAACATAAAACACCACATCAACAAAGAAAAGCCTCATTCTTGAGCGTTTATCTACAGAAGAACTATGCAGACTTGCTACACAGATTCAACAGTGCTTCAGGGTCAGTTGCCAGAATAACATACAGCCAATTCTGCAGCAACTGGGATGCTACTGAAGCACAGTGTTTCAGGATAGTAGCTGGAGCTTGATTTGACTTTAATCATCTTCACAAGTCACCATCGTTGTTCTGCAGTATTACAGCAGGTAACAGATGGTGCAAGACAGTTCGGAAATTGACAATTTTGCAAAGTGTGCGCAGAATTTCTACATCGTTCCCACCGCTTTCAAGAGGGTGCAATTAAATCTAGGAGAAATATCTGCAAATGGGAGACTTTTTGCAGAAAAGCTGCCTCTTTGCCTGAGGCACAAAGCTTACCTGGGTCCTAGAAGTTCGGCAGAACATTCTTTGCGTTTTCGCGAGTCTGCCCTGGCAGGGTCAGATGAGTTTTCACCTACTCCACTCATCCTCAATGCATATCAGCGTCTGAAAAATGAACACAGACAAAAAATATAAATGTATGACATAAACTAATGAAACAATAGAGGCAACATCTGATGGATCAGCTATAAAGTCTGACAGCGAAATTATGTGGAAACCACTTGTACTCTGTAGGTGTGCGAGAATGCCGGCATGGGCATCTGCATAAATTCTCTCACACACACAGACACACACACAATCCAGAGCTGGGGGCACAGGTTGATCCACTCCAGGAGAAATGAGTGAAAATGGAGCGGAGAAAGAGATTCAATCATTTCTCTCTGATGGTGCAGCTCTCCCCAGAGAGCCTGAAATGAGAACACGGCGCTTTGCCCACAGCACCAGACTGCGCGCTCAACCATGTACCAAGAAAAACCCATTCGTTACACGATACCGAGCAAAGCCAGCTCGCAGTGAGAGCAGGGCGAGTTTATAATCACAACATGTGTTTGTGCGTGTTTACAGAGTACCTCAGAGGACGCTTTACCTGCAGTGGTTTGCAAGTGTCACTCAGAAATGAAATGTAAAAAGTAATCTCTTGTCTGCTCGTTTTTAATTCAGGCTTCATAGCAAGAGATCTAAGTAAGTAAGAATTCGTGTTGTGACTGTTTTATGCTATCCAAAGTGACAAGCTGGCTGAGGGCTGTTTCTGTTACCAGCACCCCACACACTGCTATCTTGGGTTTCCTCTGCAACACGAGATGAAATGCCATCAGTTTATGTTGTGTTTTTAATCTGAATCATTCACAACCACTTGAGAGCCTTCAGAGACTTGGGAAAGTTTGTCTCTCTGCAGATGTTGAGCATCCATACCGCATCTTTTATTCTGCCCCTCCCTAACACTATGAGTCAGCGCAGGCTGAACTTCATGCCACTAAATGAAAGACAATCAATTATTGATCCAAGTAATGTCTTATTAATTACCACCATCATCTGCACCAAAATCTGATGGCAGCTAATGGACTTGGATTTCAATATGAGACGATATCTGCTGCATAGACGGAAGCTTGTCTATTTCCGAACCAATCAGAGACATTTTAAAAGAAAACATTTTTGCTTTGAATTTTTTTCGCCTTGGTTCATGCATGATGGTTGATCTGCAGCTCTTTGCTTGAGAAGGGTTACTAAAAGTGGCAGAGAAGGACTGATTGTCAGAAAAGGGACCGTGAAAGAGAAAAGAAAGTTTTTTTTTCCCCCAGCACAGTGCACAAGGTTGGGGCATGGTGTGTGGTGATACACTCGCAGCCACTCCATGGTAACGGCTGTGACACACACCGCTCGATGCTCAGCCATTACATAAGGCATGACAGAGAACAGCGCAGCACAATGTTGAGCAGAGAGGAATAGCATAGCTTAGCAAAAGCAGGCTAAACTAAAAGGGAGCTAGTGACCATGCAAACTTGAGTCTGGCTCCCTCCTGGCCTGGAGTGACCTACTTTAAGCGACTGGTAGGGTCTGTACTCAAATGGATGTCAAAGCAGTGGTGACTGGCCAGAGAGAGGCAGAGGAGACTCTTAGAGGTAAAAGCAATTTCCACCGTTCTGTTGACAAATCACTTGTGCTGAACAGTAAATAGACGGGTAATGAATAAAAGCACATCCTCGCATTATGCTCTGTTGAATGCCATCAGGGTGTCTTCATGCTGTGGCTCTGTGCTGTCCACGGACATTACAAGCAGTCTCTGAAGCAGAGGTTGTGTTTTTATTAATGACAACAGAAACAGGCCATTAAACTCTCACAGCCAAGATGCACTCTCTGTTCCTATTGGTTGAGCCTGGGATTTCCAAGTTACCATGGGGACTCAAGACCTGATTGGTTGCGCTCGTCCCGCCGGGCAAGATATGATTGGTTGCCTTCGTCTCCTTGACATGGCAGTAATGATGGGTCAGTGTATGCTGAGACGAATGAGGAAGTAACAGGCACGTCTCAATGACAACAGCACAGACAGCCTGACCAGTGGGCTCTTTTGTTTTATTTCTCTCTCTTTCTTTCTTTCTCTCTCTTTTTTTGGCTGCTTGGGGGTGGGGGTAGGGGGTCCAATTTTTTTCAACGGACTGACTAACGAGGGATTTCTAATCCTACTAAATGGCCTGTAGTTTGGGGCAGCTACGAACAACTGGACACTTACTGTACACAGATGTGCCACAGAGTAAACTGTCAACATCGGCCAATAGGAGAGAGATTCCACATTAGACAAGGCTCTGATAGGCTAGAAAGTCTGGAATTAAGTAAACAGGAGCATGCTGCTTTAATGATTTTATGTATTGGGGGGGGGGGATCTCATTATTTTTTTTCCTCTCAAAAGATTATAATATTGTTCTAACTAAAAGGGATGGAAGACACTGAGTTTCAAACACAAACTTTTTGTTAGTGATGGAAAAAAAAAACATCTGTATGTTACGAACTCAACACACTTAGTCATTGACGACGTCGAAGCAATAATGTGCAGGGTGGTGATGATAATGGAGCTGTCGATGATGAAACAGATGATCATGTTCATGGCTCTAAATGCAGGTACAGTGTTGAGCCTAATTTATGATCATACTTACCGATCAACTTAACTTCTGTTGCTTAATGATTTAAATTGGAAATAACAACAGCGGCGAGTAAATAATAAAATCCCAAGATTGGGGATCATTTATATTATGTCTTTTGCTGTGTATGTCTGAAAGGGGTTCAAAATTAATTACCCTTCCAGAAAAAACTTTTTCCCCCCACAATCTGTCAGATAGGTAATTATGTAACAGATTTTAAGGTTCCTTTTACAATTACCAATAGCATTTCTCTCAGGATCTTTTTCCTATCCAATCAAAATTAATATCTTTATATTAATATAAAGATATCCAGCTCTAATGAAAGACAGTTTTGCTTGTTAGACAGAGAATTTGAAGGCTTACGAAGAGCATTAAAGAAACTAAATTATAATTACCTCCAGGATGTGTGAAAAGCTGTGGAATATCACAGAAAACATTAAGTAAAGATCTGTGCATGATTAAGAGGCTGTCACGCATCCGTACACCTGTCCTCTGTACAAAAACCATAGACTCAGAGTAATGCAGGGTATGTGGGGGTTGGGTAAGTAACCTCATTATGAGTAGGACTGATTGTCATATTCTGGAATGCTTTTACTGTATTTGCACTTCATCAAGCTGTCAGCTCTTTTAGTTCATTGGTATTGTAAGTTGAGACATATGGCCCATCAGGCACTGCAAGCCACCTTATGTTAGTCACAGATAGTGTGAAGTACTGAAGGTAAGTACTTCAGCTGGTCATACCATATTTCCATTAGAGTAATGAAGGATAAGGAGAAAATAGTAAAGAAAGAAGGTTGCACTTGCTCTTATTCAGACTTAAATTTCACTTAGAAAATACGTAGACAAACAGTATCTTTTAAGTTTTTGGACGTATCAAAAGGACGGTATGAAATGCTCCTGACAGACATCTGTTTGTTAGAGTAGGGGTGCATATTACACTTGAAGTATGAGCTGCCATCCACAGTTCGCCTGGCCAACTGCTTGCTGTGCTGATACAGCACTGGCAGGCTGACAATCACTGGGAAAGAACAGACTGAGGATCTGACTGGAAGTGATGCTGGGGTCAAGAGGTTTATTGGAGCAGATAGCCTTGCGTGTAGCTGTTTTGCTACTTTGATGTTATGATGAGCTTAGGTTTCCTCCACGTATGTGTAGTAAACACCTCTAAACCCCCCCCTCAAATTCCCGTCACTGAACACACGCTTATAAGACAGCGACCATAATTGTGTATTTGTGTGCTGACAGGTCAGCCCTGCCAGTGAACTCAGCACTTCATTACAGGTTTTCATCTTCCATCTCTGTGACTGACTCACAATGCTAAATGAAGACCTGGGTTATTAAACCAAAGTAAACAACCCAACCACTGCCTCAGAAACACGACGTTGGCAATTCTGAACCTGTTTATTAGACTAATGCACCACAAATGAGATTTTAATACCTCCATAATATGCAAAGAGATATGAAACTGTAACAACCGCTATTTGAGCAAACAGTATACACAGATAAAGACACAAGCTCCAAACAAAATCAATTGACTTTGAAAGCAGGAGGTGCACTTGAGGAAGGTGATCATAGGTGTGTGTCATTGCTTATGTCTTAGGTGTCACTAGAGCAGACTCTCCAGGACTGAGCTGGAGCCAAACAGTCTGGTGAGGGAGGAATGTAGAAACAACAAGGGGGCTGCTGCTGGGACTAAAACGTTTCCTCCCGTCAAACTCAGCTCGTACGAGGCTCCAAATGACATACTGTACCAGACTGCAAACAGTAACTTAAAATACACCTGTAGGGATCTCTCAATGACATAATGCAAAACATTTCACCTCACAAAGAATGCACACTGCTGGGAAAAAAACATGGTGACATGGTGCTGCTGGCTGCAGGGGGACTGCTAAATATCAAAACTCCATGTCCACCACGGTAAGACTCCATGGTCTGCTTTGGACTTTACACTGTGAAGTCACCCCTATGTAAGCGTTTTACATATTTGACAGAAATGTAAAAACAGAGATCTTTACAGAATTTTTTCTTGAAAGAAAATAGCTGCTAATTTTAAAAGGTGTGGCAACCAAAAATAAGAAAGTTACCAATGTCAGTCAGTTATCATCAAAGCAAGTCACGAGCACTGAAAACGAAATGCATTGATATCTTAGGCTACAACAGCAAATACTTCTTGAGTTATAAATAGTGATTATAAGGACATCACAACATGTGTGATAACAACTTTGGCTGAAATGATCCCTTGAGAAACTTTCATTCATCCATTATCCGGGGTGTGTGGCGGGGTGGGGGCTAAAGTTAATCCCAGCTAACATTGGGTGAGGGAAGGGTACACCCCTGGATAAGTTGACAGTTCACTGCAGGACTGACATACAGAGACAAACAACCATTCACGCTCACATTCATACCTAAGGGCAATTTAAAGTCACCAATTAACCCAATCTGCATGTCTCTGGACTGTGGGACGAAGCCGGAGTACCCGGAGGGAACCAACACAGACATGAGAGAACATGCAGACTCCATACAGACATGTCCCACCCCAGCCGGGTATCGAGCACAGGACCCCCCGATGTTAGGCGAGAAGACCTGGTTTAAAACCCAGAACCTTCTTGCTGTGAGGCAACAATGCTAACCACTAAGCCATCATTCTCCTCCTCGAGAAACTCAATTACTAAAAATCATTTTTGTTTAACCCATAAGACTACTGCGATTTTCAGAGGTGAATTTTACTGTCACGCAATGCGCTTGCACTGTGGTGAGGAGACATCCTTTCTTTGTAGGTCAGTGATTCTGGGTTGTAGGTGATCAGGCACATAGGCTGGTTCCACATTTAACTGCAGAACAGATATGATAGGTTCTTTTTGTTTGCTTTACGTGCCCTCAAACATCTCACGAAATGCCTGCAGGGAGTTTCGCACAATAACCAACATATTCAAACGTGACAGCAGACTTTTGTTCTTGCAAAATTAATAAGAAATTAAAAATGACCACTTTTCAGTTGCATTTGTCACAGCTTTAACTTTGAATCAAATGATTTCACATTTGAAAGCAGAGAGCTAAGAGGATGGTGGTTCCTTGGAGCATAATGTTAAGCTATTAAAGGTATTTGATAGCATCCACCATGGAGACCAAATCCCACAGCCACTCGCTTACACTGAGCTCCATGGAAGGCTTTAGCTTTTTTTGCTATTAGCTTACCCACTTCAAAACTTGCCTTCATAACATTTGCACTTTTTACATAGAAATGGCATAACACTTGTGCAGCAGAGACTCTTATTTATGCTGCCTTCATTTTTTTTTTTACACCAAAACCAAAAATGCTAGCATAATACCGTCCCAGTGTGTGATTGTAGATAGCATGCTAGTGTTGTGGAACCTTAAGGGCATCGAGGACATGACTTGTAACACAACAGCATTGGCCTCTGGAATACATACAAAACATCTGCACTTGGCAGAGCTTTCTAAACAATGACAATGGCATTGCATGGCAAAAATCGTTTACCGTCCCTGTTACATGGTGGTTGATCCTGTACTTGGCTTGGAGAGTAAAAAGCTTCAACATTGCAACCTTTTAACAATTACGTCTGAGTACTACTACTAGACCGCTGTTACTTAACAAAATTCATCTGCCATAACCACACAGAGTGAGCCAGGCTGCATGCACATCCCTAGAGGGGAGGGGGCTTCAAAAACACTGAATCACCAATTCCTGCCATAGCATAATAGAAGGAAAAAAACGATGTTAGGGGTTGGGGGTGAGGGGGATCAGAGTCTGATTGCCAAGGGGAGAGGGCATGTGCCAGTGTGCCATTCCTGTAATCATGTGGGTTAGCAGGGCTTTGATTATAAAGACACACCCAGTGCCTCTGAAGCTCAGAGTGCTGGGCATGACTGTGCATTAAACTGCATCAAAAGCTATTGGGGAAGTGTTTGAAGTCTCCTACACTGTAATAATGAGGGCCCTTCCAGAAAGTGCAAAACCACCGTGCAGCACTGAACAATGTCTTACTGGTGTGTAATTTTTCCGCACATGGCTTCGTGGCACAACAGGCCCCAAGAGAGAGAAGTGGAGAACAAGAGCGCACCAATACAGAGTAATTCTGGAGGGCTGCAACACGGGCCATTTATTTCCCCTAAACTGAAGAGGAAATCATGACAGGGGAGGGGCACAGAGGACTCTCGTCTTCTCATTTTACATTTCAATATTTGCGAGGGTGAGAAGAAGTGCTGAGAGAGCCAAAACACACAGATACATGTTGGAGCCATGTCAGATGGTATTAAAGACAAACATGTATTTTAAAACAATATCAATTTCAACAGAAAGCAACTTGGGTGGGGGTCTACAGTGAACTCTGGCCTTGCTGACAGCTGCTGTTACCTTGAACCAGATGTTCTGATATTAGGTTTGGGTCAAGGAGGAGGCATGAGGAGGAATGTGATGATGGATTGAAAGAGATTAAGCACAATGTACATTTGAAACCTTGAATCTTCTGAGAATTTAACAAGACTTGAGCGATGGGCACATCATTTGGAACATATAAAGGTATCAGATCAATGACAGAGCAAGGCGAGGGAAAAAAGGAGAAATCTGAGTGTAGAGAGTAAAAGGAAGATGAGGAAACAAAAGGAACAAAAATAGGTCATGAGCCTTTTTCACAGAAAAGGTTCAGGGTGTATGACGTTGTGTTCAGTAGACCATGGGTTTCATTGTTCAGAGACGATATTTCCATATACATCACTGCAAAAGCGCTGAATTGTATTATATAAGTGCACATAGTCGACAGCTCCCTCCACAAGCTCACTCTCTTTCACTCGCCTGCTTGTGTGCGCTGCCCCGTTTTCAGCGTCAGCTAAATGACATTTAAACCTCCCTCACTTAACTGCTTACTCAGTACACAAATCTACTTTATTCAAATGACAAAAACACACAGACAACTGCGAACGTTGTGCACAGAGAGGCATGCACCTTGCATTCTACTGAGGACGCTCCAGAATCACTACAAGGTAATGGCTCTAAAGTGCCAGAGAGCACCCCAGAGGGGGGGGGGGGGGGGGGGGGGGGGGGGGGGGGGGGGGGGGGGGGGGGGGGGGGGGGGGGGGGGGG
>JAQLOL010000013.1:11433070-11446386 GCA_029783665.1 Naso thynnoides
ATCATATGACACCCGACAGTGATAAGTCTTTAATTAGGAAACGGACATCTATGACGGATATCTGAGGTTTCCTGAGGGAAGGGTTTATCTTCAAGCTGTCCATGTTCAAATATTACACAAAAGGCAAAATTACTGTAAACTCCTACAGTAAAAACTGCACAAGATCTACATTGAAAAATGACAAAAGCAAAGTAATGCATATTCCATATGTTACAAATCACACTCAGTTTCATTACACAGCTGAAAAAGGCTATTTCAAGAGAAAATGGCTGTATCAACACAAAAAGATGAACTTTGATAATAGGTGTAAATATATCAGTGCAAGTGCATGCACCAAACTCTCAAGCCCTATTCCAGCAAGCCAATTTCAGTGAATTTATGGTCACAGTCATTCATGTTGACATGAATGTGGTCATGACACACAGCGAGTCACCTTATCCAGTGCTAACTGTTTGCATCAAGTTAGCATGGAGCTGCGAGTCAAGTTTCCACGGGGTCTTTCCATCTCCTTGGGGACCTAAAGCCTATTACATTGCAGAACACCACGTGCCTTTTTAATCAAAGCACACAATTAATTAGACAGGAGAAAAGTTTCAATTTTAAATCATATTCCCATTTGGATAATTAGAAAATGCAACTGGTAACTCAAACAAAAAAAAGACTGCCAGGCTATTTGTCTTTGCTGAATGAAAAAAAAAAAAATCTCCCAGTGGAAGGTTTGTGTGGCAGAGCTCGTCTTGTTCAGCACTGTAGCCTGATGAAGGGGGAAGCTAGCCAGCCTCCTCTTGGCCTGGGTGATTTCTTCCAAATACCTGCCAAGTGAGCCAGCTGAGGAATGCACTCACGTGATGTCATGTGCTGACATAACTGGAGAGTAAACCGATTCCCCTTTTGAACCCTGCACAAGCGTATAGCTCGAAGCCATAAGGAAAGGTGATATTCAGCACTCTGAAACGCTGCACACTGCTCGCTCAAACAGCTGAAATCTGTGACGAGTGACGGAGAGCGGCAAAATGAAAATCTAGACAAAAATTCCTCTACTGCATGTGGGACTAAACAAGCATGGCAAAGGTATAAATAGCTAATATGTCTTGAATGCTTCAGTCAATCATCTTTTAAATTAAATGTGATAACTTGATACTTCTGAACTCCTCTCTTTTCCTTTTCCCCTTCCTGCATGGCTCTTAGTTCTCATCCTCTGGAGGAATTTCCTCGGAGCCTTAATGCTGTCACATGCTCAGTCTCAGTCCGGCCCTTGATCTGTGGACTGAGTGACAGAAAAACGCAGAGTGTGAAAACACTCAACTGCATGATTTCTGCAGTGGACATTTTGAAAAATTGCCAAACTGGGTCAGAAAAACTTCAGTGATGGCTTTTTTTTTTTTTTTTAACAATGAAATGACCCTTTTCTTTGTTTACAAATTTAATTCGATTGCTCAGAAGAACCACTTGATAAAAGTGATTTCCTCTCAGAAAAATCAATCGACTGCACAGTGAGAAGAAATGAATCACAGCTAGTTTTCGCCATGCAACACGTAAATATGTTGTTTTATAACCCCAACTGAGGCAACTGTTCATCCAGTTTCATCCATCACTTCAACTGACTGCTGTCATCTTGAATACTGAAGGTTTCTCCATCAATTTAAATGACTTTATATGACGTTTAATGCCCCATCTGACTCAAAAAAGACAGTAATCAGTCTACGGCTGCGCCAAACAACCTTTCTCACATATTACACACACAGATCATGCTGACACTTCCTGTGATATTGGTGGTGGGGACCCGCTGGTGACATTAGTGGTGTGATTCAAGATCAGTGGCAAGTCACGCCAGAAGTATGCATGCACATATATCTGTGAAAATCATCCAGGCACACTACATGTGGCTAGTGTACATATCATCTAGATACACTTGAGCAGAGGACGCTCTCAGGAAAGAAGCCGTGCTCCTTTAGACTGAAGGAGTTTTCTGTTCTTGAAGAACTCTTCTACTTGGCACAAAGGTGTTGAATAACACATGCTGTAACCTAAACAAGAACACACAACCCTGCCTGAGACTGTCACAGAGCTTTAGCAGCAACATTAATTGAGTTTCATGTTACTCTAAATACGGCATGACACAATCAATAAGGCCACTTGTTTGTTAATGAAGTGTAATTCAAAAAAGAAATAACTCAATAAAAATATAAGAAGTGACACAGCTTGGCTAGATAAAGTCAAGAGAGAGAGAGAAAAAAAAAAAACACCACACACTGCGGACACAGGCCAACAAACTCACACCTTCACCAAAAACATGAGACAGGATCACAGGGGTGTCTTATTTTCCTGATACTCTCACAGTCGAACCATCTGCTGGTGTTTAAAGGAAGGTCAAAGATCATCAGGTTAAAAGTTCAAGCTTCTCTCATACAGAGTAAACTACAGCTAAATAAACCATAACTGGGAAAATACACTTTGAACATGCAGCGGACAACGTCACATGTGCTTCACAATTGTGACAAAAACTGATACCGGTCAAATGAAAGTGAAATAAAGTCAATTCAGATATGATAAATGATTGTAAAAACGTGACTGAATGACAAGAAAAGGTTTCAAATCTAAAGCATTAAACATTGAACACTCTCATCAAAACGACTGGAATTTCTTTTGAGAAAAGCAGAAAGATCATGGGAGGCGAGAAGAAATGCTGCCTAAAGCCGAGCTATGGGAGTCGTTGTAATCCCTTCTTTTTCCCAGAGCTGGCAATGGGCTCCTTCTGCGTGAAAAGCTTTGTCACCCAGGCAGGGCTAACAATGCTAATGAGCCAGCTAATCAGGTTCAGATAGGACAAAGGGTGGATGGTTCATGTGCTAGAAATTGACCGTAATGCCCAGGTCACACAAGGGCTAAACACCAATGGAGCCCCCACTGGGTGCTTTCTGAATGGTCCCCTAATGGCTTTGAATTCAATTAGAATCAAGGCTGATGCTGACGCTAATGAAAACACCTGGCCCTTTAGCTTTAGTCACTGCCAAGGTTTGGTCAAGATCCTCCTTTCTAACCAATAATCAATTGATTTTTGTCCATCTAGGGGGGACTGCAAGGGAGTAATGTTGATAAACTGCACATTCAGAAAATTAAACCAAACAAAGATTCTGTCATGATGTGTATGAGGGTGAAAATGATTCAGGTTTGGCCACAAAAGGGGCCTGTGACAGCTTATAGGTAAAAAAAAGTTTTGTTTTACAACCACACAGCAGCACGTTTAAACCCATGTACTGGCCACTGGACTTGGGTAAGTGTGAAACTTTATTGTCTCAGTCATGTTTGGGGATGCCCAGGAACAAGGGACCCGTTACCCAGTTATGACAGTTGAGACGATCAATAGCAAACATTACAGGAATGTGGTTGTGCTGGGTGTCTCTGGGGAGACTTGGACTGTAGAGCTGTACAGCACAACACAGCTGAAAAAAGGAACTCATGGTTAGGAACACCTTAATAAAAACAGAAGTTAGTTATGTGAACAAAAAGCACCTTGTGTACAAGACTGTGCCTCTTCTTATGAATCTATTACCCAGTAATTATCTGGATTAAGACACCTATCTCATACACACACACACAAAAATTATAAAGCGAATTCACAAAACTACAATTTTTAAGTCAACAAAAAGTCAACTGTAGCAAAAGATTTTTTGAATGAAATGTCATTCAAACACAATTTTTTTATTTGAAAAAAAAAAAAGAGGTCACTTTGAATGCCTCCAATCACCGTTAATGAAAAAAAGGTGGCAGCTTAAAATGTGCACTTCGACTGTAAATCCTGTACTTTTGGTGACATTACAGCTACAACTACTAAGTGAATAATCAATTTATCGATAAACAGAAAATTATTCACAGACTATTTTAATAATCAATCGTTTCAGTCATCTTACAAATAAAAAAGGAAAAAGAATTGCTGGTTTAGCCTCTTTAATGTTAAGATATGCTTGTTTTCTGTAATAATTGAAGAGTTGAAGAGTCTCTGTGTTTTGGGCTGTTTTTTGGACAAAAAAAGCAATTTGAAGACAACACACTGGGCTCAAGGAAATTGACATGAACATTTTTTCACACTTTTTTGACATCTCATGAAATAAATAACCATTCAAAAAACTGGCACATTTATTTATAATGAAAATAATCATTAGTTGCAGCCCCTGGTGACATCAGCGTATAAAGAGATCCTCACAGAAATTTCAATGGGCTGCTCTGTGCCAGGTGCCCATACATCTGTTGCTCAAACAGTAACAGCCAGCTCCTTCAGCTGTGACCGTATACACAAACGTGGAAGCAACATAATGAGACTGATAAGACGTGTTGTTAAAGGTGACTCATGATGACTAGAGAAAGCAAGTGTGTGGGACAGAAACAGCCATGGATATATAGAGGGAGCGTGTGAAAAGGGTGTGGGCAAAAGAACAACTTGTGTGCACAACTGATTGTATAATGCTTTCAAGATTTGGGCTCATCTTGTGACTGCTGCGCATGTCAAATGCATGTCTATTATGCCCGTGTATGTGTGTCCACCATCTTTTATTGCCTGTCACAGTTTCTAAGGAATTAGTTCCCATGGAGGCCTGAGGCTGTACAGTGAAAGCACACTCAGGATAAGGAGGTGCCTTGTTAGCGCGGAGGGGAGGGGAAGAGGAGATCAGCTGACACAACTATGTCACTTTATCAGCTAAAGACTTGAGACAATGTGACAGGCCAATGGTCGGACTCACAGTCAACGCGCACACACAGCGTCTGACAAATCTGCAAACCACAACTAGAGCAGTTCCAATTTGGGTTTAGTAGATGGGACAGGGGGCAAGGTTCATAGTCTTTGCCTGCTCCGGGGGAACTGACGTGTGAGCAGGTTAATAATCTACGGAGCACGTTCAGAGGGATGCCTTTAAAGCCCAGCATTACCTGATTAAGAGCGCTGCTGCTCTAGCAGTGGAACATGTAATTGGACCAGACAGAGCAAAGAGCAAAGTAAAGCAGCCTTCTCTCCCTCCCCCTCTTGGTCATTCTCTCCATTTGCAGTGCCCTGTGGAAACACTCAGCGTCAGCCAGGTCAGGTAGACCCAACAACTATAGCTATTTACCCTTTATTCAGCTATTTAGCAAAGTTAGGCACTGATAGAGAGTCACTAATAGGAGCTAAAATTGTGTTCTTTCAAGTTGCCTGTCAAATGACTGACTGATTGTCTGAAGTAAATCTGTCTAGATTTGCAGTATTTCACTTGGAAAAAATATACAAATAATATTATATAAATATATAAATGATCAATATCCGACTGAACTAGCGACTGACTATCAATGAAAACCACTGATATTTGAGGTTGATGTTAAAAAATCTCTTAAAATCTTATTTTCTTTCCGGAAAACTTTAACATATCCTTGTAAAACAGGTCCCACAGTATCTCTGTCATCATTTTTTAGTTGACGTACTGCAGCATTTTCTAAGTTTATCCATTATTTAAATACATTTTGGCGGTTAAATATGTGCTTGGCCTTCATCTAACAGAGTCAACAAGTTAATTTAGGATACCACTCTGACACTAGAGGAAACATTGGAGGGTCTAGAGTACAACCCTCTACATTAACTTTGTAAATGAAGATATTGTTTGTCAGTTTCTGTAGCGTGACTGTCAGTATAACATCATAACTCTGCCTCTGCTGTGTAATCTCCTCTCCAATGAGGGCTTTTGTTTTGCACCCCACTGCCAGATGAGATGGGAGGCGGTTTTGTTTTTGACAGCTCTCATCTTCAGGTGCCAAAACCACAAACCTCGGGAGTAAAAGGTATAAAGGGTAGCACTTTAACATGCAAACACACACACATTACATGTGGGATAAATAAAGATGATTTTACTATTCTGTCACAGGGGAAATGTAATTAAATTAAGTATATTTTCCATGCTTGCAAGAATGAATTACAAGCAAAATCGCAAAGTGTTTTGTTAATATTAGTGGCATAAATACACTTAAAGCATTTTTTTTCTAGAAATTTAGGAACTTAAGCACAAAGAATTAACTCTCACTGTGCTCACAAAGACAAAAATGTCTGTAAGCTTACTAACAAAGCCACCAACATTATTCAGCTGAATTTAAAAGACAGCAGCAGCGGTGGTGGTCTACTTTTCATTTCTAAAACATATGTAACGCATGATGACTTCCAATTATACTGAGGTAAGGTGGGAAATGCTTTCTTCCACATCTTCCCCACATTAAAAGGACAAGACCTGCCTTTATTTATCTAATTACAACAGATCTTAGAAAAACTACACCACAACCATACATTTATCTTTGGAACATCTTCTTACACGAAGCCTGACACTGATTTGTAGCTGTAAAAATCCACTGGTACCCCACAGCACGTGAAAGAAATATACTGTTGCATTCAGATGACATGCTCCTTCATTACAATCAACACTGCAGGTGAAGTGTATTTTTCTCAGTTGGTGATCGTAGCAAAATAAGGTCAATGCTCAACCTCCATACAGGCCAGCGGAAGCGTCTTTATCATATAATCTATAAAACTAAAACTTGTGATCCGTGCAAATGGATCTGGTGCCTGAGTCTGATTTTCAATGTATGTACTTTAAATTTGTGAATTTTTCCACTGGCAATCAAATTCTCCCCATTTGGCTGAACTCTTATTTTAGACAATATTTTACTTTTAATTCTTACATTTATTAATACAGTCACTTATCATGTAAAACTGATACTTTCAAATTGGATGTTGTCAAATGAGAAGAAATAATTGATGCTTTCTGTTTTATTTCACTATATTACGATGATGAGCTGATTCATATGCACGCCGTGCTCACCTACGCATACTGGTCGTTTCACTCACCATTTACTGTTCAATGTGGGAGTTAACGGGGCGTGATACAGGGTTCTTGAACCTGTGCAACATTTTATGTTCATAGCGATTAATAAAAGGAAAACAAGTGCTTCAGCTGATAGCTTTGTGCTTAATTTTAGTCATAATAACAGAGCATACCTGACCTGTACCGGTACGCATGGAAAACACAGGTCAGCTAAGGAGATTCCCCACACTGCTGAAAACAGTAAAGATAAAGCAAGCAAAACCATATTATAGGTCACTGAAGGAACACTGCTGAGTCAGCAGAGAGCGAGAGACAGAGAGAATGAGAGAGGGAGAGCAGGGAAAGAGAAATCATGCCAGTCAGAGTTTGACCGTCACAATGTGTACAGAAATGAAAAGCCTGAAACTGAATCCCCGCATTCCTCTGGCTTTATGACAAGCGAGTGAGAAATGCTGCTGCTCTGCGCGTCACTCCCTGCTACCTCAGCCCGGCCTGTGATGGTGGCGAGTGAGCGCCGCTTGCCTCCATTCTGGAATAAGACTATATACTAGATTTTCTCGGGGCTGATTCGCGCTGCATATTTTTGGACCACCCACCCAACTCCAGCAGGCTGCTTGCTCAATCCAAGTCTTCTCTCCCTCCCTCGGTGCCAAGGATTCCACTCTGGGCAGTGGGAAAGGTGCCAACCACATGCTAGCACCCAGTGCCACTAACACATTGTGGTGGAGAGTAACACAACTTACTCACACAAATTAAGACTTCAAAGCCGGTCTAACCTTTAGCAATGCCATCCTTATGTAAAAAATGCTATTTAAATGGTTATTATTCACCTTTGTCGTTCCTTGAAGGGGTTGTTTTTATGCTTTTTACACGTGAGCTTAATACGCTTTCCTTTTAGAAGTCCCTTGAACTAAACATTCTGTTTCTTTCATGTTTTTGTCCTCTAAAATGTTAGACATGGACTAAACTGGCTTGTATCCTTGCAAAGTTTGTCAATAAAGAGCTGTTTAGTCATTCCTCTACTGGGGGGATCTCTATCCACTTCCCTAAAATCTTAGATTCAAACATAACAAATGCCAGCTGGATTTGATACGTCACACCTTCAAAAACCAATCACACGCAAAGACACCTGAAACTTTCAGGGTAACGTGGCCTCGTCGATAGAGTCAGAATTTGCATAAGCACAACAACTGAAGCTTTCAGTCAATGTCAATTACAAGCTAACAGGCAATATAAGCACCTAGAGGACGATAGCTACACTTAACATTCTGATTTGTCTGCTAGTCATCAATTTGGAGCATGACAGACTCTTTGTGCAAGTCTCAATCTGAAAGAGGCTCAAACATAAACGGCTGGACCCCTCCAAGTTTCCTCTGATGCTAACGTTAGCGGTCTTGCTTCGCCTAGCTCAATCAGCGGTGGTGGCTGACCGTGCACGAGGCCTGTGATTGATAGATCAAGAATTTCTCAGTATAGGAGGAAAGAGTACGTGTGCTTCCAGCTCCTTTTCAGAAATTTTACAAACTATTTTATCTATCTGACAAGACAGTTATCGTGACAAAGTATTTCAAAATGAATCTGGACAGGAAGTTGAAACAAGTACTTTCTAAACAGCACATTTTTCCACATTATCAGATCATTGATGACAGTGGAAGCAAAAAAGAATCTTGGCAGCTCAAGGCATAACGTCCTCACATTAGCCTGAATTTACACTAAGCAATACCAGCATAACAACACAAGGGGAAACTGCAAAAGCATCATCAGACAGATAGTCATGTGACCTCTGCTGCCTCCTCTGTGCATGCAAAGCCGGCTGAGGGCACCTTCTCAGCCATGAACAGTAAACACCACAATATCATTTAGCTTGGTAGATCAATATGCACTTTGTGGCAGCTGACCTACGTAAGTGGAGGAGCGTGGACGGTCGAAATCATTGGATTGCCTGCGAGCCTCGAGATCCTTGGGGCCCCTGGTGGATTATCCATAGGAGTAGAGCATGATGCAGCTTAAGGTGTGATGTTTCAAATCCCAACTTCACAGATTAAAATTACTCTAAAATAACTCGCCATATCATTTCTAACTGACAGCCATAGATAAGTGGCCAACGTGAAAAATGATCACAGACCAGTCAAGGACACTTAAACAGAGCAGCTTAAATCTGCCTGAGTGTTCATTATAAAGAGGAGTGTAACTAAGAAATATTTTTATTATAATTTTCATGATTATTGCATTATCTGTTCATAAAATGTCGATGTGAAAAGTGGTCATCACAAGTTCCCAGAGCCCAGTGTGACATCTTAAAACTGTTTTCTTTTTCCCAACAGCTCAAAACGCAAATATTCTTCATTTACTGCCATAAATGACAAAGAAAAAGCAGCAAATGCTTAAATTTACAAAGCTATAACCAGCAAATGTTTGTCATCTTTGCTCAGTTTTATTAGGAAACAACAGTAATGTCTACCTCCTGTTGATCCTGAGCAAACTGGTGAAATCCACCTTATGACTGACAGCTTCACTGTCGAGTTTTCAACTCTCTAACGACGAGCGCTGAGATTTCTCGACAACACAAAGAGTTAAAACCAAAAAAAAATCCTGTGCAGTCTGTTGTTAACGAGACAGGACCTACTGTCAGCGCAGATAGATGGCTTGGCTGATTGGAGGTCAGCTCAACAACACAATAACAACATGCCTGGAAGCAGAGGGGGAGTAAATACTCCCTCGTCCTCTTCCTCCATGTCAAAGCCCTCTCAGCTTCACATCAACCATCCCTGGTCTTGCTTCAGACGTCTCTCCTTTGCCCCCAACACCTCCCCACGATGTAAAAAAACTGGCCATTTCCCCACAGCTCATCCCTCACGCCCACCCAGGACCTGTCACACTGCAGTTTCCATGACAACACTAACGCAGAGACAGCAGGGTGAGATGCCCAGTGAGACAAGGCAAACAGATACCAAAGGGGAGCAGTGCATCATGTCAAGAATACACTGTGGACGTTATATACAGCATGTGATGGACAGATAACACAACGTCGTCCGATCTGTGCGATCCAAACTCGACTGGAAGCCATGTGGTTTGACTTGCCATGTTGTGCAGCCACAGTCTGGCATTAAACATTTAAGGTTATGTATACAACATTTTTCAAAATGTAACGATGGAAAAATGCAAATGCTTCCAGCTTTTTTTTTCAACGGTTCTGGTCAGAATAGTCCAAGTAGTTACTCTGGACGTTAGTTCTTAAATAAGTGTGCAGATTTGAGAAAGGGCGGTAATAGTTTGCAACATCCTGAAGAAAGCCCAGATCCCCGCCAGCATCTCAGTCCTGGATGTTGTCATTTGACGCTGCTATTAAAAAGCAGCTCAGGATGGCACATCAAAGAGTCTGCGTGGTGTTGTTCAAAATGTTCAAAAGCCATATTAAGTGGCTTTTTAAAATTTTTTTACTAAACCTTTATTTAACCAGTAAAAAGCAGCTAGCAAAGAGAGGTGTGTGGAAATGAGCATAGTTCAATAGTAAAACTGAGACTTTTTTTAAAAAAATGGACTTGTCATAATTTTAAGTATTCTTCCTTGTAGGTTTCACATGTTCATCTTCTTCAGCTTTGACACATTATAACAAGACGTTACCAACATGGCATTTTTTTTTTTTGGAAGATTTGAATTGCAAATTCATATTTTGCTAAGATTATTCAAACAAAGAGGCCCAGTATAACGACTTAAGGGGTGCAACTAATAATAATTCTTCATTATTAAAACTGCTGACATATTCAAATCGGCAACCAACAGTCCAAACCACAAAGACTTTGGATTTAGACTTTTAATTTACCATATGGAAAAACAAGCAAATATTAAAAAACTGACACCGACACCTGTGAAGTTTAAAATCTGAGCTGAGTTCTGAAGACACGTGTTCTAAATTCTTCCAAAACTGGTGTGATGTGAATGGAACTTTTCTTACAAGTCTGAAATAAGTTTAATTATTAAGATAAGCTTAATTCCCCGAATGGGCCATCATCACCTGAGAACCTTGTGTAATTTAGGAATTCACCCCAATACCTGCGTGTCATGCCATGCATTCACAAAATTAGCATTTTACTTGACTTCACCGACTAATCATGTAGATTATTCACAGATACAACTGACATGTGCTGTAAAGCTACATGAAAATTCTGACTGTGCACTTAAAAACCTGTCAATGGATCATAAAGGTGGTGAACTCAAGTATAATTCTCATGACAGTCTCTCCCAAAAATTAAATTAAAAGGGAAAAGAGAATGGGATGAAATAAGGAGATCCTATTTGGCAGACAGCCACAGCAAACATGGCAGGCAGAGTTCAATAAGCGGCTCAAGACAGCAAAACGATTTCATTTTTATTTACTTTTTATTGTTGTGTTGTTAATTGTGAATACTATCTAATAAAACCCCATATTAAAAGTCAGCATAAAACCTCAAAGCATACACCTGGAATGGATACAAAAATGTCATTTTTTTATTAGAAGTTATGATCGGGCTGCAGGAAAAAAAACAACAACAAAAACTCAATACTGGACTATCATACAGTATTAGCCCAGCGGTGGCAGAAAACGGCCTGAGCACTGGCGGCGCATACAACAGAACAAGGTTCAAACGATTACTGTATCAGTCAGGTGACGCAACAAAGCATTTTATCACAGGGCAAAAGTCGGTGATTACAAGATGAGCGCTTTGTCTGCGAGCACACATGAAAATATTGCTTTGTTTCGTGGAATTATGAACACGCATTGAACCAAAAACAGACAAACAACAATAGAAAAATTGGTCTGTTTGAAGGAAATAACAGAGCTGATTGGAGCCTCGAGACTTAAGAAGACTAGCGAGCAAAAGAGCCAAGAGCGAATGTAGTGATTGTTACCAAATCATGTGACAAGCTGGGAATAATGTCCCATACCTGTTGCTATAGTTGCAGTTTATAACGTGTTCAGGCAAAGATCTACTTCAAGTTGACAACCATTCCCCGAGCTGTGCCAAGCTGGTGTGAGAAAACCTCCGGTCAGTTTTCCTTGCGTAAACCTCCACACACTCGCATGAATTCCTGGTCTGTCATCATCCTTACAGAGTCATTCCTCTGCACGCTTACATCGAAATTACATGAAACAGTGTTTTGGCGTACCAGCCAAAGGCGAAAGCCCTGTTGCATGAATGTTAATGCAGACTAGAATGCTTTGACCTTAAAACAAAGCAAACAAAAGAAATACTACCTAGGAATGCATCAGGGCTGCATTTCTTGTTAGGAGGAGAGGGTTGTCCCGGGATGGGTGTCATACGCATGCTCCTTGTCCTCATCTAACACACCCTCAAAATCAAAGTCCGGTCACTTAAGGAGGAAATTTTGCTTCTTGACTTGTCCCGGCTTGCAAGGACAAACTGTGATCAGGCAGTATCCACAAAAAGAAATGCTTAGGCAGTTAGGATTCACAGCAAATTATAAGATCAATAATTTCATACACTACGTCGTGGATGTGTAATGCCAATCAGGCTGTCAGAGGGAGAATTTGAGTGGCGTGCAGCTCTTCTAACCTGCCAGTTTACGTGCTTCATTTGGAAAAAAAGCACCACAACCTCTCCTGGGCTCATTTTGCACCGCCTTCCTGTAAATCTGACTGAAATCCATCCCAACACATCTGCACAAAAGCCCCCCAAGTTGCTGCCAAACCTCAGCTGCACAACACCTCAAGTTAAAACTCCAAACAGTGATGCGATCCGAGTTCTGCTCACCATCAGGTGGGCAGTGTGATGCAACAGAAACTGCACAACTGGTTCCACAGGATGCGTTCCTCCTGCATTACTGAGAGGAGCGTTGACAATTACTGAAATGGCACAAGCTGTCTCCCTGTATAGTCCTGAATCAGTCAAGCAGGAGAGCCCTTAAAAGGAGTGCAGTGTACTCTCAACACGGGCACAACAGAGCAACACACGAGCAGCATTCCCCCATACTGCCTTTCATTTTAAGAGAAGCATCTTTTCTCTTCAGCTCAAGGTGCTGCCTCTATTTACATCTCAGCAATGCAGTCTTACGTTACGTGAATTGCCAGCAAGCGTGTTGCCACCTGATGTTAGTTCTTCTGGACACAATTCTAAGTTATTTGGAGAGTAACGTTAAGTAAATGCTACAACAAAGTGCAAGCATTTGGCTGACTTTTCCCCCTCTAAGCTTCAGTTAAGAGCAGCGGTTGAGGTTTCTGGTGTGTGACGTGAACGTCAGTTAAGCCCATGGACAACTCTCTAAATGCACTGTTTTGAAAAGTCCTCACATTTTAGCTCGCTAGCCTGTCTAGCTTTTTAGTGGAGGACCTCGACGATGCTCAGTAACGGCAGCCAAGCACAAGAGAAACATTAACGTTAACGTTAGTTTAGCCAAAAAAAAAAAAGAAAAAAAAAAAAAAAAAAGGGAAAGGTCCCTGCACCATGAGCAAAAACAGAAATTACGTCAACTTACCAAATG
>JAQLOL010000013.1:11446486-11464278 GCA_029783665.1 Naso thynnoides
AAAAATAAACGTTAACGTTTTTTTACCCAAAAAAAAAAAAAAAAAAAAAAAAAAAAAAAGGGAAAGGTCCCTGCACCATGAGCAAATACAGAAATTTCGTCAACTTACCAAATGTCGCAAGTAGTAAGGAGGAATGGCTAACACCACAACAAACAAGGTTAACTGCCTGCTCACACACATGGTGTTGAGAAGTGTCCCGACTGACTCGACTATTCTGACAACGACGTTCAACCAGCCAGACTAGCCTGCAGCTAAACTGTTAGCATGCTAACTACGTTCCTGCCGTACTGGCGAACTTAGTCCGGTGTTGTATGCACAGTCACCCGCTCACTCAGCACAAAAAACATATGACATATCAAAGTACTGTGCACGCCGTGTTGTACTTCACACCCAGTGTGTTTGTGGCCACACCGACAACAAACAAAAACGGCTGACAAACATTGCAATAACTCGTTTGCAAGCTCGCCGCCTGAGCCGTCTAATTGAGTTTGCTGCAGAAAACACTACTGACACAGGCAGCGGGCTTAGCCAAGAAGCTAACGCTTGCTAAAAAAGCTAACGCCGAAGCGAGAGCCTGTGCCAGACAGACACACAACCGAGATTGAAGACCTCGCACTGGATCATGAATTTCACAACGAAAACACCACGTCCCGTCTCAACAAGGACCGCCAACACGTGTGGCTACTTACGATTTAATACTTTCGGCTGTGTCCTCGCTGTTAAATTCCGTTTCTCAGACGCAGCTCTGACCTTCGCGGTAGTGAAACAACATTTCTGCTGGCTAACTGTGCCGCCATGTTACTCCTGCTGTGCAAACCAATGCTGAGTGTTTATCTGGCTGGTAGCTGCTATCCTCCCCCACACCAAACCACATCACGGGGCTCCAGGAGAACCAACTCAGTTACCGCCGGGTTCGTAAGCAACGCCACGGCGATTTAGCTGTCAGGATGACACGGTACTTTTGACGTGTTTGAATAACGTAAATTTGTCAACGTTAAATTTGACACACACACAAAAAAACATTAGTCACGAATGTCAGTGGCTTGTTTTTGAATGTATGTGATGGCCGTGGTTTAAAAGGTGGGCAAACTACACAACAACCCCCATCCCAACTCTGGAAAAAAGTGTATTACACATCACTCCCACACATTTACACCTGTGGGAATACTGCTTCCTGGGATGAATGTACATTTAAAGGTCATAAAGATTAATATCAGTCTATAAAATGAGGTGTAAGCACTGTGGCGCAAATAAAAGGAGCTGGTAAAAAGAATATAGTTTTTGTTTCTCTGCGTCGCATGTCTGAAAGTTCAATTTCAGCGTAGCTTAATTAAATTTAATTATACTAACATTACACTTGCTATAAACACTTATCACTGGCGGTAACTAGACATTTTTTTAAAGCGATATCTGGGCAACACTTTCAACAAACACTATAACATTTTATTTGCTATTTAAATACAATGACCTAAGACTATTAAAACGCAAACGCTGAGCTTTCATCACAAGCTTTGCAAATATCACAAACGAGCGTGTCCTACTTCTGTTGCCACCTTGATTCACTGTGTGGTCAACTAACTATGAATCACAAAAGCGAGCAAGCAGGCGTTTTCTTTCAAGGAAAAACTGTGCAACACCGCCACCAAGCGGCGGACTGGCCAAATAGGTCATGATACTGTATGAGAGACCGACACATTCAACCACACACCACTATTTGTTCAGTGTTGTTTTTTCTTTTACAGGGACTTTGTTTACCTGAGGGCAGTGTTTGTTCAGGACACTGATCTACACAATGTAAAACAGATCTTTACTGACGAGAGCAGTGATTTCAGTCTGTTTAAAATATGCAAGGGAGTGGGTGCTACCCTCACATTAAGGCTCCAAGTACAACCAGAGAACTCGTTTTTTCGATTTTTTTCTAGGGTTTTTTTTTTTTTTTTTTGTCTGTTTGCTGTTGTTGTTGTTGCTGCTGTTTTAAAGAATTTGTGACTTTAAGTAATGTAGAGAATGCCAGGTTTAGCTGAGGTTTGCACGAGGTGGGGACCGCACAGGCTAATTCCAGTGTTTTCGCATCAATATAAATTTGATTATGAGACCAAAAAATATAAAATACCCAAAGGTGTCAGCATTCCTCCACCTTATTTTAAATCCTGGTGGTGTGGAGGAGGCCTGTCAATGCCATTTACACTGCATGCTGGGATATAACCAGTCCAGCTGCCTTGTGGTTAGTTTCCGCCCTGAGATTGGGAAGTCGTGGGTTTGATCCCCAGCTGATTCTTACTTAAAGACTATAAAATGGTACCTAATGCCTCCCTGCTTGACACTCAGCATTGGACGCGGGGAAGTCCCTACGACATACTAGCGTCATGTTCAGGGGGTGGACTCGTACATCCAGCCGCCTCACGCTACAGAATTAGGAGATTGGCTCCTGCTCTGTGGGCCTTCGTGGCTCTTACTTACTCGGGATATAAAATTGATATAGTAACTGAAAAGTTAATAACTCAAATGTGACAAAGAAAGGAAATAAATAATTTCAGAGGTTTTCCTTTTAGACCTCATTTCCTCAGAATGGTGAGGGGTGGGTCAGAGGTGCCTTGTGGCTTCATTTCCTCTAAAATCTGGTTACGGCCTTGCTTCTGGGGCATTAAAAATGACTGGCTACTAAAACTGCACTTTTTTTTCCTCCACGCTATCTGCGACCCAGTTTGGCAGCCGCAGCAACGACATGCAAATTAGTTACTACACCTCCCCTGTGTCCGTGCTACAACTCTCGTTTAACGTAGTATTCATTTGTTACTTGCAGCTTGTGTCTTAAGTCAAAGAAAAAAGTGAACAGCAGAGGAAAGAGGGATCTCTCCTCTGTTGCTTCAGGTTTCCCTGATCTGAATTGAGGGTTTCATGATATATGAAGTCATACCCTGGACATATTTTGAAGCCCTTTGGAGTAAATATGTTATTAACATTAAAATGGACTCTCTCTATAACAGTAAAATAATAACTCTGACAGCATTTTCTTTTCAATAAAACCTTTTATTCTTTTGGGTTAGGATACATAGACCCTCAGCACAAGTTGAGCAAACCACATACACTGCTGATACACTGCTGGAGACAACCGTGACTCACTACTGTGTCCCTAAAATTAGTTAATGGGTTTATTTTAAAAAAGTCAGCGTTACCTGGGTGATTGATTCCTACAATACAGCTGACTGCACTCCATCGTTTTATGGCATGTATACGTAAAGGCAAATATCAACAGTCAGGCTCGTTTGGCACAGTCAATAGTGGGGTAAGGGGGAAAACCATCAAAAAAATAAAATGGTTCCTATTCCTGGTTCGGCTTTTACAACGAATGTTGCAGACATTTTTAATGTAAGCAATAACATGCAAGGCCAAACAAATACAGTAAATCCATGACACCTAAACATCAAATGATGAAGGACCATACAAGACAGTGATTCAATCAAGTTCACCAAAGGGACGATTTGCTTGATTTCGTCCTTTTCCGTGTCTCATCAAACTATGTCATAACACTCCAAAATAGAAAATGAGGTGTGTTTACTTATTAACAGTATTTTAGGCAGAACAGTAATAGATTAATAGATTAACTATCATTTCATGTTCTTTTACGCTTACAAAGCTGCCCTGGACTCCAATACTTAAATGCTACATCAGGTCACAGAGCAGTTTTGCACAATGCTGATCTGTGATCTACTTATAATACTACAGGGTGATGTCTCCCTTTGTCTCGAGTTGCTTTTACACACTCTTCCCTATTCTTTCCATGAATAGATATTGCAAACCTTGCACTACATCTGATGTCAATGTCTTGCTGTGTGAGATTGAACCGTTTGGTGTGTGAACCCTGTCATGTCCCAAAGATGGAGATTATAGCACGACTTCTATGTCACTCCTGAGAAAAATGTGAGATATTATAAAGGAAATTCATAAACTCCACACAATGTTTACAAAAATCCCTCAAGAGAGGGCCGAGAAGCAGAGGCAAAGAAGAGAAGCTGGACTAGAAGTTACAAATCAAAGCAAAAAAGGGAAATAAAACAGGCTGGAATAGACAGCATATAGGAGAAAGCGAGACATGACCTGATTTGGGAGAAACATTAAACACTGAAGTCATCATTCCTGAAATTTTAAACTTACACACCCTGTACAAAACAATCTGTATCAATAGGCACTTCTTAAATAAGGTCCTTTTTCATAGTTTATTTCTGAATTTGTTTTCTTTTTCATTCGACATGGCACAGCAGAGCGATGATTCTTTAAAATCAAGGCGTGCTGGACGACTGGCGACAAGTAAAGCTAAACGCGTTCTGGCCCTGGAAGTCCAGCTGGGAGGTCGGTCCTGTGTGGGGGCTGAAAATGCATCATGGTGGAGGAGCTGGAGAAGTGTTGGTTGGACGCAGCCACGGAGGCACAGGGAGGGGGTGATGAGGGTGATGGAGGAGGGGGGCTGCGGGGAATGTATTTACGAGGACTTCTCTTTCCGTGCTCTTGGTGAATCAGCTCCGTGGGAGTTCACTCCGTTTACACCATTGGCTAAAAACAGAGGACACATCCAAATTAGTTTAATTTCACAACTGACTGATGCTGAGTGTATTCAAGCATATTGCAGTTTCTGAAAAGAAACACACTAAAGGAATCTATTCTGAAAAGATGTCTCAAGTTTATAAGACTTGGTGGTTTTAATGCTTTTTACTTCCAATTTGGTTTATCTGTTTTATTAAAACAGTGGGTGTTTTGATCTGTGTTTTATTGCTCAGGGAAATGTTCAGTGCCTTGCAGAACGAGAACTTTACGCCCCTCGCTCACCTTTGTCTTTCTTTGATTTGCTCTTAGATGGAACCTGTTTCTTTTTCAAGGTCTGAGCTTGGGCATGCTCTCTCCACCGGCGCAGCTGAAAGTTGATAAATTTCCACATCATGAAGGCCTGGGTGAGGCAGATGGCGGCCAGGACAGTTATCCTACCAGAGAGGAAACAATGAGACACAGGTCCATCCTTTGATGCTCATACTCAAAGCAGTCCATTATGAAGTGATGGTTCTTAGGAATGTACATTTTTAAGCATTGTCGTGTTGATTTCTTACAATCCCACAATCATTTCAATAATTCAAGTGAAACAAAGCAATAGTGATTATTAGGTTAGTAAAAGAAATAGATGCAGAAATTTCTCTCTTGACTTTGCATGTGTCAGCACATGATGTGTCGTGGTTTATTTCATTTTAATTTACTAAAGCGTCCATTGGTGACAGCTCTCTTCCTCTTTTGCTAAGAAGTCCTTCCTGCATGACTGTCGAAACTCAGAGCTACATGGTGAGTCTCGAAATGAGCTCCTGTTCCTCTATTTCAAGAGTCCGACCTGTTGCAGACTGATATTTAAAATGACTTAAAATAATAATGTGAACATCACTACAGCTGTGCAGTGGTTATTTCAATATTTACTTTGTGCCACATGGCATTACGTATTAACTCCTTTTTTTTCATGTTTTAATATATATATATTTTTTAAAAACGCTTCAAAATCGGAGTCAAACTGCGGCTTGCATTTTTCCCAATTTTCACTGAAACCTGATTCCGTTCATCCGTTTATCCGGAAGGACACAGCAAGAACAAGCCAACATGTAGGTCAGCTGGTAAGAAAATTTGTAAAGGTGTAGAGTTACGTTTAAGCCAACATATGGTATGATGGGAGTCATTTCAAGGAAAAAACATCTAAACAGATGATGAATTTTTCAGAGTTAAATTAAGGCCCGGAGAGCAACTTTAAGATAAAAAAATAGTCCCGTTGCTCTTCTCAGACACACTTACCGAACAAAAAGAACATTAAAGTTTCCTGCAGCCAAATCAAAGCCTTGATTCTCTGCTGTGGCGAGGCCAAAGCCGACGGTGAGGACAGACAGGGACAGAGTGAGCAGCCGTCCAAGGACAAACAAGACGGCCCACACTGTGAAGCTGTAAGACAAGAGGATGACCATGACACAGCATTCAAGACTGAACACATCAGGAATTCTTAAAGACCTGAAACCAGTTACACTGCCTATGAGAACTCACCCCATTTGTCTGTTCTCGTTGCTGAAGTAGACCAGACGGGAAACGTGGAACAGGAGCTCAATAAAATAGTGCAACACTAGCAGGACCAGACCAAGACGGTTCAAACTGAAAGACACAAGGAGATATGAATCCTTTTTATCATGGAGAACACCACTAGTGTCCAAAACACACAATCACACACATAATTTGGGCTTTTCATAAGTGGCAGTTCTTACTTCAGAATGTAGGCGCCTGCGATGTGGACCAGGTAGAGAGAGATGTACACAAGTTGGCGGGGAATGTCCTCCTAAATAGTAAACACAAAGAGGGGGAGGCCAAGAAATGGTCAAAATATTTACTGCTGCGTGGCCTCTCACGTAGAATTAAGAAGAGCGTGATTCTTTGAAACAATACAACATAACCAAGGAAGTCAAACAGGATATAGCCTCAGAGTCCAAACACAAGCTGCAGTGTGTCATACTACTCCAAAACTATGGGCCCACCACACACACACGCACACACATACACATACACACAAAATGCCAAATCATTACCCTAATTCTAACCTAACCCTTAAAACCAAGTCTTAACCATCAAATAGCCCTTTGAATTTCTAAAACTGTCCTCACTCTGTGGTTAAAAACTTCCAGTCCTCATGATGTAGAAAACACAAGTATGCACACACACTTACCTTCTTTGTCTTTTGGAAATACAGTTCTGGCAGCGCATGAAACCAGTAGCCCAGCTGACAAATGAAGTAGAATTTCATCTGGAATCTGAAGGAAAACAGGAGTCGTAAAATGAAACGTTTTTATAAATCAAAGCCACACTGAAGCTCTTGCAAAATAACAAATCCATAACATATGTGTCAAGTTTTCTTGTCCATTTAAACCACAAAGAACAGCATCACATGACCTCCATGCACAACATCCCTACTTACGGCATCAGTGTATGGGGATAACCCTCCCACAGAGCGACTGGATTGGACAGGAAGTTTTCCTGAGAACAAAGACATGTTTAAGTCACACTGGACATTTAGGGGCTTAAAACATATTTAAACAAGAACAAGCTTAGCTTGTTAGCTTCTTAGCTACTGTGCGTACAGAAAGCAGGATGCTCGCGCCCCAGCTGAAGGAGAAGAAGTAGAAGGCGCTTAGCTGGCCCGACTCGTTGAATTTGCTGTGCTTCGTTTTGGAGAAGTGCTTCTTCCTGTTTATTTTCTGCAAAAGATGGACAACAATTAACAATGCAGAGCAGTCCCTGGAGATTTAATATATGCTTGTGCATATACATAAGTGTGTCACTTACATCCAGCACATACTCCTGGATTATGGCGTGCATGATGATGGCCACGAGCATGTAGAAGAAGACGGTGGCCAGGTCCTTGATGCCGTGGTGGAAGTGGTTCACTGCTGTCTCATCTGGGCCTTAAGTGGCACACAGAGGTCAAACAGACTCATCACAAGACCATGATTTAAAAAAAAAAAAAAACATCTACTTTTATCTGACGTGTTTTCTTAACATCAAACATGTCAGCTGCAACAACTCCATGAAAAGTTTTAATCCGTTACATGAACCTCAGAGCTGTTTTAATTCAATCCAGACAAGTGATTCATAAGTTTAATAACCTCTCATTTCTGAGTTGAGGTGTTTGGATCAGTTACTGTCGACTGTGCAGCAATGCACCACTTTGAAAACACCAGAGTCACAGGCTGTCTCAGCACAAAGACTCCTCTGTCTTTCTAATGTTACAAATTATCTATACAGCCTGTCTGTGAAACACTGAGTAATGAGATGAGTTGTAGCAGAGAGACAGACGATACAGCTCGAATACAGATCCCTGCAAACAGTTAGAGAAGCGCATAACGTAGCCACATAAAGAAATCAATTCAATTATTTGTATAAGTCTGCACAGACAAAGAAAACATACAATGGCATTATTGAATTTGCTCCATCACTGAGAGATTCAGGCGCTGCACGTTATTTGTCTAATTTGATACATGCTGTAAATAAGTTACAGAGCCAGGTAAATGCTACGGTCTCTCAGATAAGGACTGAATCACCGGCTGGCAGCCTGCAAACCTCCAGCCAGAGCACAAAAAGCTCTGAGGTCGAACATTCCTTCAACAGTATCGGAAGTTGGCAAAGAAATCGTTAACCTTGAAACAAGCAGGACTTGAATTGAGAGGCCTATATTACACCTTAGCCCAAATTCACCCGGCACAACCTTGCCACAAGAGAACTTTATAAATCAGGCAGACTAAATTTAGCTCCAAAGGGAAAAAAAAGGAGCTCTTAAATGGGTTTGTGTAAGGCCACGCAAGTACCGCTCCAGAATCCAAATGAGAGGCTTCCAGTCAGACAGCTAAGCAAATACTGCATTACACGTTCGAGACAAAACTCGCTGTATTCATCTAAACACATGCACACACCTTCATGTGTTCTCACAATACTGTCAGTTAAATCCTTAACTTACCATTTGTTGATATGGTGACATTGTACTGGACAGTTATGAATAACACTGCAAACTTTGAGGTGACCTGTAGATGCAAAACAACAGATTGGCAGTGAGAGCCTGCACACATGGGCGCAGACGTGACAGTCATTTAAAAAGCATCAGACCAAATATATTGTTACTCTTAAATCAAACCGGTTAATGATAACTTGAGTTCACTCATGCTAAAAATTCAAGCGCTGGATTTAAGAATTGAAAATTTCCTACAAGACCCACTTGAGTGACTCAGAATGTGACTTACAATGAATATTAAAGTCACATATATGTTATTTTAGCAGTATAGAATTGTAATTCTGGGCTAATAATACCAAAAGATTGGTTGAAATATGGATACTACATGGAAATTAGGCAAAAAATGTTATCTAAAGCACTACTCATTCTTTATGAGTCATAGGCACAAAAAAAAACACAAGAGTTGCTGAAGGAATTACATTTGTGGATCCTAATTAATTAGTATAATTATAAAGGGTAATATGACTGACATGTGATGGGTAATGAATAAACATGATCCAGTCATGTAAATGGAACAGCAGATAAAGAGTTGCATAAAAACAGCTGAATAGGGTTAAAATGGGAAATGGCTTATTTCGCCTTCACAACAAAAGAACAATGAGGGCAACACATTGAACTTCAAAACACAAAAGGAAAAATCGCAGCGAAGTTAAGGGATCATAAAATGCTAAAATTTCAAAAATGCTCGGGTTTCCATTTTGATACAATGTACACGTTGCAAAGGGTTTTATGACGCGAGTTTTATTTTGTTGAACAAACACAGGAAGTAGTTGAAATTACAGTACAAATCGCAGTAATGGCGCTGCTTTTACTGGGGATGAAACGCGCCTGAAATGCAACATAAATGTGTGTGAAAGTGCAGCACCGCGGAGCTCAGAGGCGGCCGCGCTACGTGAGCGCAGCCGGCTGTCAGCCCGCGGCGTCGGGTTGCGTTTAAAAACGCTGCCTCGCTCCAAGGACAACTTTCAGTTTTGGTGCAAGCGGGTTTCTGTGATGACAGCCCTCTCAGCCGTTGTATGATTGCCACGTAACACATCTACGCATAAACTAACCAAGTCGAGAGCGTTGCACAACACCGCATCCACTGAGATCGATGTAATGTGGCATACCCGCAGCGAGATGGGGTGTTGCAATAAACAAAGTTGCACAGGAAGAAAACTTTGTTTTTTTTATGATCTAACCGCGGGCCTGTGGGCGAGATATCTGAAATATCGATTTCAACATGGGAAGCAACCAGGTGGGAAGTAGACACGAGTTTCCACCTCGCTTCTAGAGAGACGAAACTGGCTTTTCTGACACCGTGATATCAAGCCACCCGAATGAGTACAATAAAAGCAAAAACGCAGCCATCGTGCGCAGAAAACTTTCGATCACGAGAGGAAGTAGTGAAGAATAGATCAGACAGCCATGTCAGTTTCCAGCAGAACAGATGCGAAGTATTTGGCATCATTTCTAGCGGCAGCCGGTCCACTGTGCGGGGCGAGCATCCCCCGCACGACCCGCGATTAAAACCCATTCAACATGTGGACGGGACTCACCTCAAACATCAGTCCGAGAAGGAACACCATAGCAACACAGGAAACAATATCTGCATGGTTCTGGATGACAAACTCATGGCTCAGCACCGGCGGATTCTTGTTTGTCTTCTTTCGGATCCCCATGTTGGCGCGATTCGGCCCGACCGTTGCTTCCCGCGGCGCAGATGTTTCGGTTTCTTACAGATTTTCTTGTTATTGTCCTTCTGTGCGGGGACGCTCACAGCTGCCTGCTGCTTCCTACAAGCGAAGGGCCAAGCAGCAATTGAATGGCGTGTCACTCTTCTGCTAGTGGGAGGATCCACGGAGGGAGAATGCCGCTGCGACTGATCAACGACACTCTGTACGTACGGAAGAGAAACAGCTGTTGCTCTCTATCGCCACCTAGAGGACTGGAGGAGGGAATTTAATAACGGTAACAGCCCATATCCTGAACGTACTGTAGGCTACTTTTTCTCACTTAGAGTATATCTTACATAAAATGTCTGTTTTGGAGTCACTGGTTTGAGAACGAATTTAGTCTATCCATCAATCAAAATATAAAACTACCTTTGTAGATAATAAAATATAAATATAATCTGACATTTTGGGGAATATAATCTACCTAAACTATAAAGACCTTGGGACTACAGTGAGAAGCTGGTTAGCTCAGCCTAGTTTAAGGACTGGACACAGGGGAAACAGCTAGCCTGGCTCTGTTTAAAGGTAACAAAATCCATCTATAGTGTCTCATCATATCTCATTTGTTTCTGCACAGAAAGCCAAAGAGCAACAGAACAACACATTGTGGTTTTACAGGGGGTTATTCAAGGGGTGGTTTTTGGACGACCGGTGAACTCAGGGTGACGACAGACTCCAGGAAGTTAGACCCACTGCCTTTCTCCAAGAAACAGTCCAGCACAAAATCCCCTGTTTTATGAGCTTTATGTTTGCTTTATGGTGTGGTGATAGGGGTGTGTTCAAACAAAAAGAAACAAAATTAACATGTTGTGTTTTACAAAATGTTGTTGATCTAATTTTTTAGTTCTTTTCTCGGGCCCTGAGATCACGACAGAGGACCAGTCACAGTAGAAAAAAAGTTTTACTTGTCTGAAAAGAAACAACAAAATAAATCTTTGGGCTTGCATAAACACCGCCTGGAATTGCTTAAATATGTGCGACTTAATTCAGCCTCTTAAAATTTACAGACTTTACTATCCATGATGTAACTTTGGTGGTAGTAATGCTGTAAATGCTAAACACAAGATAACAGTAGAACAAGTAGAGAAGAGTCATAAAATCCTCACACAGACCAAATAATGTCTAGACAAATGCACAGCATTGGGCAAGGGTCCATTTGAACAATTTTTAGGAGAAGAAAAGTGTTGTGTTTTATTTCAAAAGTCTCATTTAACTTTAAATTTGATTTGTCTTCAAAATGATGTTACTTCTTATTATTTGGCAATTTGCCCATTAGAATATTTTTAGTTTACCTACATTTTTCAAAATAGAAAGTAACTTCATTTCTCCTGATCTCAGACAAAAAAAAAATAAAAATCCCTCCACTTCCTGTAAGTGCTAAAATTACTGGAAAAGCACTGAGCGACTGACGTCACTCTGTGTTCACAGCATTGAAAAGTTACGCTCATTTTCATGGAAACACTTTCACTTCCAAATGAAACCATATCTTTGGGAGATACCCCTGCATTTCATCAGTGTCTGGGTGATCTCTAAATGCTTACGCCCTCTCCACACACACACACACACAAAAAAAAAAATGTAGCAGAGAATTTAAAGTATGTCCCGTGACACATGCACACACACACACACACACACACACACACACACACACACACACACACACACACACACAGAGACACACACGCACCAGATCTATTATGTAATCACAATTTTCTGGTTGAACAGTGATGTCACTGAGGTGGAGCTTCAAAGAAAGAGAAAGAGAACTTTTATATGCAGAAGTGTTTGCTTCTGTGACTGCTCTTCTGTCTAACATGGCCAGTACACCGGTAAGTTCTGCTTTTTTGTGTGTGTGTGTCTTAGTGTGATCTTTGTCAGATGACATGCAATAATGACTGAGGTGGAATTTGACCAACTTTAAATATGTTATGAGCTCAGAATGTTTTACAGATAAACTTTTGAAAATAAAATAAATTCACACAACTTTAGCTTTATTTTATTGAAATGAAGAGAAAAGGAAAGTGTGCCATCTAGAATTAGTTTGCCCTTAAACTTGCCTTGTGTTGGTTACTCCTATCACCAAAGACACTTCCATAAACAGTTGAAGTGTTATGAAGCTTGAAATGGTGATTCTGCGATTCACTAAATAGGTTTATGTCATTCTGTGAAAAGTTTCAGAGAAACACTGAATGTTACGCAACAGTTCATGATGAGAGGGCAGTTTGAAATTTGTGCTGATAACTTCATTGATTATTTTCTGTGTTGAAAGTGTGCAGTGTGTCAGGATGTGATATAATGAAGTTTTATGACAGGGATCAGAGAGCAAAAGACCGTGACAGCCACTGACTGCAGTCATGTAGCACTTCAGCTCTCCAGTGATCTGTATTGTGGTGAAACTGTGTGAAATATGACGAAAATGTTGGTGCCTGTGAAGAACACTGCCTTTTTCATGATGCTTTTGGTTTGTATTCTATTGTAATGCTTTTACAGGTTTACTAAAATGGCTGAACTTCCGGGGTCCAACACGAAACTGTTCTCAGCAGCTCCTTTTCAGAACCTTGGGGAGGAAAATACATTTCTTCTTTCATCACGGATGGAAATCTTTGGTTGAGCTTTTCAACAAAATGCACCAGGCAAACATTCAATGCACCAAATTACGATGGTTATTAACCATTGCTGGACTTGTTCTGTATGTGGTGGACATTTGGACAGACATTGGACTGGCACTGAAATATTTTCAAGAGAAACATTTCTTGTGGACCGGATTGACTCTGTTGTTTGTTCTGACTGGACTGCTGGTGACGCAGATCTTCAGCCATGCCTGGTACAGGGACGACATGCACAGTGCTCTGATTAATCCTGAGGGACAGATGATCATATAAGGCATGTCCAAAGGCGGACTTGCTGTCCTGCACCTTTTCGGCATGGGCATCTTCACCAGGTATGAAATAAACAACAATGACGTATGGTATCGACTGTCATAAGGGCGTGAAAAACAGCTTGAGAAGACACGTAACCTTGTTATTATACCTGTAAAATACCAGGACCTGCTCATGTGCCCTGCAATTAGGAGTACCTGCACGTTGTGACTCAAAATGACTCAAAATTAAAGCACAGTGCTGTGCTGTTATGGAATGTGCAAACCTGAATAACCACATTTACATCGTACTGCAGGAAAAACAGCCTTGCAAATGCATCGTCGCCCGTGCAGCAGCAAAAGATAAATAAGTAACAAATTTATTGCATGTTGGAAATAACCTCTCTGACTTTGTTTTTATTTGTTTTACCTGTTGCTAGGTATTATCACCTGCTGAAACACGGGTTCAAAGTGGTTTGGACAGCAACAGATTCCTATACGGTGGAGGAAAGAAGAGCTGTGCACTACAATCTGTTTTGTCTGGCGACTGATCTGAGTATGCTCAGATTGTTTGAGTCTTTCCTGGAAAGTGTTCCCCAACTGCTTTTACAACTTTACATAGCGCTGGGCTATGCCGAGTGCTCATTCTTGCAGTGTAAGTAGAGGCACAATGTTACATTTTCTGCATATTAATGGATTTACAGTACCATTTACAACACGTCCGTTTCTTTCAGATTTATCTATGGCGTTCTCCTTCTTTAACATTGCCTGGGCCCTGGTGGACTATCGCCGCTGTCTACGCAAATCCCTCCCCCACATCAGGGAGATGCCCTGCGGCCTCCCCACAGCAATCTACCTCCTCTACAAACTTTTCACAGTTACCAGCCTAATCCTCAGCTACACCCTTCTCCTCATTCTGAGCACCTACAGCACATTAGCCATCACCGTCCTCTGGCTGCTGGGGATGACCTGGACGCACGTGCTCCAGACTGACTTCTGCTCATCCAGAGGCCTTGAGCTTCTGTACCGAGCAGTCGTCGGAGTCATCCTCACGTTCACCTTTTTTAACGTCAAAGGACAAGACACCAAAGTAGCAATGATCATCTACTATTTGTTTCATTCTGTTATAAACATTTCATCTCCTTTACTGCTGGTTTTTTTGAAGCCAGAGTCACAGACGGCCACAGCTCTGCTTACAGTCAGTTTTTTAATATACGGAGGCTCGTTGCTTGGTCTGGTGTGTCTCGTGCTGTACTACCTCCTCCTGCATCCCAGAGACACAAGGTGGGAGGCTGATGAGGTGGACGGCCTAGGAAATGAAACACAGACCACAGGCAGAATGAAGAACTTTTTACAGCCTTGATAAAAGTTGTTGTTGTTGTTGTTGTTGTTTTTAAAAATTACACTTATTTCAAGCCTGGTTTGGGAATCTGCTAAGAAAAACAGAGCCTGTACAGAGTGATGTCATCTTGGTAGTGTACTTGAAGTATCCTATAAAAGATGCAATGAAATATTTACACATATTCTTAGTTCATGTTTGCTGTAACTGACACAATGCTTCATAGAAAATACTTTAAGTGCAATATGCTTCAGTGTATTGTTTCCATTTTATTTGTTCATGTGTCATATACTTCTTAATGTAAAAAAAAAACATGTAATGTATTTATTTGAACATAATTTGAACATGTCTATAAAAGGTAACTTTTTTATGAATAATAAAGAACATTATCTCCTTACATATACGCTCACTGCAACCAAGGTAGTTCATTTATTATAGTCACAGTCATTCTTTAATTTATGTGCTATATAAACAGATATATATGATGTAAAAAACACAGTCATGATTAGAACTGTTATATTGTATATTACAAGCCTTTTTCTCATCCATAATATTTGTAATTCAGTCCCAGTATCATCACCTGGCATTAATAAGCTGAAATCTATAAAAGGGATGTGGCCGGATATTTTTTTTATGCCGGTGATGCACATGCTGAACACAAGGTGGCGATATTGTCCAGCTTGAATTTTCTAGATGAAGTTCAAAATTGCTCCATATTGACAAAACTTCTTATTTGGTTGCGGGCTGTTTCGAGTCAGAAAACATGCAACAATTAATAAGGTCCAAAACAAACTTTTTCTTATTTCTTCTCCCAGTGCCAAGCAGGATATAATCCCAGAATACTATTTTAAACTGCAACTGGATGATTTATGTAATTCCTTAATGGAATTATTCAGTTCTTTGTTTGAAGTTGGGATATTTGTTTCTGACTGTGAATACCTTTATATTTTTGTAGTTCTTCTTCCTCCTTTGAACATTATTATCCACTGGAACCCTTAATAGTTATAAAAAATATGACAAAATGCTTAATTAAGCCCCACAGAAAAATATAACAGTTTAGAAAAGACCTAGATAGGATTCAAGTTCTCCCTTAGTCCAGCAGATCAAATGCATACCAGGTTTGAACATATTTCCCGTTGTTCAAAATGGATGTCTGATGAAGATCACCGTCTCTCAGACCTTAAATGAAACTATAATTATCAGCTGCTGCTCTCATCTTTCTCATTCTGATCCCTAGAAACTGAAAGGTGGCGGCTGAGCATTTCCCCTCTCCTCACAAATGATAAACACAGGTCTCATGAAATAACAAACCGCCGCTAATTTTGTTTTGACTACCAGCAAAATATTGTGTGAGTCAAGCCGGAGAGTTGAGGATGCTATTTCTCCCCTTTCAAGGCGCTGGCTGGGGGGGGGGGAGTTAGGGGTGGCCCTGTTCCACTGGCCCTGTGTGAGCTCACCTGGGAGGAACGCTGACAAACCGCAGGGTCCAGAGTGCACAATGCTTGTTGGCTCTCAAATAAACGCAGCCCCCCCCCACACCCCCATCCCCTCCTCCTCTCTTCCCCTAATTCAGCCAAACTCAGGACTTTTTGACTTGTTTACTCCGAGGGGCCACTTTAACCTTCATCTGTCAGTTGTGCTCTGTCAGACGCACTCCATAAAATGACAAATTTAAGTTGGGAACTTGTGTTGGAGAGGAAATGAATCACTGCCAGGTGGTTACCACACAGAATTTAGTTTTACTGTGGTGGAGCCGCAGAGGACAGACTCTCACTCTTAGACATTTTATCAATTAAAGGCTTGTTCTTTTTGTCTGTTTAGAGCATGCAGAGTTATTTGTTCTTCCAGCTATAGCTCTATATTAAATAGACAAATAATGTAGAGCAGGAGAGAAATTGGATGGATGGAATCCCAAAATGATGCTGATTGCTTACCTTTGGAACCAAAGGGAGGATATTGCACCTTTGCACCTGTAGACAGGACACATCATTAGGGACATAATAAAATGACTTCATGCTTTTCAGATGATGGATGCTCCCTTCTGGACTAATGCGATGTAAACCTGCCAGAGAGACTTTTATTGGGAGAAGATGCATGTGTCCTGGGCTGGAGTCCTGAGCAGTCTCTCCTTTTCCGTCTTCCTTTGCTTTTGTTGAGCTACACACATACTTTTGGCTGTGACTCACCCCTGATCGAGCCGCCAGAGACCAGTCACAAGCCATTGGGATGAAACGTGTTGAGTAAAGCATTGCCTCTCTTTTTTACTCTAGGAGAAAGCAAGCAGAGAGGACTCTGGCGTTGACAACCTCTCTGTAATTTCCACTTCTGGCACTGAGAGCTTAATATGCCGTAATCTCTCACTCTGATCTAACTGTAATGCACCTTCAGGAGAGCTGGAGAGCATGGTGAGAATCTGAGAAACCAGCAACAAATCAAAGCTGATGATACTAGACAGTGCAAGATGAATCTAAAGAGCACCACAGGCCCATTTTGCACAGCTAAGGACAGAAGACAGTGCCAAACGCTGACCATTGAAGAGGACAAATGTGCAAACACAACAACTTTTACACTCATACTGTTGTCACTGTCAGCGGCTCTGTTTCTCTGATTGAAAGGCGCTCAGCTTCTACGTGATTGACCTTAAACACTGACCTCTCTATAGCCATCACTCGCTTTTCACCAAATCTTATCTTTTTGTTTTCCATCACCACATCCTGTAACAGCCGGTCAGGAGGGGGGCATTCCTGGCGTGCGCCATCCCCACAATTTGTACAGACATAATAAACCCAGAGAGGCTGGCTGTTTTTCATTAGGGCTTCAAAGTCCATATAAACCATGATTAATGAAGTCCTGAGATGTTGTATGTCTTTAATTATTATGACTTGACTGCTGCACCAGCGCCACAGATGCATTAGCAATGCTGGCGATCTGTACACATCTTCCTGGCTCGTTGTGACACGGCAGCTTGGCCTCATTCTTGGAGAATTCCCCGAATGTGGAGGAGGGCGGGAGGGGAGCGATGTGAGCCCCCCCCCCCCCCCCCCCTTTTTTTTTTTTTGCAATGGCACAGAAGTTTCTTTAATCACTGTACATGCACGCTTACAAATGAGTTTGGGCAGTGACAGATTGGAGAGCAGGCTGAGGATAATTACATGCAGTGGGCTGGTGTGTGATCAGAGCATGGCATTGCATTACCCAGAGGGTTCTGTAAATAAAGTCCTCATGCAATGAGTGGAAATATTGTTATTCCCACTCATTGCATTACGGTGGCTACAATAGCCCCAACATTGTTACTATTATGATTTTTTGATT
>JAQLOL010000013.1:11464378-11477817 GCA_029783665.1 Naso thynnoides
TATGATTTTTTGATTGGGGGTGGGGGGTTGCTGTTAGTATAGTATGTATATTGCAACAAAGAGGTCACCCTTTGCTTAAGCACAATTTATCACGGATGAGGTCAACGTTTCCATAAATCTGATATAAGGCAACAATTACTCACAGTAGCTCTACTCAGAATTAGCTTTATTTTATTTATTTGGGGCTTTTAAGTAGTGAGATCATTGAACTGATTGTTTCCTTTGCAACAAAAATATCATATCAAAAATTATATGTTTAGCGTTTTAGACTGTTTAGCCAATTTAATAATTATGTTCTGAGAAAAACTCACAAAGATCATTATTCCCATGTTTTCTTGAAACAGAAGCAACTTTGCCTTAACCACCACGAGATTTATTCAGAGTGCTCTGTTTGCTACAATAAAAAAGTAACAACAAGAGTCTACAGTCATGCTGGCAGCTCTGTGAGGCTTTATCTTAAATGGTGGCATTTTGGCCTCAATACTAATGCCAGCATGCTAGTATGGTTACAGTGATTACAATGTCAAATGTAACATGCTGTTGTTTACCAGACTCTCTCTCCAAATTTCAGTATGTTGGTATGCTAAAATTTGCTAAAAGCACTAAACACAAAACGCAGCTGAGGCCAGTGCATGTAATTAGCTTTGCAAGTATAGTTGGATTATAAAAATAACAGATATTATCTTTTGGGAGTCACGGATGTCAGCTCAAAATTTCATGACAACCCATCCAGGCATTTCAGTCTGGACCAAAGTGGTTGACTGATCAGAGATGAATGACTTGACTGACTGATCACACATGAACACTTGAGCTTCATTGCTAGCTAGCATGGCTTAAAGGTGATACATGCATACAGGTATCTGGTCCAACCGGTGCAGCAAAGCTGTCTTGTGACAAGAGAGGTTTCTAGAATTTTTATTACCCTTGAATTTCTGCTGCGAACGCTAACACCTGCTAGCTCCCTGAAATAGCCACTGTTTTATTTTTTTGTCCTCAGAGCAGCTCCAATGGAGCAGTTGGTGTTTAATGCTGTTTTGGAAATTCAACGATATTTGTTGAGGAAGAAAGGAGAGGCAGTTAATCACTTCCTGGTTCCAGATTTTCCCAGCCAGTCCATGGATTCAGCTTGGATTTAGGCCTACATGTCTTTTTAAATACACTAATTGTTTGACATACTGTAAAGGATTATTTTAATAGCTCCTCTTGGTTAAATCAACATAAAATAAATGCTAAGAAAGAATAAAAGCCAGTTTGTTATCAACATGACATCCTAACATATCATCAGCCCTTCTTAAACGCAGATGGAAGTCCTCTTTTAAAGCACTTCAAAGAATTGTGGCAGTATTTAAACAAAGTGTGCTCTCTACTCTGCGTCATGTCCAGTCAGTTGGACGCAGATACAAAGCGCAAAGAGGAAGCTCATTTGTATAATCCTCATTTAGTGCAGGCGGTTTATGTTTCACAGTCTGGACTGAGCACTAACATAATAGTGCTACCCATCCTAGCCCTCACACACAGTCCCATTCACACAGACGTACACACAGATAGAAAACAGAAGCCATGTTTGTGTTGGGCACGCTCCCACAGCACGCAGAATGATGGATTATCGAGTGTTCCTGTTTATTTATGCTGTGCTGGGTAGAGGAATATGGGCAAAGACCTCATGCATACAGCCTGTGTATGGTAAATACAATCAGCCGTAAAATAAGATTGCATATTATGAATGAGAAATGGGTTCACACATACATACACATGAAAAGCACTGGGCTGCAATCAAACACACACACATGCTCTCGTCTTTTTGCAGGGGGAAGCTTGTCTTGATTAACCTGGCCGGGAGAAGCCGACATGTTTTTCCTTTTACGTCATGGCCTGTTCCCTGAGTGGCTCGGTGGAAGCCATCAATTCTAGTTTGTCTGCAGTTTGTCTGTTTGAATTTTTTGCTAATCTGTATTTTTCATTGATGGCCTGCTGGCCTTGCACAGGAAGTGATGAGTGAGGACTGTCGTGGTATTTATTTCACTCAGACATCATACATCATGCTTTCTTTCTTTCTTTTTGGTAAAGAAAAATTGCATCTCTTAGTTGGACCACCATCTTCTGCCCTTTGCCTTTAAGAAACCTTACACTGTTTTGAATTTTTTTTTTTAAAGGAAAATGTTTGATTTGACCACAGATTCTCCGCTGAACAATTTTTCAATAAGCTGCAGAAGGAGAGGATTATCGGCATGATCCATGAAAATAGTGAGGAGGTGCACAAAGCATCTGTGACTGTGTGACTATGGGGGACAAATGCTTTTCTCTCATACAGCTACTCTCTGAGCGGCGTACACTTCAGCTTATCACCCCCTTGACAATTTTTCTGTTTCTCTCAGTATCAGAAGGCCTGTCGATCTTGAGTGGAGGAAAAGATGCTATGCCTGATTATAACAAGAGGTCAGGTCTTTGATGCTGGTACCCTGAAATTTGTTATATGTTAAGCCAGTGCTAATGTGATTATGGACATTGATCCATTAAATCTACTGTAAAAATGCAGCCTGCACTAGTTTTGAACTCGATACGGAGGAGAAATATGAGAGGTACTGTGAAACATTAAAGACGCTTTGATGTAATATTTAACCCATCTGCAGCCAATGGGGAGAAATGTCCATAAAACGCATTTTGGGCCTGAGTTACAGGGACAGGCCGGTGTGAGAAATGGAATGTGTGATTTTCTCTCCGGCCTCTTCAGTGGCGTTGCAGTGTGGGCATTAAAAGGGGCAACTGCCTGTCACGATTACCCTAGAGGGCATTTTATCAGGGCAATAAAATCAGACTCTGTGTGGCTGGAATAGCCGACATTGTGGAAGTCCCCCACTGGAGTTTTAGTCTGTCACCTCACTACTCATCTGCCATCAAAAACAAGAGTAAAATTTACCTTAAGTTTGCCCTTTATACTGTGATGTTGAGGAGAAAATGTTCAAAAATCTTCAGACTTGTTAGAAAACTGTATAACAGATTCAAATTACAAGGATTACACCTTCATTTCATGCATTTTTGATCATTTTACCTCAAGACATCAATGTAACAGGTATTCAAAATAACTTAAAATGTAATCAACTACCAACAAAACTAACTCTTTTTAAAAATTTGACTGTTTCCTAAACAATTTACATATAGGAAATAAATATATGCCTATCTCTATTTAACGACTACTGATGTTAGGACTACAAAAAATCAGTAGCCTCTGCCAAGTGTATTAATGTACAATTTAACACATTTAAGCATGTGCTAAAATGAGCTCAACTCAAATCAAATTGAATTCCACCTGTGTCAAACAATTGCATCTACTGAGATCTGTACACTGCGTTAGCTTTAGCAGGACTTTAGCTTTTCCTCCACTCAACAGGATTTGGTGACTACCTCATTCTGAGTGCAATGACCAACTGAATATCAAACATCATAATTAATTTCAATTATTCATCAAAATGGATATTTTTCATTTACAATGACCGATAAACATTGGGAGAAAATCAATTTTCAGTCTTAGTTTTTGCCAAGGCTAGCTGTTGCTACACAAACTAGCTTAGATTTTAAATAGCCGTCTTTTGTTTGCTCTCTAGTTTGCCGTCTTTTTGAAGTGGACAGTGCCGCAACTCTGCTAGCTGCGAAAGAATATCATTTTTGAATGTCTCTGAAATTAAACAAGTTTAACTCATTTTTGACCAAATATGCCAAATGGTTGTAGCTTGGACATGATGGCATAATAATGGTGTGCTAAGGTCCTCACTCTCAAATGTTGAGGATGCAAAGTGTAACTGAGGACTTCAACCACCTCTTCACCAGACCAGGAGGAAATGACTTGATTTAATTGTGGGTTCACAATAATTTCCAAAGGGGTGCCCCACTTTTTCAAAGTGTGTTTTTCTCATTTTGTAATTTTTTGCTCATTTGTTCAGTACATTGGATCAGATAACATATACTGTATGAGACCACCACCAATGCACTGTAGGAGTCTATAGTTTTATCTTATTTCATGAGCCTGCCGTGAACAGTTACCGCTGTAGAATAAAATGTTGCACTGGAAGCCATGTTGTGTGTAATCAAACAATTGCTGATTGATTGAGAATTAAAAAGGACTCAGATTATAAATTTATCCGAGTTCATCCAATTTTCCATCAAGGAAAGTCTTGCCTGTGGGGGTCAAACTAACAACATTTCTGTTTTTTTGCATATTTACAGGGATAGAAATTTAATCCTCCTCTATCCGAGAGGACAGAAATACAGCAATGGACTCCCAAGAACGTCTGTCCACGTTCATTTTGGTGTCAAAAAGCTGTCAGTCTGGCGTCTCGCTGGGATGTCCACAGTGCGCGGCCTTTCACTCCAGCCCATAATGCAACAAAGGTGTGGTGACTGAGTAATCTCCTTAAACAGGCTCCCTGGTAAAGCCCCGGGTTCACTTCTGGGCCCCAGAGTCTCTACCAGAGGAAACTACACCCCCCTCAGATCCCAACTGTGATAAAGCACACTGATGACATCACCGTCTCCCCCCTTTTTTTTTTTGTTTTCCCCCAAAATTCCCTTATTAGCATGTGCAGTGTAGCAGACACCGGGAATAATAATGTGTTCTGCCTCTCACACCGTCTGAACTATTTGGGTTGAAACCACAAAGCCTTCAGGCAGCAGCCAAGCTAAATAACAGTCAGGAGGAAGATGGTCAAAGCATCACAATTAGAGACAGTTTATTTTGTGTTCTGCCCATGCCAGGGGGACTGCAGACTGTAATTTGTGCCAAACATGTTTGAGAGTTTATGTTGTCGGAGAAAATCTGTGGAAAGTTCATGAAGGTTTCGGATGGAGGAGTGCAGTCAGAGGTGATGCTGGGCGAAAGTTGACCAGAAAAGTGCAACTGACATCTACTCCAACTTCAGGTCAAGTTCAAGTATCATGCAAAAGAGCAGAGAATGAGTGAGTGCCCTTTTCTTGAAAGGCCAGTAGGGAGCTCATGCAAACACTCCCCTGTGTCTCAATATTAACAAATTATTCTGTGATAGCAGCTTAACATTGACATACGATTATTATTGATCATTTTATGAACCATGTGAAGCAAAAACTGCACTTTATGCCGCCCGGGGGTCCTGTTCAGCCTGGGCTCAAGCATATATACCAAGAGAGGGCTCTGAGTTCAGGCAGGCACATGTGGGATTTCCCCTCACAAACACACACACTCACAGAGGTTCAGCATTATTATGCAGCTCTGTTGAGGATTTTTGGCCTGTGTGCAGTGCGTTGCTTATAAGGCCTTTTGCTGCTTTCTTGATCCGCAGGGTGAAGTGGGCCTGTTGATGCAGAGCATGGATTTAACTTGAAAATGGTCCACAGACAGCTGTGAAATGAGGCTTTGGATTCTTTATGACAAGGTGAGACCTGTAACGGCAACATTATTAAAATTCAAATTCAATCTAATTTGTTTTCTGAACAGAGCTTAAGGACAAATCTGGAGAGTTATATCTCGCTGTATTATTTTCCATCCTAAATAACGATGCAAAAAGCCAAAATTTTATAGAAAATACCTTATTTTGATGATTTTAATGTTTAAATTTAAAAATTATTCTGAAGGATTGGCTGCAGGGAGAGTATTAATAGTCCTAGATGTTAAGGCAAAAGAATGAGAATATCTTAATCTGAAATGCAGCTCAATGGGAAACATCTGTCTCAAAAAGTGAACATTTTTTAAATTTCACAACTTTTTCTGTCCATTTTATACTAACTACAAAGTGTAATTTTGAGAATGCTGTCAATACAGCATCGGAAAATGCAATGTAAAAAAAAACAACAACAACGAAGCTTTGTGAGCCAGAAGTGCAGGAAACGGCAAGATGAACATGGAAACAATAAACTAAATGTGCTGTAACTGTTGCAAAAACTTCTGTCTTAGTGTGCAAAATACAAATTCTACAAATTCTGTTTTTGCAATCAGTGTCCTCTACATGTATAAATAAAAACTACTCTGAACATATTCCGTGTTAGTTCATACTGTAAAAGACAATTAACCACGTTACGCCCTAGTATTCGGCCAGTAGGTGGCGGTATATGTACGCGGAAGTGCTGTGCTCCTCTGCGGTCTGAGGCTCCGCGGCTTCCAGTCAGTCTCTGCCCCTGTCTGAGCAGCGTCCAGCGGTCAAACAGACACCTGATCCGGCCTCATTACCTTCATCACTACTCCGCACTAATTAGCCCAGCGGCCAACTCTTCAGCTGGACTCAGGCAAACCGTCCTTTGCCTAATTAAGTTTTTAATGAATAGCTTTATGTGAAGGCCTTCTTTGAGCCATGTTACAGCTTACTTCAATTTACATGAACTGTTTTAAAGTCTATTTTTTTTTCCTTTTGCAGCGATGACCAGATATACAGAAATTAAAAGGCTAATTTATCGTCTAAATATTTCAGTAGGCCACAAAACGGATTTCAAAATAAAATGTAGCATAATAGATATCTTGAAATAGGAATAAAATAAACAATTAGTCGACCTGTTTTTCCTGCAGGAGTGTTACAGTGCTGATCGTTTTTTTGTTTGTTTGTTTTTAATTTGTAAATATAATGCATTGGTAATTATTATAGTAATACTTGAGTGGGCCTAGCTATTAATTTTGACGCTGTAAAGCAAAATGACAAAAAGTTAATAATGTTTCCTATTGGCATTGTAGGCAATGAAAAACTTCCATTGTAAATTTGAACATATTTTATGTGCACTTGATTATACTAATTGATTGATTATTAATTTTATCTTAATTTTGACTGCCATAGGCTATAATTAAAAACAATTCAGTTAGCCTACTTTTGGCATTATTATAACTCAAGATTATAAATCAAGACCGCATGTAGTTAAACCAAATAATATTTGACATACTTAGGATTTTAATCACTTAATTTTCATTATATATTCTTCTTCCTCTTATTATTATTATTGTTATTATTATTATTATATTAATAACAACAACAACAAAAATAATAATAATACTACATGAACATGACATTGTGGACAAGTTGAAACTGATGAATAATTTACCACAATATTATCTATTGATCAACAGTAGTCTACAGAGAGATGAGGTGATCTGCGCGCGTCTCTCTGGTGTGCAGCAATATGGGCTACAGTAAATGTCTTGCTCACAACTGAGAATAATCAATAATCTTGGTGGTTTGGAACAGTGGGGGCCAGTCACGTGACGGCAGATTCCATGAGAGAGGAAGCGGGACAGGGCCAACCTTGACACTAAAAGGACTATTGAGTTTCAAGACAGCGAGAAGTTCAAGTTTCATGCCTAAAATGAAGTGGGCAAAATTAATGAAGGCGGAAAATTACAGTTGGCCGTTGAGCATCTGCAAATCACAACTATGTTTGCTACTTAATTCAAATATGTTAGGCGTTTTTGAAAGAGCTATAGTTTTTAAAAGCTTTTTTTTAATAATCCAAAAACTAATAATCAGTGCCTGAAAATTATATTTAAATCCAAAATATACGTAAACTTGCAGAAATAAAAATAAAAGCTTCAAACAACTAAAAAACAAAAATAAAAGATTCAAACAATTTCCACCCCAAAACAAAAGTGAACAAAAGTGAAAATGACTTTCCACTTGATTTAGCTCTCTGACACCAGCACGCTGCTGCCTTCAATAACGTCCCACCTGTCCTGGAAAGTGATAAAGCTCTTCATCTCACTTGCATGCTTTGCCATGAAGTGACGGCCTAGTGCTCCTACTTAATGATTTCCACAGGATAGGCTGCGCATGACAGACGCCAGAGAATCAAGCCCTCATCACAACACACACACACACACACACACACACACACACACACACCAATACTATCCAAGAGAGGGCTATGCTCAGTCCAGCGTGTCTCAGTCTTGCCTGTGTTTGTATAAACTTGATTTTCACAACTGGAAAGTAATTGCCATCTGCCTGAGCAGACTGGAGGGGTATCGTATGTGAGCAGGTAACTGACGGTTATTAAAATCACACACACTTGGTCCTGAGCTTCTCTCAATCTCTTCCTCTTTCTCTTACACACTTTCACATACATACACATTACAGGTCAATGCAAGAGACAGAAATGAAATAAAGTACAAGCGCCAAAGACTCTAACACTGGCAGGACATACAAGGCAGAGGAGCAGGGCATTGACATGTGTGGTGATTTATAGGTGTAATATTTGATGAATCCTCAGTACAAGTTTGTTTCAGTGAAAATGTGGATGATTCAGAATGCATTCATGCTGTATAAAAATATACAGACAGAATGACAGATGGTTTTTGGAAGGACAGAGCCAGCCAGACTAGCCAATGTAAATCCAGGACAAACACGACCAGACTGACAGGTGAGTGGAGTCAGTCAGGTCCAGGCCGTAGCTGCATTCCCAGGCCTCGTCTCCTCAGGTATTGTGGGAAGGCGATCCCCCTCCTTCCCCTTCGGCCCTTGCTCAAAGGGCGTGTGCGACCCCATGATGACATATGACCTCTTCAATGGCCCTCCCGAGCCGCATCTGTCATTTCCCACAATCCCGCTCCCATTTTCATCTCAGGGTAAGCTCAAAATTACAGGAAAGAAGAGGGGAAGCTTCCTCTTGCTACTGGACTAGAGTACAGTCTGAGTCCAGTCAATTTCAACGCAGTGGATTTGTCACAGGAACAGGTAGACCAGATCGTAAATATGCACTGTGTTTATTTTTGCAGCTAAGTAGAAGAATGCTCATTTACATTGACTTTTTTGTAGATTTTAAAGCTTTTGCTTTATTCACAAAAAATGTATTTGTGCAACATTTAACTACTTTTACAGGAAAGGGAACATCCTCAAATGTATCACTAATTTAAAAAAAAAGTTGCTGCACATTTTTACATCTCATTTATTCAGAGGACACTGGGAGAACTCATTTATTCCCCCAGCTATCTGTAATGGTCTAATTACCCTCTAAAAGCTCCTCTTTTGGGTGTCTATGTAATGAGGCCCCTGCAGACTTCAGGTTGACATAGGACTGCCTTCAGCTCACCCTCGCCGCACCCTAACCCCCCCGCTCTAGGCCCATCCGGCCTCAAGGGCCTAAAGCAGGCCTAGCAACAGCAGCCCATCTGCACGGGAGAGGGTGAGCGCAGACGGAAGCCATTGAGGTGGAACATACAGGAGAGGTCCTGACAAGATAAAGATATCAGAAGCAGACAAGGGCAAAGGAACATATTGATGGAGAGGGCCTCTCTCAGGGCACACTGACACCAGATACCTGCTATTTAAAACAGTGGTTTCGCTTGCTCATGGATTTGTCCATGCTGCAGCGCCATAACCTAACTGGGAGGGCCACGAACTCTCTCTTTCTTTATCTCTTCACCCTTCCACCCCCTCATCCTCTGTGCCTTAACCCTCTTTTACACAGTGTCAAGCAGACAAACACAGTCACCCCTATAACTGCTAATGCTGCCGACATAAGGCTCCATCTTTGGCCCCTAATGAAATCGGAATATGTGTTATGGAGTTCCAAACTGGATCATATTAAAACTATCCTCCCCTTTCTCCCCCAGACTCTTCCTCACGGCTCGATTCAGACTTAACCATTAGTGTTGCTCTGGTCTTTCAGTGCAGCGGGGCCCCAGCTCAGGCCTGTCTGGCTGGGGGCCAATGCCCCTTTGAGGACGGATGCTGGGATCCAGTCTAACCATTGGCCATGCATTGTGTGGAGCCGAGTGACAGTGAGTCTTGGGCAACAGCTGAAAGACGCTGGCAGTATGAGCCTGCATGGGGGGAAGGGTTAAGTGTGGCTTTGAACTCTGCCTAAATCTCACAAAAGTGGAAGCAGTGTAACACAGAAATGTGGTTATTGTCTGCAGCAGAAGTTGAGTTTTTAGCTCCAATATTTAGGCTTTATTTCAGACCTTTCAAGTTGGTCTTACAGAACATGTTGTGTTTTTAAAAGATTTTTTTTTAAATCTTGGTGTTAATAAATTGATTTCTCTTACTGCTGGAAATGAATAATTTACATGAAATGACAAAGCACAAATCTGTAGCTATTACTTTTCCGCCCTGATGATAAAATCTTTTAGCTCATCCTTGAATAATCATGTTGAAATGAACACAAGGACAGTTGAAAAGTATCCATAGTGCGTACAGCTATCAAATTCTGTAAAGAAAGAAAAGATGTATGACAATAACAAAGATTCACCCTGTGTGTGTACATTATTTATTTATCTATTTTCTAAAGGAAAATTTTTTTTCCCTCATTGAGAACCCTTGCGATAGGAACTAGGGTTATGAAAAGGGGGATTTAGTTAGAATTTATTAGAAGAAGTCACATGATTACAGTTTTTCAGAGTAAGTGGCATGCAAAATACTAATTATCAGCAGATAGATGAGAATATATTTACTTGTGCCCATGTGCTTTTTTCTGTAAAAATCATAGATTGTATTTGATGTGTGTACACCGCCTAGATATCTTGTATTGTCATATCCATTCTAAAAAAGGCGTCAAACAAATAAAAAATTGGTCACAAAAAATTTGTGATAAAAAAGAAAGTAAAAAATTCTGATGATTCAAAACAGCTGTTTTTCAGAAGCTGAAGTGTCTAAAAAAGTTACAGATTTTGTGGAGTTGTGTACTTACATCATACGAAATGATTCCAATACTGTTCAGGCAAGTCTTTAATTTTACTCAGAGTAATAGCGCTTCACTACCGAGGTAATGAAAGTCGGAGAGAAATGAAGAGGAGAAATGAGACTAAATGTACGCAAATAAAGGTTTGATGTACTTTCTCATCTGTGAGCATTTCTGCCTGAGTCAGTCAGATAGATTTTCATTTGCAATGGTTGTTGTTTAGGGCAAAAATAAATAAATAAATAAATTAATTAATTAATAAAAGAAAGTAAAAAAATAAAAATAAAAATAAAAAATCCCATGATCTCACTCTACTTCACTGCATCATTGAACTACACTTTTTCCCCATGGTTTTTATTGAGAGCCCTTTATTGGCACAAATTAAAAATTGTGCTTTTAATTGTCATTTGTTTCAACTTAATTGGCCCAAACAAAACTTAGCAGACTTGATGGGTAATTCAAAAATGTTTTATTCTTGAAGAAGCTTAATTTTAATTTCCTTGATGATTCTTTCTGCCACACACACCTATTTCATAGTTTCATCCCTCTCTCTCTTTTCCAGCCCATTAACCTACTCTGTCCTACAGTACACTGGCCTTTCCTTTCCTCGCCCCTCCCACGTCCCAAAGCCCATTATAGCCCCTCAGTCCATTTTCCCCCAGTCACCAACTCTCCCCACTCTTGCCCCCTCCCCTCCTGTCACATACCCCTGCCCCTGCCTTGTCACACCCCTGCACTGATGGATGGTTGGGGTCAGTGGTTCAGCTGTGGAGTTCAAGCCTGCGGGCTCCACGGACCCCCCCCACCCCATCCCATCCCACCTCATCCTTCTGCCCACCCCCCTTCCTTCTACCTTTTACTACTCCTGCTCTCTCCTCCCTTTCAGGATGAAAACAATGTCAGAAACCCAAAGCTGGGCACTCAGCTGAGAAAACTCATAACTCTCCCCTCAGCGCCCACCTTCCCCAACACTTACTGTTAACACTTTCATTCCTCGCTGGGCCCTCAAATAGACCCGGCTTACTGGGGCCACATAAATCACGGGGAGGGTCATACTGGGCTGTGAGTCCGGCCTCACTTCATGTTGAATGGGTAGAGGCGGGTCACTCGCTGTCACTTCACTGTGAGTTATCTCTTTATAATGACGCCTCTTGGCTGTCTGTGAATGTGTTTGCCTGTGACTGTGTAGAAATGTTTGTGAAATCCTGTTTGATTTAATTTCTGCTATTGAGTCAAATTAGAGAAATTGATTTTGCTACTTCTGGCTAGGAGTAGCATTAGCTCAGCGCTCTCTTCGTGGTGCTGTTTACTGTCTGATTACTTGGAGCTCGGCCTCTGTAACTCCTGATCACCTCTGTCCTAACAATCTCCATAGTGGGGGTATCTGGAGAGCCTCAGATCCAAGACCTGAATCTGTACTGACACACACTCTGCTCTTATGCTAATCACAATGTTTAGGAACATTGAACTGACAAGGGGGTCGGGACGAGGCTGGACAGGGATTGGGTGGGAGGCCTGACGAATTCCAGTAGTTTTGAAACACGGCAATTATCAGCATTAGCCTGCACCCCCGACCCAAACCGCCAAAGTGAGCGGAAATGGCAGCAATCAGGCCCGATTTCCCTCAGAGATGCTGGATGGGCTGGACACACACATCCCAGAGACATGGGCCCTCAGTCAGGGAGGGAGAGCAGCACCAGAGCCCGGCGAGCCCCTGACAGATGGGAGCTGAGCGGGGCATGTCCCGGGGCTGACAGCAATGTTGCCAAAATTGCTCTTGGATTGACTAACAATTAAGATATCAAAAGAGATCACGGCAGCTCACTGACAGCTGCTTCAATTGTTTGCACCTGCTCCTCTGGTGTTCTGCACATGTCTGGCATGGATTAGGCCGACTCGTGCTGGCCACATTTCACCTTTCCAGAAGTGATTTACTCCAGAATCATCCTCCTGCACCATGAGCTTGTGGAGCAGACCCTGTAGCTGCACTCCCATAGGAAAGACGAGGAAAAGGGGCAGAATAATGGCATCATTATCATCACCATTATCATTAGGCAACATTGTCAAGTATATGACTATTTAATTGCTCAGCTTTTGTAGATGTCTCATTTCCAACCTAAACCACACATTATACGTACTCTTTCCGTTTGTTGTGTACAAACACAGTGCAGTCTATCTCACATGTAATACAGTAGATGTGTGGGGTTGGTTTTTTATATTGCATCACTGGCCTTCAGCACACTTGCTGAGGACCTTGATAAGCCCGTGAAAACTGAACTCTGGGTTTGAAGCCCTGCTTAGATAAAGACAGCCTTTGTCTGGTGCACTGCTGCCTGCTGGTACCCTATCCCATGGGGTTAGGGATGGATGGATGGACAGATGGACAGACTGAAGGTTAGATGGACACAGGTAAAACAATATTGAACTGGAATGGCTCATCAGACCTGTTCTGCTGTCCCTTGTAAGAAAAGTGAGTTTAGGACACATCATGGGGGCGGAGCTTGTTAAGGCGCTGTTATGATTACTCAAGGAGTGATCTAATGTTTCGTTGTCTCTTTCCTTGGTGAGAATTCCTGTTTTCTGTCCTGAAGAATGAACAGAAACATACAAGCATGCACAAGCACACAGTTATTCATGTGTGTGTGTGTGTGTGTGTGTGCATGTCTGATTATAATACGCGCAGCTCAAACAGGGCAACTCTCTCCTGTTATCTTTTCATCAGCTTTAGGCTCCATTAAAACTGCCCTCCCCTCACCACACAATAACGCTAGTATTCTCTGTGTGCTGTCATGTGCAGGCCCATGAGGCCCGGCGGGGGG
>JAQLOL010000013.1:11482931-11494649 GCA_029783665.1 Naso thynnoides
GTGGTGTTGCCCTCTCACACATGTACAGAATGTCCATGTCAGATGTGTTCTCCTAAATAAAATTCTTAACACTCTTTACAGCACACTGACAATGGTGTAACATGTTGATATAAATACTACATTTATCTGGCTGTATCTGCAAATCAAGAAAAGAGTGGAAAGTAATAAATAGGCAGGAAGAAAAGACTACAAAGCAGCACTTAGTGCACTTTGGATCCCTCCAGTGAAAGAAAGCACACACAGCTCAGCTGGATGATGTCCACAAAATTAAAGGGTAGCAGTGTATGTGTGAAAGGGGCTTAAATCTTGGCACACATCAAGTGTAAATGGTAATGAGGAGTAGGCTAGGTGTGAGGGGAGGCTCTTGATTTGCTGCGGCTGTATGTCATTTTGATTTTAAATTAAACTTTTGTTTAACTGATTGGTTATTCAAAGTCCAGTGTGTAGGATTAAGGGGTATCTCTGGTAGAATATGGCACAAATGGAATATAATGTCCATGAGTAGGTTTAATTTGTGTATATCACCTAAAAATAAAAATTCTTTATGTTTTCATGAGCTTAGAAACAAACATTTTATATATTCAAAGGGGGCCGGTTTTCTTTCATAGGGTTCACCATGTCTCTTCAGTAGCCCAGAATGGACAAACCAAGGTGAGTTTTGTAGCCACCATAGGTTCTCCTTCACATTTAAGAGTAGAGTAAAAAGGAAAATTATTTTGCAGAAGTATGGACTCAAGTCACAAATTTGATGACTTAAGACTTGATGATATCGTGAAAGACTTACAACTCAGCTCGGACTTTAACACAAATGATTCATGATTACACTTGGACTTGAGCCTCTCCACTTGAAAATACTTGAGATTCAAATGTTCGTTATTTAAAAAGTATGCCATGAATCAAATACTTCCCTTCATTTCCTGACTCAGCTAACGTTAACTAAGAACTTTTATTCTCAGCAAGTTCACACTTTTCCCCTAGAATCCACTTTGAAACATCCAACAACATCCAAACAAGTTAATGAACAAACTATGAAGTGGGTTGTGTTGTCTTCTTGTCTTAGAGTTGTTTAATAAAAAGTTTAAAAAGCATTCAGGGTTTGTGTCAATTTAATTAATTAGAGGAGTGCTAATGACTTGTTGACTCAAAACTCAAATTTTGGGATTTTGGACTTCTTGATTCGGGACTTGAAAGCAAAGACTTCAGACTTACTTGTGACTTGCAAAACAATGTTTGTCCCACCTCTGTTGTTCAGCCAGGGGGCAACCTGCAACTTCCCTGCCAGATGCCCCTAAATCCTACATACTGGACCTTAAAGAAGAAATTCTTGTTTACAATAGCGGCTTGGAGAGGAACAGATACAACAGAATGAGGTCACAGATACAACAGTCTGTAGCTTAAATGATACAGTTGATAAAAACACTGGATTCATGTGTGTGTTGTCAAAATGCTGCTTTGTGCAGACACTGATATTGTACATTCATGAGATGAAAATGAGTCTTTTCCACAACATTGTGTCAAGGTGGATGAAATTAAATCATTGTCCCCTCCATATCCAGTTTGTTTTTAAGGAAGAATTGCCCAGGAAAAAGACATCCATCACCAAGTGAAAGAGGGCAGCATTTAGCATGTACAATGAGTGGGACCTTATATAAGACACACATTGTCTTTTTAAGGTCTGTGTTGAAAACCTTGACTCCTTTCCTCCCTGTTAGGATCACATCAGCATTTACGGAGCTCACAGCCTGCAGCGTTTTTAGTCACTGATACAGCTGCACTGTCCCTGAAATGGGTGACACTGACACTAGGATGTCACCTGGACTTTGTCTCTTAACATGCCTCCACCTCTCCACCCTCATGCCTTGGGGTGTTTCCCAGCCTCAGCTCCTCTCACTCCTCCCTTTTTGCATTGAGAGACTAAACAATGCATCTCCGAGCCTAAAGGCTATTTTTACACCTCCAAGCTTTGTTGTCCGCCCTCCTCCGTCTTTTGGGGAAAAATGTACAAAATGAGAGAGTGGATCAAGTGCAAAAAATATTTCAGGAACTGGAATAAGTGCATGACACCCACAGGGCTGCTGCACAAAAGGCTGAGGTCCTATTGTTGTAAAGTGCCATTATGGTGGCAGCATAGCGTGACAGCAATGTGACAACAGCTTCTTTCAGATTTAATGCTGACTGACATATTTTTTGATAATCGTGAACAGACTGAGATCCTTCTTGCTGCAGTTGGCGTTGAATGTGGAAAAAAAACATTGTTATTATATGACTATCATTCCTGCAGTGTTTGGTATACTCCATGGAAAACACCATCCTCAAAATAAAGTATTACTGTCCATTTTAACCACAATGAGCTTGTTTTTATAATTATGGTAGAAGCGGTTTTGAAAGGTCTTTTACAGTATGTTGGGTTCAGATCCATTTCCTGAAAAACCTACAACTGTGTCACAGTAAACCAGGAACATTCTGGCTGACAGGCTAAGTTTGTCTTTGACCCTTAAGTCACTAGAAAATAATGTACTTCCCCAAATTCTCCAATGAAAACAACAAGCGCTTCAGGAAAACAGCTTACTGGTTGTGTGTCAGTATACGAATTTGGCCTTCTTTCTTTCTAACATTCTGCCCTGTCAGTGAAGCGTGTCCATGAGTCTTCTCCTCATTGTTATTAAGTGCCTTGTATGTTTCCCTGGTCTTAACTGTGATGACATTGCTTTCCAAATCTCAATAATCGATAATTCTGTAAACAGACCACTGCTTTCATGTGAGCAAAAAGTACAGTAAATACCCTCTAATAGCACATATCAATTACGATCAGGACCAGAGGAAAAGCAGAGACAAAAGCAAAAAATAATACAGGGGGGGGGCAAATATCCCTGACTCTCTAACAGGCCAATAAATAGTACCATGTGAGTGATTTGGCTCAGATGGACACCTGAGTCAAGGGGAGTTAGAGTCGTCTCAAAACCATCAGTGTTGAGGAGGGGAGTCAGGGTACCTGCCTTACCTCAGCATCCCCTCATCATTAAGGGCTTAGGGTCCAGAGTGGATTTTACAGTCACTGCTCTGGAACACTTGCCGGCACAGAGGCTGCAAGCGGCTTGAGGCTGTACAGCCCAGTCAAAATTTCTTGTTGGGTTATGGGGACACTTTCAAATGAAAGTAAACAGCATAGCACCAGTATGATTTGAAAAAGCTGGTAATATAGGTTAAAGTAACATTATGTAGGAGTTCATTTCTGTGCGATTTGGTGCATCTGCAACATTACAGGTATTTTTTCCCCATGTGTCAAACATTCAGAAACAGCCACAAGAAATGAAATTAAGTTAGCAAGCCACTGCTTATTGATCAAAAGCAACAAGTCCAGTTTTGTGTCTGTGGGCTTTTATTTAGCATAGCTGTCCCCAACAACTACAAATCAGTCTGAGATGACTCTTGTTGGTCCTCTTGCTCAGTCAGTGTCTCTTTTCATCCATCAGCATCTTCTTTATCCACACCTCTGTCATGAAGTTAGTATAGTTTGTAAGGTCAAGTTATATTGCCCACTTACTTGGCTTTGGTTCTGGTGTCTTTTCAGTGCTGGACCTCCATCTGCTGGTGAGCCAAACCTCCTCTGATAGTGGGACAAAACACCATAACTCCCCCAGTGTTGCAGCTGCAGCTACAGCATGCAGCAGGTAGCCTTTGTGTTGCTTTCAGGAACCTCCGTGAAACACAGAGTTAAAGTCGAGCAGTCTTAGGACATCTGAGGGAAAACCATAGGACATTTTCTCCATAAAATATGACCCTCTTGTACCAAAATTACAGTTTTGTGTGACAGAGTAACGTACATTGTTAAGTTTTGGTTGTGAAATTGTGGGTCATGGCATGAAGTTACATAGAGCAGAGACAAGCGACGGGGGGCTGAGTGGCTGAAGCAGTGAGCCAAGTCAACCTGTTAAAAATCACTCTAACATTAAAATGATTTTAACTGTTTATTAAGGGTGAAAAACAGCAAATTGTTTCTTTAAAGAGGGTCATCCATATTACAAAATTACATTTTCCAATTTATCCCTACTTGGTGGTTATGGTTGTAAGTGCCCAGATTTTAAAATACTACTTTCAGAGATTTCTATTAATCTTGGATATAATGGAGACAGGTGTAAGTTCACAGCATTAAAAACTGACATCTAAACAGGAATAAGCAGCTATGCTGCTGTACTCAGACAAAGCACTCTGAGCATGCTAACTTCCAGGCCATCCTCCAATAAACAAAGATGCTGACAGCATGGCTAAAAAATAATTTACAATAAAAATGACCTCCTGAAGAAAATCTCTGAGCAAATCCTGATCATCTACAGACCTTATTATATGCAGTCTCTTTTGCAACTACTAACTAAGTCCTAAGTCCTTTTAAATCTGTTGACAGGGACGTCTGTGGATCATCCAGAGAAAGAGGGACACTGCTTCTGGAATCAATATTTTTTCTGTCTGTCTGTGCTGTTTTTTGAAAAAAGAAATTTCAAATGTAATTTGTCAGCACTGTGAGCAATAAAAGCGAAATTCCATTCACCTCTGTTGCATTGAAATTAAAGAAAAATAAAAATACTATTAGGGGGTGCATCGAGTCGTGTTTTTATGTGATCAAGTGAATGAATATGTCAGAAAACCCTAAAACACTCATTGTTACCTCATAACTCAGTTGCTTATCTGTTGTACCTTAAATGATTATCAGTTTTTCTTGCTCTTGCTGTTCGCGGGTTGCCTTGTTGTCTTGCTATTTGTATTGTCAGTGTTATTCATGTTGTCACCTATTGATATTGTCTGGTGCTTTTAATAGCATATTTTTTTCTTTTAGCCCCTTCCCCCCTTCCTCAATAGGCTTCACCTTTTGCCAGGTTGGCATTGTAAATAAGAATTTATTCTTAATGAATTGCCTAGTTAGATAAATGTTGAATACAAAAAAAATAAACCATCTAGTGAGAAGAGGACACTGTAGATGCATCATCCAAAAGAATGATTGTACTGTCAAATGTAGATCCTGGCAAGCTTCCCACCAGGGCAACGTCTGCCTCTGTAGTCGGCCTCATTTGTGTGTGTAAATAAGGTAGAGCGTTGTCCACACTGGGCTCTGGCTCAGGCAAGGGCAACAGATATGACCAAGTGTGTCAACAACCTTAAAACAGCAGATCAACCTGCTCATCCTGCTTCGTTTAGAATTTGCTATGACAACAATGGCTGGGTGATTGTACCTGTCTGTCAGCCTGTCTCTCACAGATTGATGGCTATATTATACAACATCTCTTTGAGAGGCAGTAAAGAGCAACCAACATCAGTCCACCTGTCTGCTGCAGTGACCCTGCTGACATGAGTTTTTGAAACCTAATATCACAAAGAAAATGCATTGACCTTATGCAACCACCAGCCTTCTGTCACATTGTTGCAAGGAGTGTAGTGAGGCCAAGTGAGTCCAGAGAAACTGTGTCCTGCTTCCTAGTCATGGGCCTGCATGTCTAAATGCAGCAGCACATGGAAATGGCTGCAGTGGAGCTGACCGAGAGTGCCCCGGTCAGTCCTGTTTGTGAGAGGTGGAGCCTGTCTTTTATCAGTCCCCATTAGAGGGGACAGGGTCTAGCATGAGTGTGTGCCTGTCTTTGTGACTGTGTGTGTGTGTGTGTGTGTGTGTGTGTGTATGTGTGTGTGTGTCTTGCTTGAGCAGCCACATTAATCTCCATGAGTGAGCACTAGCAGGTGTTAACCCATGTCAACCCTAATCGCTACGGCAACAGAGTCGTGGCACCTGGAGGTGTCTGTGAGGCTGTGTCATGTTTTGAACATCAACCCCCCACCAAAAACACACACACACACACACACACACACACACACACACACACACACACACACCACATAAAGCCAAAATACTTGACTGACATTAAAGGAGTAATGCAAAACTTTTGGAGGTTGTTTTTCAAATTAGTTAGCTTAGCATAAAGACTGCAAACAGGGGCAAACAGCTTGCCTTTCTTTGTCTACAGGTAACAGAATTCAACTACTAGCACCTCTAAGACTCACAAATTTAGACTGCATATTAAACTGTTGTTTAATCTATGCAAAAACCAAAGTAAAAACACCACATTGTGGTTTCATATACAGTTATGTATACCTGATCATGTCTTGACCGCCAGCAGTGACTTCTGTCTGTTTTTAGGTGTTGGTAGACAGATTATGTTATGCTTTAAACAAGCCCAGGTTGCTGTTTCGCCATGATTTTAGTCTTTGTGCTAAGCAAGGCTATGCTAAGCTAACCGTCTCTTAGCTCTATCTTCATATTACAACTACAAATATGAGATCAGTGTCAGTCTTTCCATCCCTCTCTCACACAAGAAAGTTATGAAGAATATTTCCCAGAATGTGGAACCATTAGCCTTCTCTGATGGCTATATTTTTGTGATTCTCTGTTTACTGGCTGTTTTATGGGTAAAGTAAATGGTAAAAGGTCAAAATAAAAGGTAAAAAGTAAAACAGATCTCCTGAAATAATAAGCAACTAAATGCAAGAACAGCATCATTTGCTCCAAAAGCAGCATCCATTCATCCTCTGTAGGCCTTTAAGCACAAGATGAGACTATCTTTTGGGATCAACTTCAAAATATCTTCCTTGCAGTGTAATCGTTTCAGCTGAGGTCAAGTACTGATGGTTTTCGGCAGAGCTCTCCTAATGCATCCCTAAGTCCTCTAGCTCTTTGGCTGCGTTCGCCTGGCAGACTGAAGTAAGCGATGGCTTGTGGAGGAAATGCTTGTGGAGAACTTCAGGCTGGAATGCGGCGCGCGCACTCCCACAAGGCAGTGCTGCAGAGGCCCCAGTGTGGCTGCCACACGCCGTGATTGCCAGGGGTCACCGCTTGAGCCCGGACCCTTCAGCTCTAGAGTCACGGCGTATGATTGGAGGCTCATATGTCAGAAAATTCTCCATTTGTTGGCCAACCCCTACATTGTTCCTCCCACCCATCCTCCTCTGGGACTGTGAGAAATTGGAGGATGTGAGCGAGTGAGAGCCCAAGAGTCAGATAAGCACATTCAGATCAGAGATAGAGAAAGAAAAATTAAGAATGAGATAGAGTGTGACATAGGGAAGAGTGATCCTGCTTGCAGCGGCGTTGTTTACCTTCTGAAGGAGGTGATGGTGAGGCAACACGCAGCTAGCTAATGCTAGGTGGCAGCTCTCTGAGGCCGGGGCCCCCTGGGCTTTCTGTCGGCCAGCCCAGCTGTCATCTTTCTAATGATTTCTTTATTTTGCAGGAAGAGCTTGTCGCCAGGGGAAACGCGCCACTTCCGGCATGGGGAAACCCGACGCGGGGCCAGGCTGACGCTGGGACCCACTACGTCTGCAGCCACATCACAAGGGACCAACACACCCTTTCATCCTGCCTGTGTTTCTTTGCTTTCTTTCTCCTTCTATCCACACAGTCATCAGTATCACCCTTTCTTTTAAGCTCCCATTTGTCCTGGGGGGGGGGTAACTTTACTTCTCAGTAGTAATAGTTTTCTTTTGACTTCTAAATGATTATTTAGCATTCCATTTTGTAACACACAAGAGTGCCACAAATACTTTAATAAGTTGTAATTACTCAACTGTAAGTAACATTTTCTAAAGGGCATGATGTCAGTCATCTTCCTAAAATCCTTCAAAATGGATTTCTAAAAGGCAACAATTTAAGACAGATTAATAGACCTTTCTTTATTTTATTCTGCACTAGTAAAAGTTGAAAAAAACATTAGACATGCGGAGACAAACTCAATTCTATCATTAACGAGACAGATTTTATTCTGCTCTTTTTTAAAATTCATGGTGGATAAACTTACCATTTTCTATCCTAATCAGTTGCATTAAAATGTTTTTGACCAGGTTTGAACCTTGGGATTGATTTTGTAATGTATCTGAAATCCATTAGTGAGGTTAGCCCTGACCAGTTGTAACGGGGTGAGCGAGGTTACAGGGCCCACAATGACTGATCTCACCCTGGTGAGGCTTCTCTCAGAGGGGGAACTCGCGCACATCCCCAGAGCCCTCGCCGCTCTCTTCCAGCCCTCCGTCAAAAACCTAGAGAAATCCTTGAAGGAAAGAAAAAGACCCCCCCTCCTCTCTTCACTGAGTCGAGCATAATCAAGCGCAGCCTTCCAATCATGAAACCCAAGTTGGGCGCGACTTACAGCAGTTCCCTGTACTTCTCTCCAGGCCTCTGCTGCTGATTGTTCCAGAAACAACAGATGGAAATTGTGAGAGTAAACATGTAAATATTGCAGGAGCCATGGCTGAGAGCAGCGTCACAGGGAAGCTATTACAACATGAAACGGAGCAAAGCCTTCAGAAAACAACCACTTTTGTCAGAAGTGATAGCTGTCAGGATCCAACACACAGAAGCATAAACACCCCAACACACACACACTCATATGAACACATGCATTCAATCCAAACTGGCATAAAAGAAGAAATCAAGCACATGTGACTGGTTAAGGCTCGGATGCTTTTTGGTTGATCTAATCTGGTAAGTATCGTTGCAAAGTAAGTGAACAATGATACAGTGCTGAAAACTAAAATCATCAGATGGAATACTTGAAACACACAGAAATAATTCATAAAATAAACCCCAAAATGTCTAAAAATAAATATGTTCTTGTGTATCAAACAAAAAACACTTCCTTCATCTAAAAGAAAAAGCAAAGTCCTAGCTAACAAAAATGGAACACTGTAAATATGCCTCTGTGTGTGTGTGTGTGTGTGTTTTGTCTAAAATTGCACTCATTTTGATAGATCTTAATTGTGGTCGAGCAATTTACGGTACATAAGGGCACCTGAGAGTCAAAGCATGCAGCAAAGTTGAAATGTAAACATTTTTCGGAGACTGATTGGTATCCAAACCACAGGACCGTTACCTGTCATGTCTGAGCAGAGCTCACCAACTTGATGAGATGTGTGTGTGTGTGTGTGTGTGTGTGTGTAAATTTGTGTGTATGTACATGATTATGTATGATTGAAACCCGGGCCTGCTCGAGACACCAGAACAGCTCTGGTTAAAATCAGAGAGTCTGCCTCTCTGCAGACTGACAGTGCCATCACATAATCTAAACTCTCAGTGATTTTTGGTTTCTGACAACACAGAGGGAAAAGGCACATTTGCAAAGAGAGTGAACCTTGATGAAATAAACAAATGTTTATTTAAGCCCATGCGATGGTCAAAACCTGGCAGCATTTGAAACTGACAATGTAAATATAAATTCTAAGATATAGATGAAAAACATGAAAAACATGGAAAATTCAGATATTAAGATAGATACATCCTAGTTAATAAATGTCTAAATACTACAACTACTAAATACTGTCCGAATATCTGCTTGCATAACTTGTTATTATACCTTTTTAACCTCATACTGAAACATTGAAACAATAAGTCAGTTTATAGGAAATTAATCAGTAACACATTCATTGAAATTAAAATGTTTCGTGTGTGCGTGTGTGTGTGTGTGTGTATGTGTGTGTGCGCGTGGTTTTAGTTTGAATTTATTTTGTTTTCTGTTAGTAAACCATACTTTTTAATGTCAAAATCTGCTGCTTTTCTCTTTTTTCTGTCACTTAAGATATAATTTTGTATACTGTTGATGTTAGTCTCCATTTTTTGGCATTTTACATAATACAAAATTAATACAAAATAAGAGAAGAATTATTAACTACTTACTAACATTTTTACACTTTAAAGCTGTATTTCTTTTGACTATAATATTAATTTGATGAATGTTAGCATCAAATAATGTTTCAATACTGAAATTCAATTTAACGTTTTATTTCATCCGCACAGATATGAAATTAAAAATTTACACTGTGCCAAAACTTATCAAATTAGCTTTGTATTTTCAGTCTTCAGCTGTGGCTATATGCTGCTCTCTACATAGCGTTGCCATTGTGTTGTCCGGGAGATGAGAGCTCCACCATTAAAGCCCAGTGATTGACAGCTGTGCCCAGCCTGGAAACTCTGCTGGGGGCTCAACACTATGGGGAAGCTGCCATTGATATCCGCTGTGTAATTTTCTATTGGCAGGTGGGTGATAGCTGTGATTAAATCTGGGCTTTAGCCCCTGCCATCAGCATTATTGTGTCGGGATTCCCCGAGTCCCCGCTCTCCGGATCCTCTGTCACATTCTGTCATGCCAGCTTTGGACCCTGCCAGCTGGCCCCGTGGCACGGCATAACACAGACTATGTTAGCCTCCGCGAGGGCCCCCGCCTATGCTATCTCTCTCACACACATACATGCTATATCAATTATGCCTTCTCACTCTTTTTCCTCTTCTCCCCCTTTCCCACCTTCCATCACCCACCATTTAAATCCCCACGCTGTCATCCAGCAGCACAGTTTTATTTATTTTAGTCTTCCACCATACTGTGAAGCGATGCATCTGTCCTCCGTGCTTTGCAGATCAGCTGGGTATGGCCTCTGGTGGCAGGAGAAGGGTCACACCAGGTTTACGATGTAATTCATGTGGGCGAGCTACGTGGGTGTTAGTGATTACTGCTAAATGTTTGAGAAGTGCAGGTCTGCTGTTAGTGGGCACGGAGCGGGACAGCGGCTAAAGGTCAGGCGTGCTCAAACAGAGACGCTTCCTATTGATGTCTGACTGGTGTGTTTGTTTAAGAGCAAGGAGGCGAGGAGAGCCACGGCCGCTCTCATTAGCTTTGGCTGAGGCCACTTTACCTCACACGTGTAATTGCAGAGGCTTCAGGATGAGTTTGAATCATCTTGGGGCCGTCAACATCAAAATTAAGCTAACCCCATTTGCCCTCCAAACACTGACAAATTATTTTGAGGTAATCTGACCTTTTCTGAAAGTATGATTGATTGGTAATTTCAAATATTTACAGCAACATTAAATAAAATTTGCAAAATAAATTTCTTGAATCATTTATATGTTTTTTTTTATAGCTATGCTAAAAGTCTCTATACTGTTTCCATGGTTTCACTATCTGCAAGCTGTGTCAACTTAAAAATCAAGATAACTTATATTATTAGTAAATAACTCATATTCACATTAACTCCTATATGTTTTTTTTTTTTTTTTTTTAGTACAATAACATCACCAGAGGCTGGAAAAATAGTACGGGTATGATTAAATTTGGTTTGGACCTACAATCAAAACATATGACTTGGATAAAAATCCATCAAATATAAATAAATGTGTAACCACCTTTTGCAACAAGAAACATTTCTAATCTCTAGATCAGTGGTCTTCAACCAGGGGTCGTGACCCCTAGGGGGTCCATGGAGGTGCTGCAAGGGGTCCCCCAAAACAGTTAATATTCTTGATCAAAATAATTTATATCTGGGATTTTTTTTAAATTTGGACAAAATGTATTTAAAGTAAACTCTAATACTAACGGGCAATAATTAGCTACTTTTTACAAATATGGTAATGACTGATATAAAACAGGTTAACAGTTGGCTCGTCTCAAAAGGCAACACTTTTTCTTTTTTTTTTTTTTTCTTTTTTTTTATAAATCTGGGAGTCCCTTCTCTGTTTCTCTATCAACCAAGGGGTCTCTGGGCTGAAAAAGGTTGAGGACCCCTGCTCTAGGTTATAATCTCATGTACCTGACAATTTAGTGACTGCAATACATAAAGGTTTGCTAAAGCACACACGTTGCATACATGTTAAAATATTTTCCAAAACACACACACACACACCCACACACACAC
>JAQLOL010000013.1:11494749-11504901 GCA_029783665.1 Naso thynnoides
TCTCATGTTAAAATATTTTCCAAAACACACACACACACACCCACACACACACACACACATATATAAAAGCTGTATCTGTGCTATATGAATCATTGTGCATGAGCTGTACGTGTTCATGTCTGTGTTATTTCTCACAGGCACATTAGAATATTATGTTTCCATACAGCTAAGCTTTCTCTCGTTTTGTCTGGTGACTGGGGTAGTTTACTGATTCAAAATTAGCCTGTGACACGTCAGGTGTGTACAGTATATCATCAGTGAAGTGACCTCTTGAATAGCACACCTCATGCTGTGAATGTGTCAATATTATGAAGTGCTGTCATCTGATCTAATGGGGTCCATGTCAGCGGACAAGCTGTGACCCATGCCTGGGCAGACACACACACACACACACACACACACACTTGCAATCACACACACAGTGACATGGCCTTTGTCACCCTGCCTATTCCTGGCCATTGTTTTAACAAAATGGTTTACCCACATGAAATGTGTTTAATGCTGTATTTGTGACTGGAGATGTATCTGATTTCATTCTTCCTTGCTAGACTTGCTTCAGACTGTGGCCGACTTCGGCGCTCCAGCTCCGTCGATTGTTTTACTTCATATTTTCAGATTCAATGACAGTGGTCTCATTCTGTCAACGCAAAATCAAGGCCAGAAAGAGAAATGTATTGCAGCCTCTTGTCAGTCCTCAGAGTGTCCTTAGAGCAACTAGTAATTGGCTGCAATGAGCCATCTTGGAGTAAAATCAAAATCTGTGCGTGTGTGTGTGTGTGTGTGTGTCCGTGCCTAATATGGCTGCATGCATTTTCATTTAGTACTGCTGTGATGCCTGTAAAAAGCAACAAATGCCAAAACACACAAGAGACATTAGATGTGTACTCAAAGAAAGCCTGTCTGCCTAATTTCAACATTGCCGACGTGGAAAAATAGATGTTAAAAATCATCATTATTACCGCTTGTTTTTATTTCATCTACCGCAGCACAGTATCTGCCATTGATGTTGCCTCCATTTGACTTTCTTTATTATTTACCTTTAGTATCTATATCTGTTTACCTTGGGCGTGGGTGATTCCTCTGGGTACTTAAAATGATTTAGCCGATGACCTCATCCAGTATACACACTTGTCAGCTGAAGCAAGTGTGGAATTGGTTCATGCAGAACATTTTGGTTTCTTTTTTCTAAAATTGGACGTAAATGATATATTTTCTCTCATAGTTAAATAGTCTGGGAGTCAGGAGGGTTGTCACAGAGGCATCTGGCTCTGTGAAGAGACATTCATACTGGCAATGTGCGCATCACAGAAGGTAATACTGTTAAATGGGAGAGTTTCTGTGTGCCACATGAGCATACCAAAGCTGTGATGTGCACTTCACCCGTAATATTGTCTACGAATTCAAACACGTCAGGCAATCAGACTGGTTATTTGTTTAGTACGGGAAAAGGCTGGGTAGTATTTAGAATGATGATATCAAATTACAGAAAATAACTTCTATAAAAAGTGCAGATCACATTTGAAAAATGTGTAATTAGATTATATGATTACATTTTTAATTCCGTCTTATGGTAATTTAAAAATGATGGAACTTTCCGTCATGATAACCGCTGCTCTGTTTACTCATGAAAAGTGCGTCTGATGTATGGGGTTTCTTAGAAAGTGTGGCAGACCTGGCGGGGGAAAAAAGAACAGCGCTGAGTTAAGATGGAAGGTTCAAGCAGCAGCAGCCGCTCCAAAACAGCCATTCATTCTTGGCAAAATCACCATGTCTTCAGTTCAAAAATGTGCAACACAAGAACGTCTCTGTCCAGTGCAATTTGTGCAAGCCAAAAATAAAGTTTCTGTCATGTGTAAAGACCTCAACTTCGAACCTGAAGAAACACTTAGAGGTAGGATTTCCTTCTCCGTTAGCAGAGCGTAGCTAATGGCATCCAGCTAATGTTAGCTAGCTAACCTAGCAGGAAAATATGACGGTTTAACTTGAAATACTCATCAACTCATTTGTGATGGTTACATCATGGTTAATAATAACATAAATGTTGGGGCTCTGCCCTTTTTTTAGTATAAAGTACAATATTTCCAATATTTTAATTTAAAGTAGGCAAATTCAAAAGTTAGCACTTCAAAGGTATTCAGATTAGATCACGAAATTTGCAATCCAATCAGTTATGATATAAATTTTAAAAAATTGCCATGTAATTTTCATTCACTGGCTACGTTTTAAAGTAATCTGACTGAATGTTGTGTGTTAAATAATTCAGTATGATTCCTCTCAGCGTGTGATCCCCATACAAGCACACGTAGGCTCATACACAGGCTGTGTTAGAAACTCGGTGAATCCCAATGGTAAAAGCCACATTAAAGGTGAGTGTTGTTATTCTGCCTCCAGTCCTGCTAGACTCATCAGTTATCCTCTATGGCTTCCAGGATGTCTGCCATCCCCTCCCTCCGTCCTGTTTGTTTTAAGAAAAATCCCACTCTCAAAGTGGGAGTACGGAGTGGGTGCGTCTGACACAAAAGTAAAAACACATCTTTCATGTCCAAATAAATCTGACAAAGAAATGCTTTATGAACTGCCACCTGAAGGTAGTCCTAAAAGCCACGCTGAGCAAAGTGGCCAGAAGGTTTAATCCAATTGGCTTCCTAGCTCCAAAACCGTCTTAGCAGATGGTAGGCTGTAATATGAAAGTCATTCACCCACTCACTACGGCAGTGCGTCTGTTATATCACCATGTCCTGTTATTCTTTATGGCTTCCATAGGCACTAAAGAGGAGAGAAGTTATTTTCTTTTCATTACTTTTCTCTCTTGGGGGACTGGGAGACTTGGTCCAGCTCTTCCCCTTCAGTCCAGAAATTCTTTTCAATTAAAGGCCTATCCTACCAGATGGTAGAGACATTACGCCGGTGCTCTGTTGATGTGCCGCCTCTGCAGCCGATGGACAGCCATTTCATTTACCAGGCAGTAAATCTTAAGGCACCTAATGCCCCGCAGCACTGGCTGCCAGCTCCCGACAACGCACTGGCCAGAGCCTTACGTGCCATGCTGAACTTTTACCATGCTGCTCTCTGTGCTCGCTCAATCACACATGTATTTTCTTTGCCACGGATCAATTAAAAGGATGAGGTCTAAAAAAAGGGGCCATTTGTAGGATGGACGTCCTCTAAGAAGCGAAGCAGCAGCAGAGAGCACTGGAAGCGTGAATAATTTATCCAGAAACCCTATCACAGTGTTTGTATCAGTTTCCATCATAAAGCTTGGCGAGGGAGAGGGGGTGGAGGGGAATACATCAGCCTGTGTGACAGGCTCTGCGGGAAGGGTACAGTAGAGGGTCTTCTGGGCAACCACATACACATAAATCCACTCGCTGTCACCGGAGGAAGAGGATGAGAGGAAATGGCACAGCGAGAGCGTGGCATAGGGACAAGCCTTTGTGCAATTTTTAAAGAAAAAACAGCCTTTTTTAACAGTGGAAATCACAGACTTTTTAAGCTATAAAGGCCTTTGGTGATAGTTTCATGTCTTGTAGGGCCATAAACCCCCTTGAATGTATAACAGAACACCATAAACAAAAGCATGGAATCATCAAACTTTACACACATTTTTTTTACATGACAGGCACGATTTACAGCGTAGTCTATGCACTTTTATTGAGGCATGTGAAAGCATAAGAATCGCCAGGTGATATTCAGATGTTTTTGGTCAAAGGGCCTTTCTGCTTTTTACAAAAGTCCAATATCAACTGCAGCTACTGCAAAAATATACAAAAAGAAATGAAAGGATTCTGGGACCACAATTAATTTCTTCTCCTCTTAATCTAGACTTTGTTTAATAATGAGTGGTATGTGCTTGTATCTGTCAAAACAGACACCACATACTTTTCTCAGTTTGGGGAACAGTGATGAATTTCACGGATGTGAGAAAATCGCACTGTTGCAGTGATATAAGGTGTCTTTTTTGCTCTCTCTGTGTTTTCCTTTGTCTTTTCACTAATGTGATGAAAAGATGATTCTTCTTTTGGGAGCGAATCTGCTCTGAAGCAGTGTCTCATTCCATAATATACCTGACACTGATTGCTTATAAAAGGAAATGCTCAGCATGTTAAATGTTGCATGTTTCTCTGTTGTTTTAGCTTGCTTGAAATATGAGTGTATGGGACGCTTCTTGGCAGGGAGAAATAAAAGGATGGCAAAGTGTCTTGTGAAAGGCACAAACATGAATCACTTCTTTTTTCCCCTGACTGGAGAGCAACAGCAAAGACAAAGAAAGATTAGAAAGAAGAGGGAGGGAGATGTGTCCCTAAAGGAAAGCAGCGATTTAAAGATGATACTGTTTGCTGTAGCCTGTAAAGCTGATTTCACGGTGAAGTGTGAGAAGGCCAGCTATTGTGTAAATACTGTCTCTACTGTTTCTCGGACATAAATGCAGATTTGATATTTGATACCTGACAAATATAGACAGCTTTCCTCATATGTTGATTTACATCTCTATTGATGTCTGCTTTAAATAGCTTGGAATATAAAGATGCATGCAAGTGTATGATATATTGACCCTGGGAAAACAGAATTCATATCTAGTATGTTTTGATGAGGGACATCATAGCTCATTTGCTACCCATTTCCTGTCACGTTTGGAGACTTGTAAAAACAGAGCTCCTGGTGAGTGAGCAAAAAGCAGCTAGTCTGAGCTCACCTTGGCTCCGTCCGGGCCAGCAATCACAGCCTGTAACTCCCACTGTTCCCAGCTGCCGAGGCGGGGGAAGAGGAGCAGGGGACCGACTGGCTGCTTCTGCCAGCAAGCGCACTGCGATCTGTGTCTGAAGCCTGCGCCAAACCTCCCCTCTCCCGACGGAGAGTGCCATTTTCTGCAAGAGTGAGTGAAAGTCTGGTTTCAGACTAAGAAGGCAGCTTGTTAGGCTGCTCTCCCTTTTACCCACTCCTCATTCAACAGGAGCACTGGGATATTGGAGGAAATCCCACAGAGTTGAAAAGAGACTCAGTCAAAACAAAGGCAGTCAGGGCCAGAGACCACAACCACTTTCACACATTGTTCTACCTGGTAAAGGGGTTTGCAGTCACTTTACTTATTATATGGATGGGTGGAGCGGAGACTAAGTTAGTCTAATGTATTTTACATCTATGGGAAAATTATAGTTTATTACAATATGCTTCATACTGTAGTGGCTGATCGAGAAACTCCAATGCCATTTTATTAAGTATAAGACTACAGCAGAAGATAATCAGCTTAGCTTAGTTTAGCATAAAGACTGAAAACAGGTAGACATAGCTCAATTTAAAGAAAAAAAAAGAACATCTATTAGCACTTCTAAAACTCACTAATTAACAAATTACGTAACTTGTTATATTAATCTGCCCACAAGCAGAAATACAAAAAACACAGTTTTAGGATGTTTTGTGCTGAAACTATTTCTTAGCTTGGTTCAGGTGCTTTCTGGAGTCTTTCATCATAATAATCCATTGGCTTTAGCTTCATAATTAATGGATTCAGGTAGTGATCCTCTCACTTTAACCCTTAGAAGAAGAAAACTGTTCCTTAAAATGTCTATTTTACTCTCATTGCTATTTGTGCTTCAGGATCTACTAGGTTCATTAAAGCTTTTGTAATTTTTGCTCTAAATATAAGTAGGAAGAGATGCATTTACTGGTTTAATGAGCATCAGCAGCTCTATGTTAGGAAAACGTAATATTGACACCTATGGGCTATCTTAATTTATTAGAGCTAGCATACAAATATTTATGGAAACTAAAATTGTAAATTAGTGGAAAATCCAAGGTGAGAAGATGTCACAGAACAGTGTAGCCAGATGTCTGAATACTTGCTCTATACTCCTTCATACCAAATATATAAAAACAATTTTAAAGGGCATGCAAATTATGTATTACCAATTAAAATTGAATGAGCATTCTTCCATATTTATAACCTAAGTAAAGGCTAAATTAATAAATGATTAGCGTTACAGGTTGATGTAGGAACAGCAGTGCTTTTACATGCTCTCTTCGTTTGGCTCCTATCTGTTCATCTTTTGTCCTAATCTGTTCTGTATGTAACATATGACGCCGGTCCCTGTCTCTTTTTTTTTTTTTGCCTTTCAGACAGAGGGGTTTGAGGGTGAAGTGTCATTTTACCTCGCATCCATAAATAGAACGTGCGGCGCATATCCCCCACGGAGGTGAATGCATATCATGTTAGCTGGGCTGAGTAGGTGCTAACCTGCTGCTGGCAACCTCTACACTAAACAATACTTGTTACAGAGAAACACAGAAATTGGATCACTGTTGTGTGAAAAGTGAACTAATGTTATGTGGAGTAAAACAGAGGAAAGTGTAACGCAATCTAATGCTTATTGTTGACAAGTGCCGGCTCCCTTGACAGAATTAGTTTCCAAGTAATTAAATAACAACAGGGATGTCTTTAGACTGTATAGTGTAATACAACCAATTAAAAATTAGATACATTTCTCAACCTGAAAACCTTGCAAACTTTTCCCCATATAGTTAATTGCGTCCTTTTCAATTTCAGTGTCAATTTCAGTTAGCTGTGAAAACAAAAAAATACAAAACATCTTTCAAATTAGTGAGCTACAATGTGTGATGATGTCTTAGCTGGAGCTGTGCAGTGAAAATCTTCAAACTGAGCAACAATTTTTCCTGAAGTGTCAGTTTTCTTTTCAGTTAGATTATTTCGGCTATTATTTGCAGAATAAATGCTAACATTTTAGCCTGCAGCCACTGCTAAATGCCAAGTTAATGTTTAGCTAAGACCTGCTTGCAGTTAGCTAGAGATAGTTTAACATTTTGCTAAATGCTTTAGTCAAAAACTCAGTGAAACAGAAGCTTTAACAGTAGCACAAGTGGAGAGGAGCCTTAAAATCATTTGCAATGAAAGTAAAAGAAACAAAAGTAGCGAATTTTAGCTAATATGAGTTATTATAAGGTACTAATCATAACCAGACATGTAGTAGCAAAACTGTGTTTTATTAGTTTTATTTGACTACTGCTTAGAATTCAACTTTTTGATTTTAAGTGGAAGAATGTGCTATTTTTTCAGCTATATGTGACATGAAAGTCTTGTTACAAAGATCAGGGCTTGTGTGGCTGTTAAAGAAAAATAAAATAGTGAATGCCTCTATGATTGTATCTTAGTCTTACTTTAAGCGTTGCCAAGTTTGAATCTGTAACAAATTATCCGATCCTGTCTTTCCTTTACAGACCCAATCATCCAAGACTCTTAAATACAGACTGTGTCTCATGGTTAGGTGAGTAACAATGTGTAAAAATTACATGTATTAAGACAGTTCCAGTTACAGAAACCTCAACATTGTTTTAACACAGAATGTACAGGCCACCATTTTGAGCTTTGACACTGTACACAGCACGCCCATATTTACCTGAGCTGGCGTTGTAAAATCAAACGCAAACTAAAAAATATCCTGCGGCATCGGACAAGCCGCCTGAGAAACCACTAACAAGTCTGCTTCCTTCCGAAAAAAACCCTCCTCCCCTCAGTGAAAGTCTGCGAGCCATGCCAGCGAACATAAAGACATGAAGATGTGATAGCTAATATAGTCTTGGCAAACTCGGCATGCCCTGCAGTCACAAGCCTATTGTTGTCTTGCTCTTTTGAAGCCTGGGAAAAATATCAAAGTGGTGGAGACTGACAGAGCTTTGAACAATTAGATTTTGGCCTGGTGACAGTAAAACCTTAGACAACAAGGGAGCGAGATGGAGTGAGAGAGAAAGGCTGGAGCCTTTGTGCTGTGATTTTAGCTTTTTTAATTTCTGACTGATGGGGCGAGGAGCATAGAGGGGGGACCTCAGATATTATTGTCCTGAAGCATGACAGCTTGACAAGGCAGCCTCCATTTGAAGCTTTACAGGAAGGAGCAGGCCACTCACAAGCCCTGGCACATGAGTGAACTGCTACAGATATAGACAATATAGACACACACAACAACACACTCATATAGACATGCTTAGGAATGCGTGCCTGAAGAACAGTGTTAAAAAACAGCCTCAGTCCAATGAAACAGCCGAGAAGACAGGCCAGGGTGGATGCCAAAGACCTCCAATCATCCCATTTCCAATAGGAACAAGCCTGTCAAATTGGTATCCTCCATCTGACAGATGGAGCAAGAGAGGCAGAGGAAGAATGGGAGAGGAGGAGAGCGAGGAAAGGAGAACGTCTGGTCTAGCTACAGCCTGTGCTGCTCCCCTGTTCCCAGCCAGAGCAGGAAATGAAGAAATAGGATCACATCAAAATATGCAAGCCCTATAATCCCTAACACACCTTTCCAAAGGCCACGGGCAAGCCAGCATAGGATTTAGGAGATTAACTTTTTGCCAGATGAAACAATTCTATGGGGTTTATTAAGAAATGTGTTTAAACGATGAGCAAAAAATGTACTTATGACTACAGTAAAATAAACCACTGGTCTAGAAACTTGCCAAGCAATTCAAAACTTCCCTTAAAAAAGAGATTAAAAAGCATTAATTAAACAATCCAACGACAGAACAAACACTAATCACTGTTTTCAGTGGTTTCAGTAATGTGCATCGCTAGCATGTGGCTATACTTGAAGTCTGAAGGTCAAAACACTGGATTACATCTCTGGCTTGTAAAACTAATAAAACTCAACTTTTGTAAAGACATAAACGAGCCACAGCATCAAAGCTGACACTGTCAACCAAATCCTTAAGATTTTTTTTTTTTTTTTTTTAATTTCTTTTAATAAAACCAGTTCTATAGCCACCATTTACCTCTATCTTTAGGTTAAAGTATCTGACCATGTTGATACAATAGCAACTTTGACAACTCAGAGTTGACTTTTTTTTTTAGAAACTTGATTTCATTATGATACCAGTTTTCAGTGTTCATTCATTGCAATAAACTGCAATAATTCTTTTTTGTTTTTTGAGTCAATACACACCTTCACTGTTGCAGTAAATACTCACTGATGCATTGAAGAAACAGTACAATAGCCCCCAGCAAATACAGATGTACCTTGTGCTGAGTGCCACAGTCAGTATAGAGAGGATAGAAAGAATTGGAAGAAAGAGTTTGAAAGATGGTGGGTGACGGGCGCGGTTGTTTGGTGGCATAAATATATGATATGGATAGAAATTGTGAGAAGAAGCTTGCATGCAATGCTCTCGTAGCAGGTGGGGCTGTTTCCCACCTAGTGGGAAGTGATTACCGTTGGCTGAGGTCCACTCAGCCTGCAGCTAGCCAAACATTATCTTTGGCTCCATAAATTCCTTTTTATTTGGTTTCATTTTTTTTCTTTCACTGAGTTTCTGTGGTCCAGTGACAGCATCTCAAAACATATGCACACTTTGAAGAATAAAAGTCTAAAACAAACCCTCATGAATCCAACTAAAGTCTAAAGGTTTGTGTATGCTGAATGGTGTTATGGAAGGGAAAATACATTTACAGTGTAAACATAAGTGTAGATTATCCGTACTATAATCAGGGGAGCAAAATAGTCCCCTGATTAATTTACTACTTGTTAACACACAAACTGCTCACTAGCTGAATATTATTAGTCAGTCTGTCACATACGCAGACACACTCCCACATTATACATTTATAGTGATAACTTATATAAATGTTTTTTCTCACTGTAACATAAATTTTAAAGCTGCAATGTCCTTAATCTCTTTGAATTGTATTTTGAAAAAAGGATGAGTATTACTCTTTTTATTACTGTTCTTAAGAACCTGTGGATGTTTATGGGATACACTCCTAAAGAGTTAAAAGGGAAAAACACACACACACACACACACACACTCACACATACACATGGGTATCAGCTGGGTTTCATTCCCCCCTTTTTTCTCCTTTCCGCTACTCTCTTCATTGAGACGTGGGGAGCTCATAAAGAGGCTGCGAGAGAGAGGATCCGGGTGATGTAATTTGCTCTTAGCGTCAGTGAGGAGCAGTGCGGTGATTTAGCAGGAGTGTGCTGAAGACATGACAGAGACTAATTGCTTTCATTAATCACGTTTTGCCGGGCCCATTCCGAGGTAAACTAATTGAAATCCTCTTACCTGTCAGGGCGCCAACCATTGTGTGCCTGGCAGGAGTCACGCAGGGAGGAGGGGCAGTGATGGGGGGGGGTGGGGGGGCTAAAG
>JAQLOL010000013.1:11504911-11516174 GCA_029783665.1 Naso thynnoides
CCCCCCCCCCCCCCCCCCCCCCCCCCCCCCCCCCCCCCCCCCCCCCCCCAAAAGGTGCAGTGAGAGAGTGCAGGAGAAGGAACAGGCAGGAAATGAAGCTTTAACTACAAATAAACCATGTCTTTGTCTAGACAAATCTCTTTTCAGGCCGTAATGCTCTCTGAAATGTGTTAATGTCATGTAAAGTCTTTCAGGGGGCTGCAAAACTGAGGAGAAGCCAAGCGCAAATGTGGCTTGGGAAGAAAGGCTCTTTTGCAGCATAAAATACCAAATCAAATTATTCCCCTGGCCCAGCTGCCAGTGGCGTCGGAGAGAGAGAGAGGCTTTAGGCCTTAATACCTTTGTGTGTGACAGGGGCCATTACTGAGGCCCCTTTATGGTGGAACAAAACAGAGACATCAGAACAGCCCAGCCTGTGCAGACAGATGGAGGGAAAGACAGACAGACAGTGCAGAGATAGAGGAGAGTGAATTCTTTTGACAGAATGTAAAGCACACAGTAAGAATTTACTTCGATTGCTTTATGGTTTTAGTTTGATTCTTGTTACGTTTGCTGACTTCCTTCCTCACTCAACAACGGTTAGCAACAGGTGACAAAATGAAGTGCACCTTGAATAAAAATACAAAATACTCTCTGAACATTGTTGGAAACGTTTAGGATCATGTAAATACATAACTCAACAAAATATAAAACAAAGATACAATAATTTCTGGACATTTTAATGTAGAAATGTTACATATTATATGTTTAAACTTGAAGTGTTAAAAATAAAGGTTGACCTCTGCAGCTACAGTCCAGACAACTGATGAGCTGTAATATTAAGATCTAAATAAAAAAGAAATAGATTTTTCTGTGGGCATTTGTAAAAGTCACATATTTTGAGCTGGATTTCATTGCAAAAACATGTGAAAGGGGAAACACAAGCATTTTAAAGGCATTATATGCAATATGTGTACATCCAATTGCTGTTACATGTTTTGTTGAAATGCATACTTCATTATCCAAGTTTTTTCCAAAAATGTTCAAATTCATCATTTGATTTCATTAGTTGCCTGTCAATCTTGTTATCCCCCTCTAGCTGCAAAAACTAATGGGGAAACACAGGAACCACCTGATAATACATCAGACTGATCAGTGGTAAAGTCACATGACAAAAAAACAAAAAACAAAAAAAAACTTAAATACATTGCAGCAACTCCCAGGATGCCATGCTGCTTCACAATATCATCAAACTACATTTTTTGTTACTGTTTCAATCGAAAGACCTTGATACGGAGAAATTACTTACTGTGAATTCAAATATCATAACATAGAGACTGAAATTAAAAGGCCTGATTACTCTGATGAATTCAGGGAAGGATTGCAGCTTTCACCTGAATTCACCTGCTCAACTTGCTGCATGTGAATGAGGAAGCGGACTCTTCTGTTTTTTTCTGCTCACTGCACACCATTTAGCTGAAGAATATTCTTGATTTGGCATTTTTTTTAACCTTGTCAGTGTCTCAGAGTTAATAAAGATCTGCATGTGAGCAAACATAAAAAAAAGCTTTCTTTGATTTTTTTGCATTAATTGTTTTTGATATTCTCTTTGTTTTCTGTGTTTTCTAATGTGTGTGACATAAAAGTGGTAGAAAAAACACAAGTTATAATTATCAAATGAGTCAAACGTTGCATGATTACATTGTATAGGCTTGTTTTTCAAAACGTCGAAAGCTCACTCATTGTGTAATCTTTGAGTTTAATCCACGCATACCTGTCCACCTCACATATATTGCCCCTCACTGCCAATCAGTAGAGGGTTTGGTCACACCTGCATATAGATACGCTCACACACACAAAGACACGTACACACACACACAAACACGCACACCTCATTTTGGCAGTGGTATTCAGGAGTTGCATAGAGGACAAATCCAAAAGTGATTGCCGTGTGAAAGGCCCTCCTCCTGCCTTGAGAGTGCGTCTCCAGTTACGAGGTCACAGACAATTAGAGAGAGAGGATCAGACCGCCTCACTGTTGTCATGGTGCTGCAGAGTGACTCTCTCTCTACACACATTAATACACACACATGCACAGACAAGTTCACAGATACAGTACATGAAGCGTACACATTTACAATCTCTTGCATATTCTTCAATCATATACCAAACACTTACAAACGTGCATGCATACGCGTACATAAAGATAACTTACTGCCCAACTGTTGTCAGCTGACACCTTGCACTTCCTCCTTCTTCCTCTGTGTCGGACAGACACTGCCTCAGGCTTGGAGGGTAGACATTTTTTTGGGAGGTGAAAATGTAATTTAAGGTTCAGGAATGAATTTATTTGCCAAAAAAACATTATCTGTTGATCTGCGGGGTGTTCACTGCTTCCTGAACACCTCTTGTCACCGTGCAGCCTTCCCTTGTGGTGTAGCAAGGAGGAGAAAGGCCTGCAGGGACACGGGCCGACTCCAGATCTTATCGCCGCTACCATCCCGTATTAGGTTACATCCATTTTTTAATTTAGCGTACTGGGAGACAAGTCATTCACAATGAAGCCTTTATGATCTGTGTCAACTCAGTGCCAGGGAAGAGTATTTCTCCTCATTGCTTTGTGTATTAACGAACAGACGGCAGTCCAACTCCTTCAGCTCTGACTAATCTGGACTTTACAGTAGCCCGCGAAATATGAGATTCTTAAGCTAGTATGATGCATTTTTGATGAGAATTTGTTCAGTGGGAGTTGATTTCACTTTGTGGTCCTGTCAAATGCTGTAATTTGTGATAATGCACATTATGTAGCAACCAGTATTTAGTAGGCTTCTTACTTCTTGCCAACGAGCGTTGATTTTGGCAGCTGAAATCACAAATTCTACCAAACACCATCATCCAGCATGCCAGTAGTGGGATAGCTGAAAACTGACTTTTTCATCTGAGTCATTTTAGAATTAGAACCCTGTAAAAGGGTCTTGAATATGCATATAATGGTCACATACTAAAAAAAATGTAGTAAGTATATTCCTGATTATGGAGGCTGCCATTATTCCAACAGCCCATTGTTCCAAAATTCCCCACTGATTAGATGTTATGAGATTTCAAGGTCATAGCCAATCAGAGTCAGCGTAAGTGTTTTGAATTAAAAGAAAACAAAAACAAAACTAAACTTCAAATTCTGGGTGCTAATTGCTTAGTGTAAAACAACATAGGCCTTCTTGGATAAGCAACACACAACTGATACATTGATTAAGGGATAGTTAATCACTGACACTGCAAATTATATTCAAAACGATATATTCACTTTTTACAAAATGGAAATGCTCAGATAAGGGCTGTTCAACATGTTTTATAGTGATGCTATCTGGGGTAACAATTTTGGCTTTTTGAGTTTTCATGAACAAAACCAGCGCTCCCACGTTAAAGCTTTTTTTTTTTTGCACATTGGCTAGCCAGCTATAACTGGAAATGCTCATATTTGGGCTTAGAGCAGACCAACACAATTTAAATCATTCCTTACACTTTTGCGCTTACGTATTTAGTTTTGGGATGGCATAAAACACACTCACACCCTTCCATGCTAACCTATAAGTGTGTTAAGGATAACTGGATGCAGCAAAAGTTGTTCAGTGAAATGCATCCAATGTTTATCAACTCCTTCTTTCACAGTATTTGCTAATGGGCTCCTGTGAATCACATGGCATGTAATTGCTCAGTTTGGCCGCTATGTCGAATTGACAAAGTCAGAGCACTTCCTGGGGACGTTTGCCAACCTTCATGGTAAAAGAGTAATAGGCTGTACTGCTTTCTGTCAGAAATGATATCCCTCTGGTAGACTAAGTGCTGATGTGATTTGGTGTAGACTGTGTCGCTGAGCAGTCTTGAGAATTACTGAAACAATTAACCCAGTGAACTCTGTCAATGATTCTTTTGGTCAGTGGTTCAGAGGACGAATCATGAATTATGGATTAAAGTTGAAATACCCTCACCCCAGTTTTATTATTCAACCCATCAGATTCAGGCTTATAGATTATGCATCAGTGTCAATCATCGCACATTCATAACTGAGCTGAGCATGACCACTGTTGGCTGAGGTGCACTTAAAACCATTCTCTTTGCTTTTATAGTAAGATGATAAAAAATCAGTCAGCCATCCTTTGGAACAGGGATTAATGGGACAGGCAAGTGTCCCCTTATCAACTGTAGCTTCCAGTTTGTGTAAGTGTGCACAGGTCTGCAGACAACATGCCTATTCAGGAAAGATGCATGAGCAATCAGAGGGCAGAGAGTAAGCAGGGGTGGTGCAGAAGAGAGGGCATAGCAGGGGGTGAATGTGTGGTGTGTGTGGTGGTGGGCAGCTTGGGTGCACAGGGGAAGGGGAATGGGTGAGGTGTGGGGAAGAAGGGCGAGTGGGAGGCCTTGGTTTCCTGTTCCCCAAATTCCCAGCTCCTGTCTGTAGAGCAGGTACACAAAGCCTCCCTTGAAGAGTTTGGAGAGGGGCGGCAGGATGAAACGTAGCCACTGATGGTTAACAGATCTGTCCCCCTGGACGCCCCCCCTCCCTTCCCTGCTTTCCCCTCCCGCACTGTTATCCAGTGCCCCGTTTGTTTACACTCTCTCAAGCCTTTTTAGCATTTTCTGGCCAGGCCAAGAGACTTGGCGGGGCTCCACGCTGCTGATTGCCATATTCCCAGACCAGAAATGTCACTTACCACTTTGCTCTCCTTCATCCGCCAGTTAAACCCTTTGTAATCCCCCAGAAGAGCGGAGTCACCCCGGATATAGAATATTTTCTCCTGTCCCAGTGGCTCCTTCCCCCCCCCGTGCTGCACCTCCATCCCTCCTGCATCCCCTACCCCGACAGAGTCAGAGCAAAGACACCATTTTAGCCAACTGGAATGAGACATTAACATTCCTACTGGGGCTGTATGGGCTCAGGAGAAAAAGACAGACGAAAGAGAAGATGCCAAGAGAGAGAAATGTGGCATAAAACAATTCTCATGCGGCTCTTTTCCATTGACAAGATGAATGTCCCTCTAGGTCTTAAATTGTTTAAAAGTTGGTTCACCCAACTTGCTAAAAACAGTGAGCTTTCATGGTTCACTTTAACTCTCTTTTCAGTGGTATTTTGCTCTTCAAATGGCTTTGACTTTAGGTGCTCACGTTTTGAGATATCTATTTTTGAGATTTCTGTCACCACTTTGCAGTGGAGCTGAACAGGTTTTCATTTGTACAGCCTTCTGATTTAAAAATAGGCAGCCACTGAAGGGTTACTTGGATATTTCACAGACTTCTGAGCAGTTTTCATTGGAAATGCTTTCAATCAGGGAAAGTTGTTATGAGACCTGTTGACAGTGTGTTCTGTGAATGATCCAGAGTTGCATGGGGACTGTTGTTGGAAAGAAATGTTGCTGAAGATATTTTCAAAAACTAATTTTAATGCTCTCATGAAAAGTATCACCCACACTTTAACCAGGGAGGTTGCAAAAAAACTCAATGGTGCTATGAGGGATAAGTAAGAGTAACAGGTTTATGCAAGTTACTTGAAAAAATGGACTTTGTTGATTCAGTTAAAATAAGTAGGCTAATTGACAGCTGGCAGCTTCATCATAACAACTCCAAAGCCTCTATACCAATGCCTCACATCTGTAGTCTTAAATATGTGAAATAAACAACAGACTCTATGGTTTAGCGAACAGCCACCAAAGGCTTTGCACGGATTTACTGATCAGCAGCAGCTAGCTTAGTGTTAGCCTCAGTCGCGGTGCACAATACTTGAAGTCCAGTCTTCACAGTAACATAAGAAATTTCACACACCAATTAATATGCAGCAAATTTTGTGATTCTTCAGTGTAAGTTTACTTGCAAGTGAGAAGACACTAAATAACATAACTTTGGTGTTTTCAGAAAGCATTTTCCTGCTCTTTTGGCTAAAGCTAGCTGATCCCAGCTCCAGGTGAGCCGTGACTCTCCCCACTCTGCTAATGATTGAATTACAGTGATATTCTTACCCTAACCACTGTTATGCTTAAACCAAACCTCCTGATGCCTGAACCTTCAGAGGCAGAGTACTGCAAGTTATGCCTTTGCTTTGGCAGTATTTGTAATTTGACCCAAAGGCCTGCTCCGAGCTAAAACGTCTTGCACAATATTAAAATCTCTCTTTTTCCCCCACAAATTTTGTTCCTTGAGCCAGAATATATTTATGAAACTGGAATACTCCGGTATACGTGCTCATAGTATTCAGCATTTGTGGTACAAAATAATTAAATGAATTATCTTTGCTTTTTTAGGACATAAAGCAGCTCCAGGACAGGCTTTCTGTGCTAGGAGGGGAAAAAAATCTAACGAGCAAGAACATTCAGCCTTCTTATGAAACAGGGTTCAACTTTCCTTCAGTTTCACTTACAGAAAAAAAACCCAACATTGCCCGTGACTTGTCGAGCAAAAACAAGCCAACGTGGGACGCAAGCCTGTTTTATTAACCGGATGACATCGAGTTTATTAAACTGGCTGAGAGACTCTTTCTGCCGCCAGACGAGAGGGAGCTTGGCCCAGGTCCGAGACCAAACTTGGGAGAGCCGGTCCAATTAACACTCGAGCGGGAGGTCCACTTTTCCAAGCACACACATGCACGTAAACACACTGCGCATGCTAACACACAGAGCATACAGGGAGGTCTGAAGGGGCGGCAGCAGGCAAATAAACCCTTAGGGACCTGGTAGCTCACAGCTAAGAAGTCATGCACATGCACGCCTACACACACACTCACAGTTGTGGGGTGGCCTTAGCTTGCCATATAAATCTCTACCACTCACCTTTAAATGGAGTGGTGTGGTGGGCCCAGTAAATATGAGCGCGTGTGTTTGTGTGTGTGCGTTTGACCACAGATGCAGGTGGAGCTGTGGTGTTGCTGCGCAGACAGTGAGCATCGTTCCAGGTCCGGCCCTGGCAACGCAACTCAAACACCACAAACACTACAACATCATGGTGGTTATGAGCCGTGGTGAGAGGTTATGTAAAAGTTTGCCTTTTCGTGCCAAATTTGCTCAGCGAATAAACTTAAATTGCTGCTATGCTAGAGCAGTTGGCTGTACGAGTTACCATTTTTTGCAGGAGACTTGCAACTGAGATAACACTAATACAGCATATTTATGGGTGGAAGACATAAGGGTTGAATTTCAGCATGTTACTGCTGAACTAGTTTAGGAGAGATGCACGGTAAGAGACTCCTACAATGGTTACCACTGTCTTATTGCTTTATTGAAACAGTATGGATTTGTCAAAACACTTACTTGTGGTGACTAACACATGATTTACAAAGGTGGATTTCTGAAATGCCTTTGAAAAATATTGCCAATACAATCAACCCTTTCCTCATCAGTGTGTATATAACACAATAAGTGCCAACCTCTGCTGACCAGTATCAACCAATCCCGCAAGTCCAATATAAGGACCCCTGAGCAAATTGTTTTTGGTCCCAAATTTTCTACCAATACAAATGCATTGTGTTGTCACAGGCTAGACTCACTTGGGAATGCCTCGTCTGTATGGACAGGCATAGTTGTGGACGCCTGGCCCCTCCGGAGCTGACACTCCTGGCTGGGATCCCTGGCATCCACAGCTTCCTGATTACCAGCTGTCCCTTCCCCACTCTGCCTGTCAAATCCCAGTAACTGAGAAATAAACAAACAGTAAACAAAGGGACTAGTTTAGCACCAGCATGACAACGGGTCTGTCACTCTCGCTGCCTGCCAAGGCCAACCGATCCTTGCACTCTGGAGAGAAGCCATTCTTCATCTTCAAACTACTTGAGGAGGAGTTGCAATCAGTGACAGCGTGTTTGTCTAGCCTGCCTCGAAACAAGCAGCATCAGCCAAACCTTGAATGAAGAAATGGAAACTAATAGAATAAATGTCTTCTTGTTTTTTTCAGATCGAGCAGGAACTCCTTGCAGCTCTGCTAAGGATGGAGGCTTTGTGTCTGATTCTCCTTCAGCCTTCTCTCCCTCCTACTGTCTCGATCTGTGGACATCTGCTTGCTACGGAGACAAATTCCCCTAACTTGAGACATACTAGCCACCAAAAGGAGAACACAGGCCTATTAATAGGCTTCCTGCTCATAAAAGAGATGTGGCGGATCAAGTTTTTTGGAGGGAGTTTGATATGCATGTAATACAATATTAGTTCAATTGTGATGCACCGTCAGAGGCCCCCTCCATGGAAATCTGCATGAAATCACTGTCTGGGCAAAGTCGTAAATCACCAACGGTGTTGTTTATTATTGCAGTACAGTTTTATGGAGGGCGGGCGCTTTGCTCGGACGTCCTGGAGAGGAATGCCCAACAGAGGACCTGCTAGGTAATGGCCCCCTTATTTCCACAAGGGGGTTGATGGGAGTTCAGTGAAGCTCAGACTTCTCGAGAATTATGTTTTTACTAAAAAGCCTGATTGAAGCACGTAACATTTTGGTGAGCAGCCACCGGATCTACAACACATCAAAGAATAATAAATCCATGAAAATAAAAGTTCTAGTAGAAGAAAGCAGGCAGGTAAATAACACAAGCCAAACAGACACAATGTAGCTCTTATTTTTATTCCCTTCTGTTTTGTAGCAGCCAAAACGGCTGGTTGACATGCCACAACACCCACTTTTTCTTCCCCAAAATGTCTGGTCTGGTTGCGTCTGAGTTTTTCCGCCAGGTCCCTGAGCATCAGGAAAACTTATCAGAGAGAACAGACATCTATTCTGTGCTGCAGAGAGAGCAGTACTGCTCTCCTAGAAAGACCGCCAGAGCGGACCTCAGACACTACTTAGTCTTTCAGCTGTTCGGAAGTGGGAAAAGCACATTAGGGGTCATTGTGTTGGTGCATTCCGGTGGTAGCAGCCTGACTTGCTTTATCCAACCTGGCAGACATACATGCCTCACCCAAGCCATCACTCCCACTCCATCTGAAAACATAATTGATCTGGATATTAAGCGGGCCCTGCGGCTCTAAATAAAATTCCATGCATGCTTAATTCTCCAACGTGGTTTTGGAGTCCGGACACTTTCTTCCCTGGCCAGGCTAGTGTTTCATGCTGGACTGTCTTAGCCGTGACCACCTCATAAAATCAGGCTCATAAATATTTTTCATGTGTTATGTAAACTAACTCAGAGATCTACGGCCTGGAATGGTCTGATATATGTTAATTATGCACAGAGGCTCCTGCAGACATTTTCTATAAGGACAGAACTATTACAAATATCAGGCTGAGAACTGGCCTCAAAAATGTATGATGCATGTTACACATTGTTGAGGCTATCAGAAAAATCTTGCATTGTCCCACAAGAATCATAAGAAAAAATCTATCCAATGAAAATGCAACTTTAAAAATAAAAACGTCCATGCATTAATTATAAAGATCATGCTAGTTACATTCACAAAGGCTTGTCTATTATTTAGACGTTGCTTGTTGTAAATAGTATTTTCTAGCAGCTAGTGGACAAATTTAAAGAATGTGATTACGTGTCTATGTTTAATGTGCTTGGTCTAAACTTGCACCAGCTCCAGTTTCTAATTGCTTCATGGTAGGATTAATGGCTGAAGTGACATCAGCATCAAGTCTCTGGATACTTGGGACAAATAGTTGGCTAACGTTATTCCATGAATATTAATACATATCAGGAAGTGCTAAAACACACTGCCCAGAAAAGTTTAATTAGGCCCTAAATGACCAAAACAGTGTTACATGTCATTGTCCTTTGTCAACATTGGCCACACAGGTTGCATAAACCCCACACATTTTTCCCAAAATATCTTAATAAATGATATATTGTGTTGGTTACATTTGTTACAATTTAATAAATGTTCCAGAAAGTACCTGAAAATGGGACATTAGTAAAAAAAAGTCTTTCAAAATCCTTTCTCATGCCAATATTTGCGCTAGGAAGGCAGCACTTGTAAGGAACTATTTTTCCAGGCGTAATAACTTTTGTCTCAATGCCCCCCCGCGCAGCGATTTTTGACGAAATATGCAGACATTCTCTTTAGAAGGGTGAATTACCTATACCTAGCAACTTCACTTGTCCTTTAGTGTTTCTATACCCTGTTTCAATATGAATATCAGTGAATGGGGTTTAAAAATGCAGTCTGAGATCTACTACTACTACTACTACTACTAAGTATACACATGGTCAAATTTTAACATTTGTAGAAAATAGAGCCAATCTCTGCTAATGGTGAGAAGTCAAAAATAGACTGGTATGGTCCTTTAACAGTGTTGCCCACAGACAAAAACTATTTAAATCTGAGTATTAAATGTATTTTTCACCCAATATTATGTACACAATATTTAAAAAAAAAAAAATATATATATATATAAGGATCATGGGGCGACATGTAACAGTTCACAAATCAGTTTTATTAATTTAAACACAATCAAATAATAATGTCAAAAACATCTGTACACATATTTTGCAGACACGACAATCTTTTGCGTTTCACAATGAGGCCCATGTAGTGAAAAGTATTTCCAGTTTGCATTTATGATTGCAACATAATAAAAAAAAGCGTGCTGTATGAATCTATAAAACTTTTCCTCTATTTACCTACCATTACCTTGATCTAGCAGCAATATGTAGATACCCCCGGGGTGCGGGGGGAAGAAGTTGTTTTGAGAAGATGGGGGTACAAGGCGGGGTACGAGGCGGGGAGAGAGGCATCCGAATTGAAATGTAAAGGCCAACAGTGATCATGTGCAAAGGAGGGAAAAATTAGAAACACAATGAATCGGTTTCCACTTAAGAAATTCACAGTCGATAGCACATGTCCTGTATGTTCACAAACCCCTCTACATTAGTGGCTTTTCTCTCACTGCTAATTATGGTTTCCCCATCCACAGATGCAGAAGCATTACGAAAAAGGGCTTTCATATTTCAAAGAGGGACACAGAATGTATTTTTTCAATGTTGAAATAAAAACACTACATCATACAAAATTACGCTTGCTGTACAAGAGTTGATAAAGCGCTTGTATAAAAAGATAAAACCTATTCAAGCCTGCATTTTTAAACCTCAGTTTTTTGTCAAATTTGTTGTCAAAATGGCTCTGCAGAGATTTCACACTTCCATGCCACACCTTAAACTTTTATCAGAATAAAATTTGCTTCCAAATCTATAGGGTGAGTGCTGCAAGCCAGTGAAATGCCATAAGGACACAAGTTGTGAGCTACCTTTTTGATTAATAAAAAAAAAAAAAATTAAAATATGAATCTAAGAAGGAGTTGCAGTAGAGGAGACCTG
>JAQLOL010000013.1:11516274-11545859 GCA_029783665.1 Naso thynnoides
AGAGGAGACCTGGTACGCTGTATAAAGATGTGACTGAAGTTTCCTGTAAGGACGAGAAACATCACAGAATCAAATGAAAGGTCATTGACACTTGACATCCATGCTTTTGGTCTTGACAAAACAATTTATCACAAAATCCCGTTATCTACACATTTGTTTACTGAACAAAACTTGAACACATCAACACTTTCAGGCACCGCACAACCTCATGTGCGATGGGTTGCCTTTTATTATTATTATTATTATTATTATTATTATTATTATTATTATTATTATTATTATCATCATTATTATTTTTACTTCAATGAAAAAAGCATTGCCACCTTTCAAGAGCACGTACCTAAATGAATATAGGAAGGAATAGTCCAGTGATTACAAACTTACACACACAAAAATTTTTCCTCTATACACGATTGTCTCAGCATTGTAAATAAAGGTTTTTGTAATTTTCTTAAATTATTAGAAAACCACTTTTTCTTGTTTCTTCCATAAATGTCTTCCTCTCGCTGTGGTGGAAATCAATAGTACTTTGTAAAAGGCACGAGTCTTTTGTCGTCGAGGTACCTTCTCAGTGGCACGCCACTCACAAAGTCTCCGTTCATAAATAAGAAGCGCGGGACTCCCAGGCCGACAGTTAACAGAGGAGCAGTCGCTTTGTCCGTCCCTCCCATGATGGGAGAGAGACTAAAAGGTAGGTAGACAGATAAGGAGCAGACAGAGATGTGAGGTGAGGAGCAGAGAGGGAGGAGCTAGAGGGATGGAGAAATGTCACCACCAGTAGTCGTGGGCCTGTAGGTTTACTGTAGCTGAGTTCTGTGGCGAGGTGAGGCAGGCAGGCGAGGCCATCAGTAGCTCTGCTCTCCTCACAGGTGTGAACCCTGACAGAGTCCCCGCACAAACTGGGGGCCGTAAAACACTTTGACAGCTTCAGAAAGCGGCCAATTCACAGTAACCAGGGCAAGCAGCTGCAGCGCCATAAATTCACCTCTCTCCTTCGCTTCCACAAAGAAAAAAAACGTTTAGGGTTAAGACGAAGTGTGACCGTATGTCAGCACATTAACTGTGTGCTCTGCCTTTTTTCTCCCCATTCTCCTCTTCTTTTTCTTCCTGTGTAGTTGGAAGACAGACGGCAGGCAGCACAGGGGGCCTCTGCTGAGCTGCAGGGTCTGCGGCAAGCGTGGGACGGGGCTGGAGGGCGAAGGTGAAAGGTTGCAGGGTGTGCCGAGGAGGAGCTGGGTGTACGGTGGTGGTGTAGTGCTACAAGTACTCCAGGTCTAGAGCGTGGTGGAGGGCCATGAGGTCTGAATGGCTGGAGATCCTCCAGAAGGGCATGTTGTGCTGTGGGAGGGATGATACCATTGTTCATTTCAGTTTAAACATAGAACAAATGATACATTTTATACATTTTTTTGTGTTAAAATAAATAAATAAAAAATGAAAATCGCTCCAAAATTCTCTCTCTCAAAAAAAACCCCTCAACCAATTTTATGTAGTCATTTTCAGTTTAAATGAAAGACTTGTTGCTTGTATCTATTTTTTACCATAAAAAAAACAGAGTACGAATTTTGCAAAGTTAGTCAGACAAAACAAAAAACCTTTCATGAGCATTTTTCAGTTTCCTGACACTTCAGAGCCATTTTACAGCTAAAAAAAAGGACATTTAATAAATAGTTGAAGCACATCTTAGCACTCATGAGAAATGCTGAGATTTTATTCTTACACTGCAGCTAATACATTCAATAAATGGACTGTGCCTGGTCCATTCACCGGGAAAAGTAATCATATCAATAACACACCCTGACTGCTCCTCTTGCTCCCTTGTGCATATGTCCATGCAGCCAAATAGTACATTTGTACCTCTGACTATTTTCTCTCCAGCAGCAGCATGTAGTTTTATACCACCAAACTAATCCAGTAGCTGTCTTCAACCTCAACAGAAACGAAGTCCCCACAGTCTCTTTTGAATGAACCTCCTGCCTGCCAGTGTGTGTTTAGGACAGTGCAAATGAGCTGTTGTTCCCAAGCAGAGGACGGGAGAGAAACCCGAGTCCCAGAGAATGAAAGGAGCTTGTCAGGTAGAGTCCTCAGCTCCTCAGTGTGTGGAGCCCATTACCCTCCCTTTATCAGAGGTATGGCCTCTCCCAGGCATATGTTCCGCTTAGGAGAGCCTGCACTGACCCTTAAAAAGCTCTTTGCTTTTTGTTTTGTAAATTGTCTTTGCTTTTAAGTTTAAAAGCTAGAGATGTTATCTCAGCCTTCTCTCCCAGGCGATGGTAATAACTGAAGGTAGAATTGTTTCAGGGATTGTGGATTTTTTTTTTCTCTCTTTAGGATGAAGGAACAAGGGCAGAGAGAACTTGAAGACATTTGCTTTTGTAGTTCCACGCAGTGTCAAGTCTGATATGTGCCTCCTGACGGGTGAAATTGTTGTGTTATTTTACGTCCTCTCTGATGTTGACACAGAAACCTTTTACCGCATGCCGTGTCGTGGGACTCACACTACTCAGACAGGCATAAAAAAACGCCTTATCCTTCCATCAACGTCACACTGAAACAACTCAAGACTGAGTAAAAATATTTGCATCTTTCTCCACAATCATCCCTCAAGACCTTATTCCCAAGGTGTGTTCACTTTTTATAACACAGAGCTATTGCTTTACACACTTATCCAGGGTAAAGGTAGCTACTTCCTCCTAATCGCTGCCTAATCACTCCTCATCTGTCCTCACGCTGCTGCTTATTGTTTACTGAGAAACAGGTGAAAAAGGAGCTGGAGGCTTTTCAAAGGGAACCTCAGTGTCTTTGCTCCAAAACCGCGGCTCACCAACTCTGTCAGTGATATATGCTGATTAATTTGCTAATGAATATGTCTGCTGCATGTGGCTTGCATGCAGCATCTGGTTTACATCCATAGTTGGCAGAAACGCCGAATACACAAACAGTAAAGCAAGAGCCAACAGGTAACATAAAAAGGTGATGTGTCAGACATCAGATTTGTCAGGACAGATACTGTCATGTTTCACGAAAATGTGTGGGAGATGTTGGCTGAGCCTTTCTTGATCCATGCCGTGCTAACAGGCTTGTCATTGCAGTAGATACTTTAATTTCATCAACAATGATTTAAATCTCCATCCCTTAAACATGCTTGAAAGGGCTTGCCTTGCAGCATTCACAGTGCTCAGCGCAGCGAGCAGGAATATATAATTATGCCATCTCTTCCCTCCCCTGCTCTGTAAAACCTGAGATGTTGGAGGAAGAGTGCTGATTACACACCGCAAACTTTCTCTCTTGTACTTGAATGCCCTTTAAGAGGATAAAGGAATGAAAGTAAAGTAAGACGTTTGAGCGCCGGAGCTGTGATTCCTTTCTTTTGAAAGGTATGGCAGGTATGTTTTGTGTTCTGTAAGCCCTCATAATGAACTCCTGACCTCACGGAAAGCAATCACAAGCACAAACATTATCTTTTCTCCTCGCTACGTGCATCTCTTGATGAATGTTTTCACCGGATGACTCAATGTGTATAGAGTGTGTGGTGTCTATTTTTCCAAGACTTCCTTACCTTTTTTGAGCCTTGCTCCTCTTCCACACCATCTCCAACAACAATGTAAACAACTTTCCTCCCAAACCTTTGAATTACTCTCTCGAAGCAGCTCTCTTTTCCTGTGGAGGAGTCGACAGCAGGATGTCAGTGGGGCGTTGCGTGGATGTAAACAGACACACATGCACAAAGACACTTGCAGGGGAGCCGCACTAAACGCCATGAAGTTGATTCAAAGGCGCAGGGCGACAAGAGCCCCTTTAAAAACACCACATGTACAAAATAGGGCAGAGTGTAAACACTTGGAACTCAGCAAGGAGATGTGATAAGATCGGCCTTCAGATAAAGACAATATGAAAAGCATTAACGCTGCTCCTCTCCTTCTAAAACATGGGACAAATGGACTCAGCTAAATCACTTCTGCATGCTACGGGGTCTGGTTAGGAAGACCATTGCGCTTAACGAGGAACCCCGAGCTACACTCAGCTCCAACTCTGCGCTGACGGGCCTGAAAATGGTGCGGGAGTGAAGGTTGATGTTTATTTTGCATTTGAAACAGTGGGGGGGGGTAGATGGGAGGAGGAGCGGGAGGAGGGATGGGGGGTCCTGTTGCTGTGGAATGACATAAATGTGCAGAAGTGGTTTCATATGCAGAGGCTGAACAGGAGAGGCCTGAGGAGGCCCAGCACAGGCCCAGCTCCAGGAAAATAATCCCAGGCTGATTAGGCCTATTTCTCCATAAAGGAACATCAACCCTCTCCGATGACTGAATCTCCCACACCATCCATGCCTCTGTCCTCTCACTTAGGTAGCATGTGTATCTGAACTTGTTTCTACACTCAGCAAGCTAAAATAATAAGCATCCACATCCCAAAGTGATAGAATGATCATAGCGCACAAAACACAAGAGGATTCAAATCACACATTTACCTATTTTGGTTGCACTATAAATATTCTCAATAGGAAAGACTATTCCCAAGCCATAGAGCAGGACCTTAGCCAGGGCAGGGATGAGCTGCGTGGTGGTCACCAGGATATTCACACAGTTTGACCTGCAGTAGAGAGACAGAGGAGGAGAGCAGAGGGATGACATCATTCTAAATCACTCTCAGGGAGGACAAAAGACAACACAGTGTGCAGAAAATAAAGACGCAGCAATGCATCAGTTGCTGAAAACATGTCTCGCAGTGACGGATTGGATCTCAGTTCCTTTTTCAAGTCAGATCTATTAGCACACTTATCTTTCAGAATCAGAAGAAAAAACCTGTCCAAAAGACAAATTGGTGCATTGGTGTTTTCTTTAATAGCATGGGAGTATGGAGTTGACTTATTTACACCACATGCGAGTTTATATATGTGCGGTATGGGACTGGGTACAATTTTCCTCACTGGAGTCCTACCTTGAGTGGATTAATGTTAGTGCTTTCAGTGCCAGTGTTAACCAGGAGTCCGTCAAGGCTTCAATTTCTGCTCGCAATTGCAACCAGGCTTCCCTTTTGGCTGGGCCCAGCAGACCTGAAACGCAGGGTAACATTGTTTGGGTTGGAGCAGCCTTTGAATACCACTGAAATTTTCAAAATTTACCCTGACCAAGTGTTGTGGCATATGTGTGCTTTCAGAACACTCATGGGAACACACGCAGACACTCACACAAACGCCCACATAATGAGAGCACGCACGTCTGCAAACTTATTTCAACACAACAGGTCTGCGCGGAGCAGCGCTGCTTGTTGGGGATTACCTCCGACGTTATTTTTGTAGGTGGTGTAGATTTCTTTTACTCGTCTGTAGCGGAAGGCCAGTTTTCTCATCCAGTCCACACCTCCTCGCACGCCTGTGGCCAGACATAGATTGGCACTGGTCGCTGCTGCGTGGAAACCGTCAGCGCCGAAGTTATACGTACTGATACAAGGGCAGAGAAAGAGTCTGTCAGCGCACGCTGCGCCTGAGTTGATGCTCGGAAATGGCACTGTTTATTTTGACAGGTCAATCAAGAATGAAAGTGTACCAGTGTTGTACCTCAGATCCTGCCCGTTGTCATCGGAGGATACATCGTCAATATGTACCTGGTCACATTCCTGGAATATACAAAGCACACACTTTGAGTAATGAAGGATTCACACACTCTTGGAGAAATATCTATAAGAGGATTTAGAGGAGCTTCTTTCTTGCGAAAGGCCACTCCACACATGTTCCAGGTCATTTTTCACTAGAAACAACATATTTATTCAGGAATTTGTGCTTTGGCTGGACACTTCAGTCTAAATCCCCTTCGCCTCAACTTTCTCTTTAAATCTTTTCAAATCACTTCTGCACATTTTCTTCCCCTGCGCCCTCACCAGCTCTGTCTAAACAAAAACTAACCTCCTCATCAGTCAGAGTGGACTGCTACCACTAGAGGGGTCTAAAGATATGCACACACACAGACATAACCAATTAAGTCTCAATCCAGCAACTCTAAACACTCACCAGGTTGGCATTTAACCAGCTATGTCTGTGAGTACTGATATATATACATACAGTAGAAGGTTGTACGTAGGCTAGCTAAATGTATAAAGAGCCTGGGCTCTAATGCATGTGCATGTGTGTGTGTATGTGTGTGTGTGTGTGTGTGTGCACATCTCTAAACATATATGTGCTCTCCTCTTCCCCTTTGGGGATGCCTGGCTTCTCTTGGAAAGGTAGAGGGATTCTGCAGCTCTGCACTGATTCCACCGGTACACGGTAACACAATCCAGACTTTCTGGTAAATGTAACCTACTAGAAAAATTGAACCTGATGCTAACCGCCAATGAAATTATGACCTCTGATTGCTGCTGCGCCACACACCAACACAGCCCCGGGGCCAGTCGGCCAGGCAGCCGGCGAAAAGAGCGCAGGAGAAAGCAGACTGAAAATCTGTTATTAGTTTTCCATTTATAGGAGAGCTCTAGTGCCTCCCCCTCCCCCCTTTCTCTCCGCCTCCTCGGCCAGCTTGAAATGTGAGGGAGTCTTGCCTTGGCATTCAGATCAACACACTGCACATGGGGCATTGCAGAGAGACACTAACTAAGCTTATTTGAGCTAAAACTTAGCCAACAGAAGGTTGAGCAATAGCCTTGTTAAAATGAATGTGATATCAAACTCTCAATTTGTTTCAGTCAGCTGTTATTTAGAATAAGAAAAAAAAAAGAGAGAGAGAGAGAGAGAGTGTACCACATATCCCTATAAAGTTATTTCAGAGAATTTCTTTGGAAAGCCACAGGTTTGAAACCTGTTGTGTGACTGCCAAAAAGGTTAGTCTCACCTGTTTAAAGTTACGTGAGAAAAAAAAAAATTCTCCTGAAAATCGATACTTGGGGCTGACAATTCCTCTGGTCTCAAGTAGGAAAAATCCCTCACAATTTTTTAAGCATTTTAATTAAGTTTCATCCGGCTGTTAAGGACACCAAAACACAGAAAGGACTTCCTTGTTTTAAGTCAATCTAACTGAGGCCAAATGCTGACGTTATTGCATTCCTCTCTAATGCTTGAGCAGGGTAAGGGTAAGGGCTTTGGACTGTAAACCTTTTTTATTTTACTGGTTCCCCTCTGAACAAATTTTTCATCTCCCTGGATTTGTGGGGAGAGGGAGGGGAAAGCGACGTGAGGAGAAACTCAAACCAGCTGTTCTTTAACAGAATTAAAATCTTGACCCCCAACCCCTGCTCTAATGCAGCCATTCTCTCGCCAAGCCTCTCCCAGCAAGCCCCGAGATCCAAAGAGGAAAAGACTTTGACCCCGTGACCCCTCTTCCCTCCTCTCCGGGGCTCCGGCACCCCGATAAGGGGGTGGAAGGGTAGAGAGGTGGAGATGGGGGAGAGCAAACGGGTAGAGGCAGGGGGAGAGTCCAAAGTGACCTCACATGGAGTGAGCTTCGAGCTCCATGTTCCAGAGGATGGACTGCCAATTGGAGATGGGCTGCAGGCGGGGGCTCTTAGCACTGTTGGCTTAATATGTTTCCAGACATTTACCAGCAGATCTTTAATTGTTCAAGAAAGCAGCAATTTGTCCCAGCTTGAAGAGCTGCTGCTGACAAATCTCGTGGATAATTTATGTCCACAAATTATCCCCAAATTTTTCTCATAATAGAACTCAGTCAGACGCATTGGTGTGCTTAATTCTTTAAGTAGAGCAGGCATGTCTGTTTGTTTAGGAAAACAAAAACCAGGGGTTAAGCACCTCATAAAGCCGTCTTTAAAAGACCTCAAATTGACTGGAATGCTTCTATTATCCAGTAATTACCTGCCGATGAATCAGACGCTTGCCAAAGCTGCCACCGCCTCTTTCGCTTTGGTGCAGGACCCTTTCAGTTCCATTCATTTGCTTCTATCATTGCCTAATTATATGCTGTCTCATGGATGACAATAGCTCCTCATGTTTGTTCTTCCCCTGTAATGTTTTTCTTTTAGAGTTTGACAGCCAGCATGGATCAAAACAGCCACTTGAGAACAATATTACTCAGCATGCTAATTATGGGCCTATTTTAGTTTTGCCAGAGCCAAACCAGGAACATGACCTGAAACACATAAATATGTAGTGAGTAATCAGGCCTAGCTGCCGTCATTGTAACTGCTGCCTGATTATGAATGATTTTTCATGGGCTTTTCCAAATCCTCAAAGCTAATACAGCTCTCAAACCCCAATGAATGTAAAGTGGTAGAAATTAAAAAGTCCAAGAAAAATACAGAAGTTTGGGGTTTTATGGTTTGAATGCCTGCACACCCTGCATTTCATTGTTCAGCCTGTTCAAATAGTTTTTAAATTCTGTAGATATTATGCTACTTCATTCACAGCAGAACTTGGCTTGAGACCTCCACAGAGAAGTGTCTGCATGTGTGTGTGCTGTGGACAAAAAGGGAGGGGGCTGCTGGCAGAATGCGCAGACTCCAACAATTACTGTTCCCAGCTGGGGCTGGCATAAACCTCTGCACTGGCTTCTTTGGAGGACTGAGAACGCTAATAGAGGAGGTGGCTGTGGGTAATGTTGTACAGTAACCCTTACACACACTCATTAGGAGCCACTTCTCAAGGCCTCGTAAACACCACAGAGCCATGGATGGTGTAGGCTCAAGTCATTTAAGTATAGTCGTATAGTGGAAAGGATGGAAAGAAACACTTTGGGGTGGCAAATTTTTACTAACTGATTGATTTGCGGACAGACTTAATCGCATTCCAGCATTGTTGGACGAAGTGTGCCTCATAAAAAGGTAAACATATTACTTCATTTTAACAGTTTTCCTGCTAATTGACAAAATAATCAGGGAAATTGTGTTTTCACTGGTGAATTGTACAGGACCCTGTTACAGATCCTGTGCGACAGTGAAGTACTCAACTACAAAGTAAGGATGGAAATCTGCTGAAAACCCAAGGGAGAGATTTGGACAGTTTTATGCACACGTAACCAACAAGTCACAGCAGCATGTGAACCGCACCAGTCTGATATTGAAAAGGACTGGCACCCAAAAATAAGTAAACAACAACTGAAGCCTTTGAACTCATCTGAATGAGTGATTAACTAATCCATTACAGTGACACACAAGATCACCTTTGTAAGACAGATGATGGAGTTGACAGTGAAGCTGTGAACATGAATCTCACATTGAGTGAGAAAAAAAAATGGAAACAAATGTAAATATGAAGTTGGTATTCTGTTTGAAAATGACAAAAATGCAGTTTTCTCCAATTTTGTTAAAGTGTTTGTAAAATGACTGAATTCACATCTGAATTTATGACTCCTCCCAACAAGCGCAACATGTTGATGTGTGTGTTTTTTATGCCATGTTTGAAAAAAAAAAAACTGTACAGAGATATCTCGCTATTATAAAAGTAATGGTAACCCTAATATTTGGGGGAATGCGTTGTTTACGACTACTCAAACAGAATATTATTATTTTATTGATTTTTTTTAATTGAGATTCTGCATGGGACTTGAAAAATGGTAAATGTCCCTGCGCAAAATGGTAAATGTCAAACAAATTTTCAGCGTGAAAGTGGCTGTATTTAACAAAAATGCAATTTCGTCAGATTTTTATTCTAAATGTTTTTTCGATGAAAATGAAGAACTTTCAACTGTTGACAAAGTAAACAAATAAATATTAAGTAAGAATAAAATGCTTTTTGTGTGTTTAGAAGCAGAAGCCTCGTACTTCCTTTTGATATATTCAATGTTTACTTATTGACAGAATAAAATATTCTGGGGGTCTCGAAGGATTATTTAATATGATCAAAAACTTCGGTGGAAAATGTGTTAATTAGTGTCAGCCTGTGTTAAAGTAGCTCATTTATACATGCAGACCTTAACAAAAAGAATTCATGAGTGCTTTAAGTCTCTTTAGAAGCTTAAAATCCGAAATGCTGCTTTAATTTTGTTTGTAGAACACAAATAGACTGACAGGCCTTCAGCATGGTGGCACATTGAGGGGCAGTCTGAGAATTTCTTAGAACCTTTTGAACATCTCTTTTCCATCGAATCCCCCCATTCTCCCCTCACCAAGCAAACAGTGGTCTCTCTAAAACCTACAATCACCACTAACTCACACCAGATGTTCCTACTGTACTCAGGAGTGAAGACCGTCCACCAGAAGCCTTCACAATTACTCCTTATACAAACACTACGTCTTTCTGTTAAATTCATCAGCAACATTCTTTTCATTTATCTGAGTTCACTCAGCCACAGGACAGTCTTTATCTGCACAGGAAAGACGAAAACACCCAAAAATGCACAACAATTGAAGACAGGATGCTTCTGATGAGGATGCCTCCATCTCTACATCATTTACTCTCTCCTGTCTCTGTCTTTCCACTAGTTTGCTGAAAATCTGCACTGTGGAGGAAGTTATCAGAGCCCTCTTTGTTCCCTTGGCATCTGTCATTAAGCAATCAGCGATGACGGCCTGAGTCTTCCTGTAGCGCTGGATAGAGCTCAGAGTGGTGACTGCAGCAGTCAGAGAGAGGAAGAAGAAACACGGAGCAAGTCAGCAATCCGTGCTCCCAAAACACAAAAAGGACCATGATATGTAAACTAACTCTTAGACCTTGTTTTCCCATGAAGGTCTAGGCCACTGCCTTACAGACAGTGTCCACTTTTTGGACGCAAGCTGCCCCACTCGCTCCCTCTTTTGCTCATCCTCTCTCTCAGGTGAGTTGCTGGGGAGGGGGTGGGTGGTCAAACCCACAGTGTGAGTGATAACAGCCGTCATCACAGCATTCCTTGTGACCCTACAGGCTAATGCCATGTGAAAAAGGCTCATCCATGGTTCGCAGGTTCTCAATACCGCCACTCCACCGGCAGTGGCTGTCATCCCCCCCTGCGGTCTGTGACCCCCAGCAACTTCCTTCTCCGTTCCCACCACAGGCACCCCTGTTTGCGGGGAAAGGCGGAGGGTGCAGAAGGGAGGGGGGGTTGCTGTGATTACCTGGGGGTCAAACACAGGATGTGGGTAACAAAGGGAGAGTTCTTCGAACCCACTTCATTCCAATCCACAATCTGTGCTTCAACAGCCACGGAATTCAAACAGCGGCGCCAAACAAAGCACAGATATGGAGACGTCCATGCTGGTTTTGCAGAAATTCACACAATCAGGAGAGGGGATCCAGAGGGAGCACAGGTACGCCTTGCTTAGAAACACACTAAATCTGGACAAAGTGGTCTGTACAGTGCTCATGTCGTGACGGTAAAGGCTGGAAAAGAAAGAAACACCCCACCGGTAGGCAAAAAAAAAAGTTTAAATTAGCTATGGGTGATGGATGGGCTGCTTCTCATTATTTCCTGTTTTTGGCGTTGTGAGTCCAAACCACACCTCAAGGAAAGCAACATTAAATGCAATATCAAATCTCCATCAATTCAGCAATTTTCCCTCAGCAACAACATGTATCCATAGAGAAACAGCTTATTCTTGCCAAGTGAACCGTTGTTTGGACAAACTTGTGCAAGATTCTGTTCTCCTCCTCCACCGACCATGTTGTGCAGGTGCTGTGTCTCCCTCTTTGAGTCAAGACAAGAAATCTATTCTTAAATATCATCATTTGTCACCAGACAGTAATTTTATATTTTCCATGCACCCTCAACCCGTATTGGTGCATGAGTTAGCGGGTAAAAGGGTGGGGGTGAGGTGAAGCTCTGTGGAGCGAAGATTGACAGGGTGGCTTTCAAACCTCCACTTTCTCTCTGTAGTCTTTCCAAAACACATCTGCGGTCCCGCCTCGAGATGTGATGGAGTTATGTCGAGGAGCATGACAGAACTGCTGCATCGGTGGCCAGACAAATGATGAAATACCCACATCAGTGTGTGTACAGGCTTAAAAAGCCCATCTGACAAAATATACTTTATAGTTCACTGTTGCAGCTTGGTTTCAGCAGCAAACTGTTTGTTGAAGAAGTGAAAAAGGAGCTCTTAATGACTGTTTTTTCACTGGTGCCGCTCTTAATGGGTTGTCTGATTTTATGTGTTATGCTGGTGCAATTCAAATATAATTAAAAATCTGCGTCACAAAGATATAGTGTTAATTGGAAACGGATCATATGAATGACTTAATTTCATGATTCAATGAAAAGCACAGTTAGTGTTATGTTCCTCAGTACTGGGAATAAAAACCACAAAAAAACACTATCAAGGAAAACACCATAAAGTTACCAATCATGTGGAATGGCGAGTACAGGACTCCGTACAGTGGGACATAAAACCAACAGAACGGCTCCACGGTAAGAGGCTCTGGAGGGCCATTTTAGCCACGAGGAAAAGGTAACCATGCGTTTCACAGCATCTCTCATTAACAGGCAGCCCCTGGGTGAGAGTGACAGAGGAGGTTTCAACCCTGCGACTGCAGCCTGGGAGCTATAAAAAGCACTCGGCTCACAGTGTCACCGGGTTGCTCCGCAGGTATGTGTGTGTGTGTGTATGTGTATGTGTGTGTGTGTGTGTGTGTGTGTGTGTGTGTGTTTGCATGTGTGCATGTGTGTGATTGCAGCACAACATGTTTAGGGTACATGTGCATAACTGTGTGAGTGAGTGAGTGTTGCACACAGCATGGAAGCATCAGTGGACTAATTTAAAATGTTCCCACCTTTCGAGACCTCCCCCCCCTCTCTCTGTGAGTGGTTTGCCCCCATGCCCTTTATCCTCCAGACTAGGAGGGTTGTTTTCTCACCCAGCGAAGGGGGAGACGGCAGCCCCCATACCCCACTGAGAGGGGAACATGGGGGGGGACTCGGACAGCGAGAGAGAGGCCCCTGGTTCCCACATACCGCTCGGTGTTAGCGTTTGAGCTGCAGCAGCGCACCTACAGTAAACTCACACCTCGAGTCACAGCAGAGCTGTCAGTCTTCCCAGCAAGCTCGGCCTCAGTGGGCTTCATTACACACATCACTTCAGACCATCAATTAACTCCACATTCAAACCAGCAACACAGCGTGAGCATGAAAATGGCATTCAAAATAAGAAATATGAATATCAAGTAATCCATTTACTCATATTTTGAAAAATTTAAAAGATTTTTTTCTATTACTTTGACAGAGTAATTCTGAAAGTACAATAAAATTTCACTGATATTATTTTAACATTAGGATTTTAGTTTTTATATATTAAAAAACTATTGCTTTTGAATCAAGTTTTGTTAAAGAAATATAACATCGATTACATGTTTATCTATCTGTGGCTATTGAAATACAATGTCTTTTATAAGGGAAATTAATACAGTGGAGATCACATCAATGAGGATCATATTGCCTTGAATTACTTCTCTAATACTTCCCTCAGTGAGAGAGTTTTTGATGATAAAAACAGATTGTGCTGTTCATACAATACTACACCCGTCCTTTAAAGGGCCGAGCAGCAAATGGTTTGTGCGGGACAATCGATGGAGAGATTTGTGTGCGTCAGTGGGTAGGGGAGGTCTTGTGGGGAGGCGCAGTATTTCTGAGACGCACCTTCAATACTATCTGATGGTGAATGAAAAAAGAGAGCACCGATCCAGAAAAAGGTTAGAAGAGAAAGGAGAGAGACAGACGTAAGGGTGAAATGGATCCCTGCTGACCCCTTCGGCATGCCCTCTTTCTTTTTATGACTTTCCTCCGAATCGTCACTCACCAGCTCTATCAACGCGGCTCGGCCTCCATTCACACACACACACACACACACACACACGCCCACACCCACCCACACATTATACACAGGACCAGTGGTTTGCTCTGGCTTCGGCAGGGTGAACACAATATTATGCTTAACTGTGATGGGAAAAAACGCTTGTGCATTTAAAATGTTTAAGAAAACACATTCTGATATGAGAAAACAACCGAGGACTGGATATAAATCAATTTCTTTAATGTTCTTGTGCAGAGGCTGGCAGGACAACAGTGTTAAGACTTAGATGGACCCCTTACACACACACACACACACACACACACACACACACACACACGGCACTAACTTTGCACCTGTGTTTCTGCACAGCCTCAGGGGTCTCCCTTTATGGCTTAGACTAAATTAGATAGACCATATGCATTTCTGCACATGCTTAAATACATAACTGCTGCAGGCTGCGGTATTTATAGTTGGACTCTATTTAGCTCTATCTGAGATGCAGGACTGTAAATCAGCAGAGAGGAAGCACAACTGGTTAGGCATTGCTGAGGACTGGCACTTAACACTCAGACCGACTCAGCTCAGTTTAAGAGGAGAGATCAATACGCCTCCGAGAGAATGTCACTCCTCCTCTGGTGTGATTGTTAATGACAATTACTGCAGCGTCTGCAGAGGAGCCTTTACATTAGAGATCCAAAAATGCGTTGTTGCAGCTATTTCAGACAGAATGCTATTTTAGTTTTGGCTGGAGGAAAAAAAATGTTAAGTTTTAAAGCATCAAAACAAAATTTAATAATTTCTCCACTGAGACAGAGCTGGAGAAATATACATGTTGCTTTTTAAAATAATTTTTACAAGCAGCCTGAGCTGCCAATTCATCTGTGAACATTTTCATCACACATGAAAAGAAATCAAAACACAGGACAGATGTGGAGCAAAAACCACATTTAAGCATTGTCACAAACTGCCATTTTTTCAAATGATTGGGGCACATCTATTAAATAAAGTGCAGCTACAATGGATTCTACATGGTCACGGCATAAGGAAATATTTAACCAGCCAATTGCAGCTTATTAACTTTGATCACGATGACTGCGTTTGGAATCTCAGTCACTCGTCTGTCTGGGAGAGAATGAGCATTTTCTTTTTCCCTCTCCCGTTTTCTTCCTCCTTCTCAGGTTTGCTTCATGTAACGCAGCCGAACATGGTGGTGAGTAATGAGACTTGGCAGGGCGGCCGCAGATCTATTCACACTTAAGTACCAAACAAAACATTTCCTCTACTGTGAGGTCAGCATAAAGCAGGACACTGAGGAAAAGCGCTGGGTCAGTGGGATCAGATTCACTGGAAGACAGAGGCTCAGAGGAGGAGGAGGCAGCGACCAGAATCGCAAAGACAAACTCGATAAAATCATAAGCAGAGAACTGGATGGAGCTCGAGTTAAAGGAAATAACATTTAGGTGAATTGCTTTGTTTATTGCTAAACGTGATGAGCACTGATAGTTTGAACATCTGGATCTGTAGATTGTGCACTTTATGTCTGTGCATGACTGCATATATATAAATATATAGAGATAAATGTGCACTTTTTGTATATAAAGTTGTCTTTCGCCAGAGTCAAGCAGACAATCAGACAGCATACACACCCACACATGCATACACACCTCCCTACCCTTGATCCCTCTACTGCCGTGCCCCAGGGGCAGATTTTACACTAGACGTACATGAATCAGGGAGGCAAAGAGGCGTGGGAGGGGAGACGGCAGTGGATTTCATGCTGTGACAGAGGGGTCTGTGGTGTAGGTGGACAGCGACACCAAGCACACAGCGTGACACTCAGACAGACGGAGCGGCCACAGAAACACTAGAGCCTGACAAATTGAGCCGGCCGCTATGGGAGTGGGAAGGAGGTGATGGGGGTGGGGGCCCGACTAGTGACCCGGGAATGACGGAGACTGACAGCACATGTAAAATTCATGGTATCCCCTGGGCTCAGCGGTAATACTTCACCACTATGGGACTGATAACTGAGAAACAGGCTCTGTGCTATAAAGCAGTTGCTGCTGCTTTTACTAAAATCTTGATGGACTGTTTTTACTCTCTGTTAAAATACACACACTCCTCTGACAATTAACACTATCAAAAGGTGAACAGAAGGCATTTGTGCAGCACATGAAGAAAGCAGGGGTGAAGAAAGCTTGAGGAAAACACACAAACAGACGCACCTCTAAGTCGTTGAAGAATAAGTGTGTGTCAGCCAAGTTGAAGATCATTTCTTCCATCCTCAGGCCTAATGATACAGATGTTGGTGGATCCTGAAAAAAGACAAAAAAACAATCAAACCAAAGACAAGTCTTTCCTCTGAATGCTGAACTAATGTTCCAATTTGAAGAAGTAATGCAAAAACAATAAATATTGCTGTTCCCTCTGAGTCACTCAATTTACACAGAATCCCCTTAAATTCCTCAGCAGGCTTTTCCCATAAAAGCAGACATTAGGTGGACTTGAAAGTTTCAGCCTCTGTTTACGACCTCTCCGAAAGGGACCAGAATAGTCATCAGAAATGCCACAGACTTGAATGAATGCAGTAAAAGCATGTCTCTTCTCAGGAGGGGTGGTCGATTTAGAAGAGTTGGGGTCACAGTCTCATCGTAAATAGCCCATTCTCCACATACTTGTGCTGATGCATCATCTGATTGCTCTCTAGGTGATAGATGAACACGATTCCCCACAGAGCACCCACTCTGAAGGGTTTGTTCATTAACATTATAAGAGGTTCAAATGTCAAATAAATACTTAAGTTGTCCTGAATCAGACAGAAATGCAATTTTTCCTTAAATCCTGATCTCTGTCAGTAATCTGACACGTGCTGTAATGGTGATAGGGTTGCACTGTCTGTAAGATAATACCAGGAGAGGAGTGAACAACAGTGTAAATAGTTAATGAGCCTGTGACAGTGTGTGCAATTTTCCCTTTAAAAAGATAATGAATAGGCAAAAAGTGTTCAGTGCATTTTCTTATAAACATTTACAAAAGTCCTTGTGTAAATTATTTTTCATATGCATATCATTATTAATTCTTGCCCAGACATAAAACAAAGTACAAAACACATTTAAAAAAATTAAATAACTGGTCAGAAATTCTATTTTTGTTGTTGTTGCACAAATTGAATTCCTTTTTATCTTAAATCTCTGATCAGAAGATTGTCTTTGCAGCAAAAGCTGAGGAGAGACAATAGCAAGCAGCAGAGGAGGATTTTCTGCAGCTGGGAGAGACTGCGTTAAAGACGGGCCAGGCAGGACCAGAAGGAGGGATTACAGAGTTAAACCACCTGAAGACACACCTGAGCTTTCTGCTGATTAGCTGTCACGCCCCACAATGCTTATGCTTTCCCTAAAAAGACAGCGGACAAACCACACAAGTAGAACTCAATCCCCACTTCTGGAGGCTTTCTCCTTCCTCTTAACCTCCAGGTCCAATCAATCTTTCAGTCAGAATTCATCAAAAATAATTAACCTCCCACATCAGCGGACTAGCAGCTTCCCTCTTCCCCAACCCAGCCTTTAGAGCTGTTGGGTGATTTCACATTACGGGCTGGTTTGGTGGGAAAAGGCAGTCATGTCCGGTGCAAGTGAATCCCTTCCAATTAAATCTAAACAATCAGTCAGTGAGGGAGTTAAGAATACAAGCAGGCCAGAAGGCCAAAGTGCTGCTGCTGTCAGTGCTCCAGCACCACCTGTCTCGAAATGTCAGTGCCATCCACAGGGGCGCCAAGTCCCCCCCCAACCCTCGAGCCTCTTACCAATAACAACCCCCCACCCCCCCACCCGCTTTAAGCTCCAGCTCTGGCCAGCCCAATAGCAGCACAGCTGGCCTTAGCCATCAGCTTTATGGGGGCTAGCTGCCTTGATGCCAATTAAAAGAGCTGATAAGAACAGCAGTGTGTTTATGCTTGTACGAGAGGGAGAAAAAAAAGTCGAAGCGAGTGGGTGGGAGGTCACATGGAGGGAGAGAAAGTGTGGATGTGCACTCACTCAGATACACATCTATTTATAGTAAGCTCAGAGCAGCTAGGAGAGAAAACTGTTTTATAACTTTTTGTTTATGCCACTGAGATAGGGATGACATGAATGGCAGACGGGAGGAAGGAAAAGGTGAGGGGGGGAAACAGGGCGGTTGCTGTGGTGGATGAGTGGCTGTGGGGGATGTCGGTCTGCCTCACTTTCTTTTCTGAGGTAGTTTACAGATCTAGGCTTCTGATAGGCCTTGAGTTAGCGTGCTCTGTGGTTCCTGTGAGTAAGCATGTCTCCCCTGTTATAATATGGCTTTAATGTGATAGCGTCAGCAGGTTCGAGCATGAGAGGAAGACAAACGTGAAACTAAATGAGCAGAGAAGGAGAAAAAGAAAGAATAAAAGAGAAAATAGAGAGTGAGAGGGACTCTAGCGGCTGTCACATCCTATATGAGCTCTGATGGAATGGGCCCTTATGGAGTCAGGAGTGTTTCCTGTTTCAGAGGGGCACACTGGAGACCCTGTGCACGCATGTGTGTGTGTTCATATGTGTGTGTGTCATGTTGGAGAGTCCCTCATCACTGAGCCATGGCTCCCGAAGCCCTGGCTCTCTCTTTACCCAGCATGCAGAGCCCGAGAATAAAGTAAATAAACAGTGGAGGGTCGTGGGGCAGCCCTCTTTCACCCCAAAAACAAAACAGTGCCCCCCACCAAACACCCCCTCGGACCAGAACAAAGGCACAGAGCACTGGCCGTGGACGCTAAGCTCTCTGACATATGAGGAGCAATATGTCATTTTTGACTTGAAAAGCAGACACCTCTATAGCTTAAACAACCGGTGATTAGAAATGTTGCTCTCAAACAAAATAAAACAAAATGCACATTCTTTCAGAATGTGTTATTTTTATTTACGTGTCCGGCATCTAAATGGGAAAGTGAAACTTATATAGGCGCTCTGACCTCAACAAAATCATGAGAATAGGATTCTGCCTTTTTCCCAAATTGTTTGTTATTAAAGTTTAAATATAGAGAAGCAATTTACATGGAACAACAAATAGCAAAGCCTGGAAAAGTAAACTCTTCATCTCATGAGCCTACACAGCAACATGGGATGGAAACGACCTTCCCATTTTAAAATATGTTTGTTGATATTTACATATACATATGTCATATATTTTAACTCGACTTCTAATTAAAGCAGATTTTAAGGAACCTCTGTGTTCCTGTTTGAGTTTGACTGAAATACATTTGGTGAACTCAAAGTCTTCTGCCAGCGTCTCCTGGGAGACTCCTGCCTGAAAAGGATGGATTGAGAGGCACTTAATTAAACTAACAATGTGGCATTTCTGGAGGAGAAAGGAACACTTAAGATGTGTCAATAGACGTCCAGAGTGCAACTGTTGTGAGCCCCTACAGCCGAGCCCCGACCAGCCATGCATAGCTCCAACAGCTGCAAAGAGCAGCCAAATGCTTGCCAAGCCTCATTGGACCTATTAAAAAAAGAAACAATTATCTGTACATTGAGTTCTGCTCTTTCTTCTCAATATGGACTTGAGGCACAGTGAAATCTATCCGCTGCTCAATGGCCATTTCCCCCCCTCGCCTCTGATCTGATCCTTTTTTTCTTCTCCTTTTAATATTTATGTGTTTTGCTGATAAAGTGCACTGCTACTGCCACAGTCTGATGTCACTCACCCGTCCATATCTGTTGGCATAAGAACCCGTAAGCAAGGAATGGAAAACGATGATTGTTTCATCCAGGTCCCAGATGAAAACTCGCTGGAGGGACGGGTTGCACAGGAGGGGGGAGAAGGAAACAAAGAAAAACAGAGAAAAGAGGCAAAATCAATGGTGCACTCTGTAGAGCTGCAAGGTGATCCTCCTGGTCAATAGGCCAGGAGCGTGTATTTGTGCGCCACAGGGACCAGGATCCATTTGCTTGGGCTGGTCACCGCAACACTCCTCCCATCACCCCACCGCATGCTTTCCATCCCCTGCCCTTTACATTAAAGTAATCAATAGTGACAAACTAATTAACTAGATATGTTAACATGCCATGATGTCAGTACTATAATTGGTGCTATTAACCTCCTTCAAATTCATATCATATTAATGAAGCGGCTCTGAATTACAGAGAGTTTATTTTGACATATTGTCACTATCAAAGTGTTGAATGGCTCATGGTGCAGTTGTACTGTTAGTCACAGCAAGTGTCCAGTCTATTGAAGTGAATACATATATTATTCCCTTCAGCGATGACTCATTTAATCACATGCCTTATTGTTTATTCATGAGGTATATATGAGAACTTTATATAAGATATGCGTTCAGTGATGTCACATATTCCACCACGCATCAATAATGCAGTTATAGTTAAGGAATCAAATCTTTAAGAATTAATGCCCATCAAGTGTTAAAGCCTGTGTGGCAGCCATATAGTAAGTGGATTAGTGTCCATGTGCCTCAGACAGGGCGAGGCTGTCTGTCGCCAAGGTAGCGGGCTCACCCTACCTCAAGGTCGGAGTCGGGCGGCGGTGATGGGTTGTTGTTCCTTCTTCCCCGGCCACGTGACTTTCCATCTGAGGCCCGCCGCAATCGATCTGAATCTGAATCTTTAATGGGGGTTGATGGACTGTGGATGGTACTGTACTCTCCTGAAAGGAAGGAAAGACAGAGGAAGGAGAGTGTAAAAGGAGTGTATCAAAGATGTGCTATTATTTGCTTTTAGCAAAGAAGTGTAAGTGACCATTTGTCTTGATGCAGGACAGACAGCTTCCTGGGGACATTTTTAGTGATTTAGCAGGCCGACAGGTAACAAACACATCATAAATCAGCTGCAGAGCAAATTATAAAAGCTACTGCGCTCCATACTGATTCAATAAACAAGACGTAACAGAGTGCATGCCAGCTAGGAAAAGCAAAGATGCTCTTTGTCAAAATTCTTTGACTGTGCATTAAATTACATTTACTCAAAGCCTGGTTTCTTTGGTGCTGACTGATGATAACAGCAAATCATAGCAGTCATAAAATTTGGCTGACCTATGAAGATGCAACCAGTTCCTGATTGCCAAATGAAGCATTAATGTCATATAAAATTATGGGAAATGCTACATCTGATTTGAGTTTAGCTTCATTTTCTCTTGCTCGTCACACTGCAGCACACTGGCTGAAACCATTTCCTGCTCATATTGTGCATCTGGGTTAGAAAAAATAGATTTTTGGCATTTAGCTCATGCTCTGTCCTCAGGAACAACTTCAAGTGAGTGAGAAGGAGGAAGTTCAGTGGTCGGCTTGTTGCTTAAAAAAGAAACATGGTTCCGAACAGGATCAAACTCCTGATATTCAGGTTACACGAGGCAACCCTGCTGCCTGCGGTTTGATCCTTACCTGCAGGGTTCTCTGTGAGGGCCTGGCTGGTGATGCCAGTGGGTGGCTCCTGAAGGGTGTAGGTGGTGGTGGTGGAGGGCGTGCTGGGGCTGGTGTTGTTACTTGTCATGTAGGGTGAAGTGTAGGGTGAGCTGTTGTAATACTGAGCATACTGCCCCTGGCCAAAGGCTGGATATGTGGGGTAGTCCTGTTGAGAAGGGAAGTGGTAAAAAGTGGTGAAAAACCGAGAGATAAAGAAAGATAATGATAATGAGAAACAGGAGAGATTTAGATCAACAAGGTGGAGGCAAAGACAGACAAAAGGTAGCAGGGTTGAAGAACTGAAGTAGGAGGTTTGGTAGAGTAATGTGAGATATGCCCTGCACCAGTGTTGCTACTTTACAGTGCAGATTCCAAAACATAAATGCAAACACATGTCTGTTCTGTTCTCCATCTGGACAACGATCTGTCTTGTTTTTTTTCTCCCCTCCCTTTCCTCTGTGGCATAATACATTTGTGTTGGGGGAGGTACAGCAGATAATCCTGCGTACAAAGCTTTTGACATCCTGAGTGATTTATGTTCGAATGTGTCACGGATGAAATGTAGCATATTGAGTATGCATGTTTCATAAAGATTTCCAGGTTGGAAAGAAATCTGCAATTCAAACTTATATAAACTGATGCCGCACACTGATACCAGATCACAGACACAGAATTAGCAGAAGGTTGTGCACAGCTACCTGTTGTGTGCTGTTGAAGCCGGTTGAGTTTGTCAAGGAGTTGTTTCCAGCATACAATCCTGATGTTGTTGTGAAAGTACCACCTAGAGGGTAAAAGGAGAGAACTTTTTAGTTACTTATACCTTACTTATGCTTTTGATCAAAAGCATGATTAAATCTGCAGTACTGCAAGCAGTGCAGTGACAGAAAAGAAATGGCACATTGTTAGGGGAAAAAGAAAGATTGGTCTTTTGTGAAACAACTATTTGAGGTAGTGAACAGAGGGAGGCCTGAGGGAGCCCTCCAAGCGGCCTTATCTTTCCCCTCTTCCTTTCTTATCAGTGATTGGATCAGGCCTGATGAATGACAGAGGGGGAGCAGAGAAGGGTGAGGGGTGGACAGAACCTGCTCCCAAAGTCGTCCAAGCCCACACAATGTGAGGGAGACAACAGGCTGCTGTGTGCGAGCTACCGAAGGGAGGCGTAGGGTGAAGGAGGGGGTGGACAGGCACAGGGTTGGAGCACGAGGGGACTGGGGGGGGCTGTGCAAGGGCAGCTCAGTGAGACAGAGTTGTACAAGGACAAGCACTGGGGGGTTTGCTGCTGACATCCAGCCCTAATAAATATGTATGTTTCTCTTTCACGTGCACAAAGGATGGTCCTCCTGGGTAATTAAATCATTCAAAGGGGTTGATAGCATCTAATGGCTTAATAATATACATGACATGACGTATAGAGGAGAGGAGCAGCGGCGGCCCCTGAGGGCACGACTTCTGTCTTTAGCAGCCATCCACCTGTACTGTCATGTCAGGCAAGGGAGCAGCAGGAGGAGCAGCTTAAAGGGGGTTTACAGACTGCTACAGGGGACAGGTGACAAGCAGAGCATGAGAGAACTTTGTATGTTAGCGCTAAAATGATCCCAACCTCTTAGTTCAATCCTGACACCAAAATTATTATTAACTCTGAAAATAAATCAGCTCTAAATTGGCATAAATATGCACTAAAACATTTTACTTTTACTTACACAGCATATTGCACTTTATAAATCTATGAATAAACTTTGCTTAAATTTGTAAATCTTTAATTAAAAAAAGGAGTCGTCATAAATTAAGTAATGACTTACTGTACATAAGATTTCTACGATCAAACTGGACTCAAACATTTAATAGCACCACAACATACAACAATGCAGCACTGATTAATCCTTTTGAAGAGTATGTAGTCAAGCCAGTTGCCATTTGAAAGTAAATTTCCTTACTTTCGACTGCAACCATTTTTTTTAAAATCCTGGGATTGGTCAGAGAATTAAGCTGCAAGAAGGGAATGTCTGACTTGAAGCATTAGAGTGGGTATTTTAAATGCAAAGCAGCAATATTACATCCACTTAGGTTAACTTAATTTGTTTCTGAACATGTTAGAAAAAAAAACAGAAAACACATCGATATAACAGCAAACTTTCAGTAAGCAACACAAATAATAATCATTAAATGTTTGAAAAGGGAGCAGGATCAAGTACAAAAAACTTTTCTGGTCCTTTTCCTTTTAATCTTTATTATACTTTGTTGATCAGTTTTGTAAAGTTTTTTGAGCAACTTAGTGTATGTATATTATTAACAAAATATCTAACCATAAATAGAAACAAGAACAATGGTGTAGCTATGGGAGGTCTTGAAATTTCTCTACCTAGCACAAGAAACTTGAGTATAACATATCTAACACAAATAATCTCCACAAATCACAATAATGTTGAAGCAGTTCGTCTAACCTCGACAAGTTTCTGTGCACACAAAGACAAATTGTCTCCCATGCATCCGCATTACAGAGCATTGCCATTTCATTTGTCAAAAATGGTCCTTCACTGCCTGAAAACCAAAAACCATCTCATAGCTTCAGTGAAAACTGAGGGGGAGATAAATTTACTGTTCCTAAATGGGGGCGTAATTACACCTTTGTTCCCAAAGACAAACAGAGGGAGTTCCTTTCATCTTCTGGTCATTGGCCCCATCAGGAGGGCCCTCCCACACCGTGACAAACGTGAAGCAGCTTTCAGAACAGGCGGGAAGGATCAGGGCGGTGGCGGCGGTGGTGGTGGGGGTTAAGAGTATGGTATGGAAGAGAGCATAGAAAGCAGAGGACGTGGTTGCAGTGTTTAGCCTTGTCAGTTAGCAAAGTACCCAGCAGCACTGTGGCTAAAAAAGAGAAACAAATACCTCCCAAGCTCCCGAGATTAGTTGGATCCACTAATTATTTGTGCAGGTTCTCATTCTCGGCTTCCAGCAATTACACACTCACACAGCAAATTTTTACCTTGTTCTTAATCCAGGCCTCTATCAGTTATTTTCATCAGAACTGTTCTCTTTCTCTCTGTTGTTTTGTTTGATATTTTAGGGCCTGCCGGCAGAATTTCAAACTTTTGTGTTCACCACAGAAAGTTCAACATCAAGTGAAAGTCCGACAGAACAATGAGACAGAGACAAGGTGGGGGAAGGCTGCGAAGGACAACAAATTAGGCTAATGCACAGTTCAAACGGTCATAAAAGCTCCCACTGCCAGGTTTGAGGGCTGCTCTGTGGAGAACAAGGAGCCACATAAAAGCAGAGGGGACCCCTGCTAGCCCAGTGAGAATGAGCCCATGCTGTTCAGAGTGGTGGTGCTGGTTATGGCAGGGGGAGAAAAGAGGGGGTCTTGTGGTTCCCCAGGGGGCATGTTTTCTCTCCCTCCCCCTGTCCTGCTCCAGTTAGTTCACTCACTCAAGACCAGACATCATCCCTCCCTCCTCTCCTCCTTCCCTCCTGCCTTCTGGCTCCACAATTGGAAGTCCATTTGCTTTGCTTGATCAGTCCCCTTGCCATGGGCTATGTCTATCATCAGTGCACAATATTTGTAGCAGAAGTTTGTATGCCCCACTTGGGAATAGGCTATGAAGTCCAGATGGGGCTCTCCTTTTAAAAAAGGCAACCGAGGCTTCAGCTCCTTCAGCTCGGACTGGAACAGAATGCTGGAATCCAATTATTCATGTAATTAGCATCTGCTCAGTTCGACTATCACCACAATCTCTCTCTCCTCACACAACTTTGATGTTTTAGGCTTTTTCTGACAATCCATGAGATGCACTTCAAAAACTACCACGAGGGACGGCAATATTGAGGCACAGAGAAATGCCTGCCCCCTTTAGGATTCGGTGCCACGACTTTAGCGCCCACACAAAGCTCCATGGCATCGGACATGAAAGCAAGGAGTGAAAACATTAATGTAATCGTCCTCTGCCTTGACAGCTGGCCACAGGCTGGTGGCAGGGACACTGACAGAGAGTGGGAGTATCAGATGTGGAAGAAAAAGAGTCTTTGGTTTGGACACCCAGGGCCTGAGGCACCTCGCCCAGGCAGATCAATAGGCCAGAGAGAGTAATGATGGTGTGGCTGTGGGCCAGAGCCACAGTTAGAAAACCGAGGGCTAGAACGGCGGTCAATGTATCATCTAACGTGGCTGTCAATTACTAGCGCACTTAACGCTACATGAGGCATCCGGGAGTCTGAGATAACAAGAGAAACAGAAACAGACAGAGGGAAACTAAAAATCAAGAGTACAAGCATAATACTTCAAAGATGAATGGGCACATAATACTGTCATCCTGGGTTAGACTACTAAGGGCATGACAACTTCTTCATTCTGCCATACAGGCTTTGTCTCTTGCTCCTTTTCTTCCTCTATCTGTCCCGACTATTTCACCTGCTTTTTCTTTTTTCTGCTAAATCTGGCCGTGGTCGACTGTATTTGGTTAAGAGGCGTAGAAAAGATGCTTCCCCACGCCACATCTGCTGCTGAGCCGGCGTTATTTATTGTGAGATGCTCTGAGAGCTTTTCAACAACATGTGGGGATGTTTCCACTCTCACACATTAGATATCGCAGGAGAGAACACAAAAACTATGCTAGCTGTTAGCTTGATGTCCTTGCCTGATGCAGGTGGAACACATGGTGATTTGAACCAATACAAACACGGAGTCACATATGCACTACATGGTAGAAGGCCTGAACTACATTTACACAGACTGTGTGAGTGCACAGAGAGCGCAGAAGAGGGGGAGTGCAGGGCGCAGCAACTCATCTTTATCGGTTTCAAGGCCATAAATCTCGATGGTCTCAGCTCTTAAACAAATACAAATATGATCACAGGGAGAGAAAAAACAAAGGCTGGGGAGTGGGGAGCGATATGGCTTGTGCCTCCTAAGTGCCTGCCATTTTTCCATCTGTGTTGATTCTTTTAAAAGGGGAGGAGAGGGAGGCAGCCGTCATGGCTGCACATAACGACTGCCGGGATGCAACCATCTTTTGGGTTGAGGGAGAGGGCCGAGTTGTGAATCAGTCTGTCTCTGCATGCTATTAAATCAGGGACAGAGACCTTTTTTCTCTAATCTCTTTGAGGAGGAGTACAATAAACCTTATTTGGATAGGCTAAGCAGAAGAAACACATGGCGGAAAAACTGAAATGAGACAAGGCAACGAAGGAGTCAGAGGGAAAAAAAAAGTGATAAGTGATGTAATGTAATAAAGTAAAAGGGAAGGTCAAAGCTGAGGAAAGCAGAAATAGATACACAGAAAGAACAAAACAGGAAAAATACATTCCAGAAACCAGATTCCCATCATATTTTTAGATTGCTGGTGAATCAAAATCTACTTTATAGTTTTATAAATCTATCATAATGTTAGCCCTTTCTCCCATCTTGTGACAAGCATGTAATAAGTTTAAAACTGGACATGCTGCCAGCTTTAAAAGACGGTGATGACATCTCACGCTGCTTTCTGACCCAAACTGACTCATGTAGACAGACAGACAAAGATGAGGGGTTCACAGAGATGTCCTCACCCTGCATCTGGTAGCTGTAGGGGGCCTGTCCTGTCTGCGGCGTGGTGAAGCCGGAGCTGTAGCTGAGGAAGCCCGTCTGTCCTGGGGACTGGGACTGGCTCAGACCCCCCTCTGTCTTTATGCCTGCCCACAATGGACCTAAATCAGTTAGTGACACCAGATCGGTTTGATGCACAGACAACAGTCAACACACAGGTTTAAATTACACCGGACACAGCTAGGGGACACCGCCTCTGTCTGTTAGCATAACACACCAATCACAATGAACAAGCCCTGATTATCTGATTGAAGAATTCAACCATCATCAGTTGTTTAGAAATATTTTCTTACGCAGGCTTCTGCTCTGCTGCAAAATAGTTGGCTGCAAAACTAAAAAGCATGTTAGGACTCTGATTGTTTGATTTCATGTAAGCATTATTAGTATTATTGTTATTATCATCTGGGATAGGTCATCTGTGAATAGATGCTAAAGTAATAAAACATTCTGCATGTGTTTGTGAGTCAAACTGACCACTGATTACACTGAATCCGTCACGATGCAGTTTCTATGCAGCGGTAGGTTGCAGGACTCCATTCATTCAAATAAACAGTGTGAATTCCTCCACATATTGGAGAGTCTTCTGGGGTCAAAACACTCGAAAGACTTTGGACAAATAAAGCCCTCAGTGAGTCATGTCCTCTTTGCTTTTTTGTCGTGGTGCCAGAGGAAACCAGTTTTTGTTCCTGGATTTTTTTTTGCTTATCTGTCAGATCTATTTGAACAGCATGACCAGCAAATTCTGTTTTACAGCAATGAAGGAGAATATACAGGCAGTAAACAACAACTCAGCATCTCTGCTGCTCATGTTGGACGAATTGTGGGAATATGGTTTGTAATAAGCAAGGTCTTAGTCCTGACCTTTGAGAAGGAAAAATAATATTCAGCTCTATTTTTAATTTTCCCTATGCATGTGTAAAGTATAAGGACGATTAACATTATCGACATGCCTCTCTTAGCAAGGCAAGAGGCTATGATGTGTATTAGAGAAATCTTACCATAGGCTGGGATGCCATAGTGCTGGCCAGGCTGGGGGTAGCTAGCATAAGCTGCGGCCTGCTGCATTCCTGTGGTGTACTGCGTCTGCCCATACGCAGCCATATTTTGGGATGAAGGGGTAGGAAGAATATGCGGATATGTTCTGCTATTTGAGAAAAGAAACAAAAGACAAAAGTGAGAAAGGAAGGCAGGAGGAAAGGGGACCGTGTTTTACCCCTAAAACCATAACACAAACTTTGCTAACTGACAAATTCCTTGTGATTGTGCTACTTCATTTTAAACACAGAGCGAAGCTGTAAGGCAGATAGCATCGCACGGCTCATATACATGGCGAAAGAACAATAAATGGCAAAGGAAATTTTTGCAAGATAATAATTACAACAGATTTCAGAGCGCGCAAGCTGCAGACATCCAGGCAAACAAAGCCGTCCGAAAAGCCCTGATCTAGCAGAAGGATCTAATTAAAGATCCAAAATGAAGTTGGATGCTGCTTATTTTTTAAAGAAAAATAAAAGAAGCCTTACTTGGAAGGGTAAATCTGTGGAGAGAACTGGTGAGTTTGTCTTGGGCTGAAGCCACTGGTTCCAATAGCTGAGGAGAGTTAAAAAAGAAAAGAGGCAAGCACATATTTAAACATTAAGAAATAAGGTAAATATTATCTTTTGCCAATAGAACTTCTGGATTCCAAGGAAATAGTAATTAGATTGCATTACTTTATTTATTTCGGTAACCTTATTTAAGGTTAAAAACCGGAGAGCAATAATGAAGCAAAATAATCAGGTAAGATCATAAGGTTTTTCTGCTGAATTGTGCATCTCTGAGAAAAACGTCTGGGCTGCTATGACGACCGCTGGTGTAAACACACACAGGATGGTCTGAATCAGTCTCGGCCTGGAGCTTCAGTTGCCTCTGGCCTATAAAGCCACAACCACATTGGAAGCGACACCACTGATTGCAGCTAATGAGTGCTACTGCATAACCATTCCTTCATTAAGTGCACAGCGCTGTGGTTCTATGGTGCCGTTAACTTGTGAGTGAACTCACAGAAGTGCTCTTGTTTTGAACCTGCAGTAAAATTTATGTGAGACACACATTGGATATAACAGCTCTAATAAACTAAGAGACATTATAAATATTTATTTAAGTTGTGGTAAATGCTACCTGTAGGCTTTTCTTCCAAAATTTCAAATGTGAATTTTCATATAATCAAAACCAAATTTAAATACAGATCCAGCCTCTAAGACCTCAGTTACCAACTTGATAGTTCTACCATATTTAGTTTTAATTTAATCAATCATTTCTGAAATATTAGGCACTTTTAATACAATTTTCCAACTAAATTTGGAATAAAACACAACAGATCGACATATTAAATCATTAAAATATAAAATCGGGTTCATTTGAAAATACATATACATGTTATCACAGTTTAGCTGCATTACTTGTATTTAGCTACACAGTTTTGAAACATCTGTCCAATTGGTAGTGACGTGAAATAAGGAATTTTGGTTGTGGGGGAGAGTTAACTGTATGTAACTGTATGCTGTAACCCCTCACACGCGTTATTAATATTGAATTCTTTTCCCACATCAGCAGCACCTGCCACTGGTCAAAACCTGCACTTCTGAGCGGAGCTTTGGTTTTCCCCGTGGAGGATACGGGGTGTAAGATTACTAAATTTCATTAATATTGTCAGAGACAAAAGTCATGGCAGTGATTTATGCGCTTCTAGCGTTAAGTATCAAGTACTTAGTTAAACAGTTAGGGAAATACAGGAAAATTAGCAGCAAGATAATACCATGCACGGTTGGATGCAGTATTATTAATACATGTTTAGAGAAAATATAAGAGAGCTGCAGCTTGACATGGATACGTGTGAGGGTGGACAAAAGAAATAAGCTGAAAAATTATCACTTTAGTGATTATTTCTTTAACAATTCCTACAATGCT
>JAQLOL010000013.1:11555791-11566018 GCA_029783665.1 Naso thynnoides
TTAATTTAAGATTTAGATGATTAATTAAATTCTACTGAAAATTTCAAAAATATATGAAATAAGTCGACACACTCACACACACACACACACACACACACACACACACACACACACACACACACACTCACACACACATACACATGCACACACACCCTGAAAAACTCAAAAAATAAGACAGGGTAAGAAAAGACAGTGAGCCTATCAAGCATCACGTAGAAATTTGAGTTATACTCACTACAATTATGGTTGAATCCCTGTGTGTTTATCCCTTCTTTGAAAAAAAAATCTTCTGCAGAAAGATCGCTCAGTCCAGCAGAACAGACAGCAAACTTTTTTAAACTGCTCTTCAGGTGTCGGTAAAATCTGTAGCACATTAAATGTAAACTACAAGACCACTTTTTTCTTTTTCATTTTAGGTGCTGGAACCCATGGAGCCCCGCGCGGTATCTCAGGAGACCCCGTCCTAGTGAGAAAGAGAGTTGTCCGATTACTGCTTCAGGCAGTGACTAGTGAGTGTCTGAGGAAGAGGGAAAAAAAGAGAGAGAGTGAGAGAGAGCGAGGGAGAGGGAGGGAGGGAGGGAGGGAGAAAGGCAGTGAATGAGGGAGGGCGAGGGAGGCTGCTGCCGTTTGAAAAAGCAGAAAAAGTTGCTCGGCGCTCTCTCACAGGAAGACTTTGGGTCTGGAGGAGGCACAGGGGAGTCGTGCCTCACACCAGCTCCCCATATGTCATTCACTCACAGCTTTAAGCAATAGAGCCCTCTCCAGATTGTATCAGTGGAGACTAAGACAATGAAATGGCAGACCTCTCCACCAGCCTGCCTGTCCACTGGAACACCAGGCTCCGCTCACACACCCCCAGGGCCCACACTTCTTTTCTCCCCATTTCTTTCTTGTTTTTGTTATCCTCCTTTTTGCACCACAAACCACTTCTTCTTCTACTTTTTTGTTTTTTCTCTTGTGAGTTGCTGCTGGATTCCTCTTCTGTCACTGAGGGACCTTCAGAGGGTAAACAAGGGTTTAGGTCATTAGCTTAGGTGATGGGGAGCCGGAGGTTTAGCAGCAGTGCTGAGCGGCTTGGCTCTGTCCGTCTCCACAGCAGTCTAGTGGAAGTCCTCCGTCAACACATACACACCGCGTCTGTGTGCAAGGTAATGACTGCCTTCTGTCTGCTCCAGGTTATTATTTCAACTGTGTGAAGCTACTACACAAGGCCATGCTGCTACTGATGAGTTCAAACTGCTGATTTATTCAAGTTGCACAACTATTGCTGTGAAAATTTCGTGTCTTTTTTATTTCTTTAATTAAAAAAATTCTGTGCTATGACTGGCTGAGGTCAAAGAACTTTTTTTAATGGTCATAGTAAAACTTGGGGTGAATAACTAACTGTAATGCTGCAAAAGGATTACCAAGAAAGAGGAAATCATACATTTACTATGGTGGGAAGTGGTGGTGAGAGAAGAAGAACACACACAGCTAGAAGAATAGCACACTGTTCAGGCGGTCGGTCTGTGTATGCACTGCTTGTACGTCTCTGTTTCTTGCTTGTCAGTGGGTGATGATAAAAGATAAAAAATGGTGATCTGTGTTACTAAAGGAGCACATTCAAACATGTTGTTTAAATAAAAAAGACCTCATAAATTAGTCAATTTCTGCCTCACGGTCTACACTAAAGGCAGGTCAGCTTTAACCAGCCCCTGCAGCGGCAGTCAACGAGTAGCTGACAGAAATAGACCCGAGCTGCACTGCTCCTGATCTAAATACACTGCAGTACTGATGTGGACATGCTGGAAATGCAAGTGCTACCTCCCGCTCCAAACCAACTGCCCACAGGTAAATCCATAAGCTCCGGTTACAACACCGGAGCATGAAATATATTGCATACTGCACAGATTCTTGATAACTCAATTGACTAATAGATGCTTGGGGACTCTCATGTAACTTTTTCTAATAGAGGAGGGGTACACATGCCAATCGTCTGTCGCTCTCTATTTCAATAAGCAGCTGTATAAAATTAGCGTGCGATGTAATTTTGCAAGTGAGTTATTTTCAAATTGCACAGTGCAATTATCCCGAGTTGTTTATGTCTCGATGACTAAACTCAGATTTTCCCTGAACTCTCACTACATGCAGCGCTGCATTGTGTGTTTAGAATCAAGGCTCCAATCAACCCAGCTGTTTACTAGTGATGTTTCACAGTAAGGCTGTTAAATGCAAACAATCTTATGTGCAAGGCAGATCAAATTCTGAATACAACTTGTCAAGTTGATGCGTTTTACAGCTTGAGAATAATGCATTTTCACGTTATTTAGCTATTTTCATTCACCTTGTGACAAACAAATATTCAAATGTTGCAGTTTAAGATGCTTTAATTCATCAAAGATAAGAAAACCTCATTAAGGGAAAAAAAAATTAGATTGATTCAATAACATTTTCTTCCACTATAAAAACAGCCTAATAGGCCTTCGTTTATGTGCCAAATGGAAGCTTAACAAAAGATGCACTGATACTGTTCAACTGACAGCGCTAAAACGCCACTTGCCAAAAACCATATCAAGTAAGAAATTTGAGAAGCGAGCTAAGATTAAATGTGAAGCCGTTCTTTATTAAGGATTATCTTGATGGGACTCAATGGTCTTCATGTGGGGTGGCAAGGATGCCTGCCTGCAATTTAGAGTGAAGAGAGATCTACACTGTCCTCCGCTGCCAACAGGTTATCCACTCAGGTTCTCACACGCATGAAAATAGACTCACTTCCAAATGGCTGATTTTGTTTTCGAGATAAGGAAAGGAGGGTTAATGTATACTGGAAAGCACTAGGATTCTAACTGGAATCCTAGAGCTTGGAAAGATTCAGCTCCTGCGCTGTGAAGGGAACATCTCGGTAGACTGAGTTTACCTATCTTGACAAAGAATACATAAACAGTGTGATGGGTGCAGGGACGGCGTGACACGGGATCAAATGGTGCAGATGAAACAAAATGCTAACAACCCGGTGACACAGTTGCAATATTTTCATATGCATATGCTGCAAATTTGTTTGGGCAGAGCTACTACAGTGTTTATACAATGTCACACATCGGGGGGATCAAGTTCCTTTTTTTGACACAAGTCTCAGCAGAGCATTACAGACCCAACCTTCCCCGAAGAAAGGGAAATCTGAACTTGGGATAACTTTGGATAAAATAACAGCTTTTATATATTTATACAGGCATTACTAGGTGAAGTGTTCACCTATTCACTAAGAGGAAAATACAAAAAAATCCCTAACTACACAAACGTCCCACCCTCCAGCCTTGCCCCTGACACAAGTGGGACATTAAGTTTGCTGGACGGCAATTTGTCAAAGAGCTCTGGAAGTGCAAGGTACTGGATATTCCTGAGTTATTCAATGTGCATAGTTTCCTGCACAGAGTGACATATCCTTGGTAAAGCAAAGCAGCACTGATGACCAAGGGAAATTCAAGATCATTTTCAATACTATTCCATTCCTACTCTGTTCCAACTGCTTGTGTTTTCAGTTGAACTCTGTAATATGAACTTAAAGGACCATACCAGTCTATTTTTGACTTCTCACCATTAGCAGAGATTGCCCCTATCATCTACAAATGTTGTTAAAATTAAACCATGCGTATACTTTTATAGAGTATACTCAGACTGAATTTTTTAAATCCATTCACTGCCATTCATGTCAAAGCACGGCATAGAAACACTATAAGACACGTGAAAGTTGCTAGGTAGGAAATTCACCCTTCTAAAGAGAACATGTGATTTTATTTGGTCAAAAATCACTGGGGGGGGGGGCGTTGAGACAAAAGTCCTAGCTCAAACGTTAGCGTGAAGAAAGATTTTGACACACATTCTTTTTGACTAACGTCACACATTTTCAGGTGCTTCCTGTAATGTTTACTAAACAGGAACAAAATGTAAACAAAAACAATATATTTCAGACAAAACTATTTTGGGACAAATGCATGGGGTTTATGTAATCTATGTTGCTGATGTTGACAAACGACAATGATATGTAGTAGCACTGATATGGTCCTTAAAAAGCATCGTGCATTGCAACGATGACAGCTAAAGTAACCAAAGCAAAGACAAAAAGCAACCAGCATCATTTTGAGGCCCAAAAACATGTTACTTTAATTTTAAGATGTCTTTCTGCATGCAGAGTTGAAGTATATAACATTAACCCATCCATCTATCAAGCTTTCATTACACTCTGAAGGAAAACTTTGATGATGACAAGTTGCCGCCACAAAAAAAGGTTTTGACAGTGCAGACAGATAATTTTGAAATCCCTCAAGGTAAATTAGTAGCAAGTCGAGTGCTTTCAAGTGGTGAATGAAAGTTACGAGTGAAGCCCGAATTCCTTATAAACAAACATCAGGTCGGCCCGCCTCACCAAGGAGCAGTGATAAAAGTAAACACAGCATACCTCAACATGAAAATACATTGCAGCTTTCCTCCACAAAAAAGCAAGGAACAAAGGAAATGGTTAACCTCAGTGGACGTCACAGACTTAGATTAACCGAGTGACCTTATTGTTGTAGCCATCTTGGTTCCAAGCAAAACACAGGGGGGAACATGCTTTGAATTAAGTAAAATACCCATCTGTGTGTCAAATAAAACACAGGAAACACATTTCAGCTCTGGCGATCTTTTAAAAATAGCTTCTAAATTTTGTGTTTGTTGTGTAAAAAATCCTTGTATTATTATAACAACAGTATTAGGTTGGAGGAAACAAGCGGACACATTTATCCATGCATATACAGTCAGAGACAAGTTGTACTTTATGACCAGTGAGGCACACCTGGGGAAATTCTACGAGGACCCCGAAAATCCTCAGACAGACACTTTATTGCTCTCCAATGGCCCCAAAAAAGCCAAACAAGCACACTTTAGAGACCTATTACTCAGAATGAGACATCACTATGGCTGGAAGAATCGCCGCGGGCATTGCGCTTAAAATATATAGCCTGTTAAAAGATAAAGAGAATAAAGAGAATTAATTCAGCCTAATGAGTCAAATAAAATATGGCTTGTTTGAGATATTTCTCTTACAAATAAACTGATTGTTGTTCTCAAAGTGTGATTTAAGGAAAAACACAGTACGTATTCCTGTGGGAGCAACGTAATTTTACAAATGAAGCGTCTCTCGTCATTGACACATTAAGACAAGCCATTCCTACAGGTGAAACACCATATCACATGCTCAGATTTGATTCTAAAACCAAGAAATTAAGGCAAAAATTCAGTTGCAAAACATTCTCAATTTTATTTTAAATATCTTTCCATGAGGTTAGCAGTTTTTTGCAGCTTCATGGACAGTTCTTGGTGGATCGAACACTGCAAAAACGGAGCTTGCATAAGTGTGATAAGTGATGTTTAATATTTTCAGTTCACTAAAAAGACCAGATTAAAGCTTTAGTTATTCTGATCAGCATCAATGCATTTATTTACTATATTTACTGTATGCCAAAGATGACCATCAATTACACAATTTCAGACAAATCATCTGGACATCGTACAAATTAATTTATTATTTCTTTAAGATTTAAAACTATCCAAAAGACATTTATCTCAGACTAAATATCTGCAATCAAATCAACTTCTCATTTTTAAATTTGTGTCACGTCAAAAGGGGGGATGTTTTTGTTTCTCTCTGGTCATTCGACCTCTGTTAAGCTGCTTTTGTCAGACCTCAGTTGTGTGTCATGCGCCTAATTGCTGAATGGCCTCCTGCCTTCACCAAATTTCACCACAACATCAGAGCTCTCATATGATTTATGTATTTTGCATAAAATAAACAAAAAAACATCTCTCCCTTTTACATGAAGCACGCAGTGAATATGTTACCACACTGAATTCATTTTAGTATGAACCGTAATTTTACCGCTGCAGTTTGAAATGACACTTAAAAAGTTTGTAGTTTAAAAAAAATAGATAAAAAGACTTAAATGATACATTTGTGTCTTTGATTTAGAACAAACATTTGTGATACAACGCATTACAAAACCAAGCAACATTAATATAAGTCAGTATATCAGTATACAAAGCTGTCTTTCAATCTGACAATTTGCAAACAGGAAAAAAAATTCAGGTTGAAAAATCAGTTGCAAGTGACTACTGTAGCAATTAAAATTTTCTGCCTTCATTAACGAAAAATTCAAGCTGCAAACTGGAAGTTCCTTTTGATTACAAATACAACTTTGGAGGAATCTGATACATTCTTTATCTTACAAGTTGAGCAGATTTCAGTTATTGATAATAAAGTAGTTGGTATGAAGGCAGTAAGTGGATGGTTGGAATTCTGTTTTTAAGACAACCTCGTCAACAAACCCACTAAATCAGCTGTCAGCTGCACCCTAAAATACCAATACGTTTGGTAATAAATTTTCAGCACCTCTCTAACGGCAGCATTTGTCAGGGCTGCCCCAACTGTCTGAGGCTACTTCTGACTTATGCAACCCAGGCGGCCAGAAATGTGGCACTCCCCGTCTCCTCCACAGCTGCCTGTCCAGTTGGGCTCAGGTCAGCAGAGAGCTCGGGGGCCGCGTCGCTCATCAGCAGGCTTGCAGCGGGTCTAGCCATTGAGGAAGGAGGGGCTGGCAATCACTTGAAACTTATGTTCACCACACCACAAACTCCCAATGGGCTAGAGCACAAAATGCAGAGGTTATGGACAACTTCTGCCTTGCAACTCCACCCCCTCAGGCTGAATCCCTGTTCCTGTGCTCCCCCCGAACTCCCAACCCCCTGAGTCATTCACCAAACCCCCACTAGTCCAGCCACTGTGACATTTGTGAAGCCAGGAGTCCACATAACAAAAACACATTAGGCAAATGTCTGGGGTCAAACGTCTGTTTGAATTGGCCAGATGAAAGCCACTTAGATTGGGTCTGTGCCATTCTGCTTAGCAACTAAATACAGTTACAAAAGACGGAGTGCTGTGCGAGCCAGTGGGTTGCCTCAATGACAGAATACGCTACTACATTAGAGTTCTGGTACAGCCTGTGCCAAGGGACAGCACAAGAGCTTGGAAGACGCTTTTTCAGCCTGGGATATCACCAATCAGCTATTTATCATACAAAAATAACACAGAAATACTACAGACCGGAACATAGCTTATATTTAACCTACATCCACATTTGTTCTCCAAGAAACAGTTGCGAGCCAACACAGCAGCGGTATTTGCAGTGATGAATGGGCATTCCCATTGGACACCAGTTTTCAGTCATTTTTATCTTCTGGACGGACTTAACAGCTGGGCTTATCTGTCTGCCTCCTTAAGCAGAAGCTCAGATTATGGGCACCAAATGTCAGTTATTTTATAGGACAGCGAGAAACATGCTGAGCTGCACGCTTTTTTTTTTTACAGCCTCGAGGACAGTGGGAACTATTAACAGCTTGCTGAACTAGTCTCAAATCACGTGGAAGCATGAAGCATGACAAGAAGTTCCAAAATAACCAACTGGATACTTGCAGTTTAAGACTATGAAAGAGGAGTGCTGACGTAAAGGCTAATACCTTACCCCAAAGCACCTCTCGTTTGACTTTTGTGCACGTGTCTGGTACTTGTCACGACTATCACTGTGAGTAAGGGAGACAACCTTTCATTTACTGTTTTTCCTAGAGTACTACTTATACCCTATCAATATCCAGTGAGCAGGAAGAGCTGTCCAAGTTACTTTCAAAATGAAAAACCAAAGACTGTATCATCCAAGTGAGGACACCACTAACAGTGGGTTATAAACCAGGAGGAAATAACAAATACAAGAGTAATTCATTAAAACATCAATTCTCTCCGTCCACTCCAGTCTAATTGAGCTAACAGTCCACTTTTTTGAGACCGCAGACTTTGCAGCTTCCTAATGCGGTTAATTTGGACAAACAAATCATTGCGAAAGACATCAATAGAACTGACTGGACTATGTGATATGCCAACTTTCCACATTTGTTTCCCTTCGATGTGTTTGGAGCAGCAGTGGCCCTGCTAAAAGGTGACTTCCGCTATGAGGAAATGGAATTTGCAATGCACTCCCGACAGCACACTCTCCCTTTGTACTTGAGTAAAAATATCTTGCATCTCATCTACCTAGTACTGCTTAGAGTTGATTTGAGAAAAACAATCTCACGTTGCCAGTTTTCTAACGTAACATACATATTGGAGTGCAGTTTTCCTCGGTTTTAAGACCTCATGCTATAGATGACACAATGATTTTAGAGTAACAGGCTAATGCATGTTGCTCTTCAACATTGTAACTCAAATGTGCCTCTTCGTTACAATGAAAGCAAAATGCGAGACAAAAGATCACATGACCTCCTCCACAGGACACAGAAAAGTCAGTTTATCTCCATTAGAGAATACAGCTTAAGTGCAGGAACCATCATGTGTCTGCTTGTGTTCTTCCAATTAGTCCACTTCTGGTTTTTTCCAGTAAACTTTTCCTCTTCTTGTACAGTAAAATTGTGTTAGTTGCAAAGCAGCGTTACTGGAATGTAAAACTGATCACGAGGATGGCTGTACAGTAAAAGGTGCATTTCATGGGCAAAGTAACAATTGGACTACAGCAGGTGAATAACCACAACAATGGTCTTAAGAGTGAACATGACGCTGAAAATGTATTGACAGCTCAGATTTACGTGCATTAAAAAGCTTTAAGGAGAGGAGTGATTGATTGTTAGTTAAGTTAATGTATCTTGTCCATAAACTAAATGGATTCCTATTGATATCTCACCTCTTTTAATGGTCCATCTCATTCCATCATTGTGCAGCATCTTTAAATCTTCTCTGTGGACTAAAATGTTTCTTAAAGTATCTAGGTTTGGTTATCAACAAGCAAGGCCTTTTTGCTTTTTTATGTATTATTTTTATGTTTTGTTTGAATACAAGTCTTGAACTGAACAAAGGAACAATATGAAACAATTGCAGCAACACGTGCATAAAGGCAGTGTAGGGGAGAGAAAATAGAGGTATTGATATTATAATATCTGGTAAGTAGAAACAAGGAATAGAACTAAAAGTTAGAGTCAGATTTTGAAATTGAAGTTCAGTTTGCTGCAGCTGCCAAGCGCCTTCAGGGAGATCTCTTCTTGAACTCTGTACGTGACACCTTTGGTAATTAATACACCTTTTCAACCCTGTGAGTCAGAGATATATTATCACTTTAATACAGAGGGTTCCCTGATTAACCTTTTGCTAGAGACGCGCACAGTGGGAAGAGACGTGATGAACTGCCAAGGACCTCTGATGATGAACATATGAATCATCAATACCAGCAGCTCTGCGCGTCTTTGCTAGAAACACAAACAAAACCGCAACAAAGAAATTCCGGTCATCCGGGACATTGCCTCTGACTCCAAAATAAACATTACGTTTTGTTACAGGGATCCGCTTTTGCATTGAGGGGGAAGAGCAGACAGTGGGAAAACATGGGAGAAGAGTGTGAAGCCTTCTTCCTCTTGACTTTGTGACTCAGTTGCTGAGGCCCCAGGTGTTTTTCGTTCTCAAAACATCCGATCAACTCTCCCGTTGACTTTAAGTCTTTAAAAAGAACAGAAGAATTTCTTGCTTCAAACGAATTAATAAAAAATGTTGGTAATGCTTTCTGTGCCTACCAAAACCAGCTAGCTAGACCTATAAATAGCTCAGCAGCCTGCCATGGAAACAAACAACTACCGGGATCAGTTACAGGAGTAGCAACTTTTTATAGGTCACAAAAACTTCCAGTTGCCTAGGAAACAATGAGGAAGAATGGCGCACTCTTGGACACAGAACAGGTAATACTGGTCAGGGCAATTAGAGGGTCCATTATGTTGAATGGGAGTTATCAGAGAGCTGGCTTGGGGTAATTAAAGGGTTTGCTCATTCACTGTTGTGTGAATGCTGCACCTGGGCCAAAGTCCCTGAACAGCCGACAATGGGAAGAAATTTTTGTTTGTTTTCTGAGGGCCAGGGGAAGTACCTGATGGAAATTTGTCAAAGGACGAAGGGGGTTCAACAAAAAGCCAACTCTTGAATATTGATTTCTATTTTTTCTTTGGTCGTACTGATCATTCAGCAGCCAACCTAAAGTAAAAAGCAACAGATCTGATTATGTCCAGAGTTTTGATATCACAATATTTTGGTTTCAGCATTTTATTCTTGGGCCAATATAGACACATCTATCTATCTATCTATCTATCTATCTATCTATCTATCTATCTATCTATCTATGTGTGTGTATA
>JAQLOL010000013.1:11574225-11586016 GCA_029783665.1 Naso thynnoides
CCTGTGTTTTATTACTTTTGAGTAAAAAAGTTGAGTCAGTACTTCTACTTTTACCAGAGTCCTTTTTTTTTTTTTTTACACAAGTTTGTGCTTCTGCTTAAGAAAAATGTGTGTGTACTTTTGCCAGTTCTGATTATAATACATCTACTGTACAGATGTATGAGTTTCTGCTGTCTGTCCGGCTAAAGTAAAGAGAAGTAGCCACATACCCCGCTCCATTTGCTCCATGTGTTAAGGTGTCTATCATGTGTGAAACAAGCTATATTTCTGCAGCAGTGCCTTTTTGACACTGATGACATAATGCTGGAGAGAATGGGTGCTGGGGGAACTTTCCCCACCCTCACTTTTATACACCCATTTAAGAACAGCAGCCTTTCACACCGAGTTCAGCAGGAAGAAGCAGTAAAACGAAATGGGCAAGACCTACAGTATTTCATAATTAATAGGTAGCAGTGAGAGGCAAACGGTCCACGCTGACGTAAAAAGATCAACAAGGTATAAAAGTGATCATTCATTCTCCAGAATATTACGGATAAAAATCCCCGAGCCATATGTTATTCCTTTCACAGGAACAAAATCATAACACATTTGAAATACGCGTCAAGCTTTTTATAATCTTTGATGGCTTTGCTGTACTTGGAAGTGCTACAGAGGTGCTGCTATGCTTGCCTATAGGATCTAATTTGTTACTGAGGTGGTCCCAAGCTCATACCAGGTCACCACCTGCAAGCCGTACTGTAAATTACTTGGTGGGCCTAATTGTCCATGTCCGCCGTATTACTATAAACCACTAGTGCTGTGCTAACTCTATTGTCAGGTACTTAATCAAGGCCACCAGATTTATTTCCCTGCACTAACTCTGGGGACAACCTCAAGCAGAGGCCTGAGTAATTGGATCTTTTTTTGCATCTAAAATTAACCACCTATTTTTAGTGAGAGCCGAGGGTTTGGAAATGATAACAATAATGATATCAACCAATACCATATGAGGCCTTGCCTTTCATTCTGGGAGTTGCATAATGCATAATAGACCCAGATGTTGCTCTGTACTGACCTTACCTGGGGGGGTTCGGTGCCATTATGCCAATCAAACACTGAAACACTTGATCAGTCGCAGGCCTAAAGCCGACTCAAGAAACTCAATTATTCAGTTTCTTACCTCACACATACAGAGCAGCAGCAACAGATGTTAATGAGAGTCGAGTCGCTCTTGCATGGACCTAGAACAGGGCGTGACAATGGAGAGAAATTAATAACTTTCAAGACTCATAACAAACCAATTTTTCATTCATTGCACTTTCACATTTTCAGAATTATGAAAAATTACGTCGGAGGGAAAGTGGGAGGAAACTGATAAATTAAGTGATAAATTGGCAAAATGATTCTTTATTGTATGTAAGGACTTACAATTTTTTTGTGTAGGAATTAAGAAATAACAAGTTTTAAAAAAGGAGAAAAATACGCAGAGTGAGTTGAGTTATCTTTTTTAGTTTTTTTAATAAAACAAGATATCACCTATTAAAAAAAGACACCTGTAAAATAAAAAAATACATGTTTTTAAATTAGTACAGATAGATTTCATTACTAAACAACCCTAACACATTTAAAGCATAGCTTTTCAAATAATGCATTAAACATGCAATCATTTAATTTTAATCCGTTTCCCCCTCAATTTCTTTCGTTATATGACTGTGTATAGTACTTTGTAACACAACTCCTCCTTGTCAGTGCAGCAGGCGAAGCGGTGCAGCATGCAGAGAGAGAAGAGTGAGCACTGAGCATGCAGAGGGAATGTGGTCTGTGTGGGGATGTCAGAAGCATAATGGCCAGCTGAGTCATAGGTTATAAAAAGCTGTCATTAGGGATTTCTGTCCTCAGCAGCTCATCACACAGGACCTGTGAATTATTTATTACGTTGGAAACTCAAGCGTCCTGTTACTCAAGACCGCCTGGTTTCCTGCACTTCCCTTTCCTTGGGCTTGTTTAATGAAAGCATAGCATTAACTTGTAATTAAAGTCTTTAGGAGGTTCATATAAGCAGGAATTGATTTTATTAATGTAACTACTGGGGTTAGTTTTTTACACAAAGATATAACAAATTGTACACTAACAGTGCATGCTCCTAATGAGGGTTTTATACAATCAAAGTGTTTGTATTATTAGGATGGGGCTTGTATTTACTTTGCCTGCAGTCCAAATGAGCACCTAATTAGCACAAAGAGTGCATTAATAAATTTCTATTATAAAGTTGATTTTTTTTAAGTTGGGCCAAAGAGCCAAATCTAATGACTACAATTTGGAAACCCTTAAAGATTCATGATGTTTTAACACTTTTTGTCCTAAAAAAGATCCCCTAACTCAGTTTCAATTCATCTTTCCCCCTCAGTTTTTGATAGCAAAGTCGATGCAAATCAGCTCAGGCATTTTTCCTCACTTTGTTTTGTTCTCGGTATATGAAAATGGTTAAAAATCCCATGGGTCAGTGAAAATGATCCCTCCACTCCAGTCGCCTGCTCTAAGTCAGCCAAAACATTCCAGACTTCAAAAGGCAGCTTTGCCTACCAAGACCATTTCAGTGTCCCAACCTCCATGGCCCAGGAGAACTTGGTTATTTGGATAAATTAATTTCTGGAGTCTGCCTGAGTTGCAAAAACAACCGCCTGCCTGACAGCAAATTAGTCTAACTGAAAAACCTAGAAAATGCATAATGTTAAGGAAAACGTCCCCTTCTCTGACACAAAATTGATTTTTGTTTATTGACTGCTTTGCCGTGTTTATGATTTTATATACTGTAACAAGAGAATAAGAAATATTGTTGGATGAATCTGTAAGCCTATATGTTGGCAGGTGAAGAGTTTCAATAGGCAACTTCAGCACACAGGCTGTAAAATACATCGGCTGTGTACAGTATACAGCTGACAGGCTGTATGCCATAAAACAGGCCGATGTAAAAGTTTAACAGCTTTCTGTGGTACTGAAAAAATGATATAAAATGAAATCTCTTGAAGATTCAACCGTTTATGAAAGAGAAAAAAAACAAACCTCAGAGCACAGGCTGTGAAAATGGGGAAGGAAAACGGTTACGGGGGGAAAATTATGCAAACAGATGAAGACAATCCAGAATTAATGGTCCGCAACATTTTCAGGCGCTCAAAGAGCTGTCCAAGGACACCATAGGGGAGACTGCATGGCCCCAGTAATTGGAGGAGCATGTAACTTCAAAAGTGAGGCGAACAGACTGGAGAACTGACTGGAGAACTTTCCTCTGAAGTCAAGTCTTAAAGAAAACGTGAAGCACATGTACAGTACAGTAGGGAATCTGGTACATGTGTGAATGAAAATTGTTCTATTCATTGCTGCAGACATGATACATTGCAGTGTTCTTGCTGTGCTACCAGACTTTTACAATGGGACGAATTCAGACTTTGAATCTTTAGGTCACAGCTGTTTCATCTCAGGTCAGTGAGTGAAAAAACACAAAATGCAGCAAAAAGAAACTGGGTCAAAACAAAACAAGATATTCTGTAAAGTCAATAAAGAAGCCCATAAAATACATCACTGGAGTTATGTGAGATCAGTCCAAGAAAAAGAAAATCTTTAAAATGTCACGAGCATAAGTCACAATAGATCTGCCATTTATAGTGTGGTGGATTTTGACTATGTTCCCCATCTTTCATAAAATGGATATTTCAAGGCAATCCATGGTCAGGGAGGTAAAACGGCGTCCTGGTCAGATGATGCTTTAATCACAAAATGAGACAAGTTTTGCAGAATTAGTAGCACAGCTGAAACTATTAGTCAGGCGATAAATCAGTCCATCAAAAATAGACTGGCTGCTAATGGCAACCAATTCAGTGTTTTCAAGCAAAAATATTCACATTTCCTTAGTGCAGCCATTTCAAATGTTGAGGCCAGTTTACACCAAGGATTCAAAACGAGACAAGCTGAGACTTGCAACTTCTTGCCATGCGCCAGAACAACATTCTAGAAACCTGTCAGTTTAAAACCGCTGTAAGCACATGAGACCATGTATCGTTTCCATAGCGACAATTCTCTGCACTTCCACTCTAGCCGCCAGCTTTTCAAGTTTTTTTCACAGTGTAACGATAATTTGTGGCGTCTCAAAAATGCCTGAAGATGCTTATAGTGAATCACTTGCTGCACGCAGTTTTGGTCCTGAAGAAACGCCGAAAACATTAAAACAAAAGAGGGTCGAGAATTTGGAGCCATCCACGGGGGCGCTTACACAAATATACGCCGAGAGCTTGAAACAGGAGATCTCCTCTCTTTTGTAAATTTATTCCCAGAGCAGTTACAACGTTTAGAGGAGTTGATGTCACCTCCAACAAGCAGAAAAAACACCAACTAAGGAGTCAGCATGTCACCGCAAGAACATCTGATGAGAACTTTGCAGCTACGAGCTGATTGGCTGCTGAAACAACGAGGTGCCTTACACTGTAACGCTGGCTGCTGGTATCTTGACAAGCTGAGTTGCAGGCGACACTGTCAGTCGATCTAAGACGGGCCAGTTCACATCGCTGCAACATTTCCTGCAACCGTTTCGTCTCATCGTGAATCTTTAGTGTAATTGGCCTTGAAGATTTTTTTGCTCTTGTGAATGTTTTTGAGTTGCTAAGTTAAAACTAACATTGTGAATGCGTCTCTAGTTTTATGAACTGTACTGTGCATTTTCACAATTTTCTGACATTTTATAAAACAAATTTTAAAAATGATTTGTAGATTAATGACAATAATCGTTGCAGACCAAGATAGGAGAACTTTTTTCTTTCAAGTGAGGAAAAGACTAAATTTGTAAAGAATCTTGCCCTTCTCTACACTGACGGCTAAAACACTGTGAACAATTTGGCCTTTGTATCCAGAAATTTACCAACATCTACAGACTGCAAAACTGACACTTACACTGAAAAGATGGAGACCAGATGAGACAGAGAGACAAATTAAACATCATCTTTGTACCCTGTTCCATTTTTCCACCACTGCAATTACAGCACATGCTTTGTGCAACCACAGACCCACGCATGACCTCTGGCCAGAGGTGAGCCAATGCTCATCGTAACATTTAACCAGGTGCATAAATATGCAGTTTTGTGAATTGACATTTAGACACTGAAGAAGTACTGATCCGCTGTGTGAGACAAAGAAAAACATCCAATCAGGGAACCACCTCTTTACACAGTCAATCCACTCGCGCTCGTTCAGTACCACTGCAGTGGTGGAAAGCCTGCTTCTGCAACCTAGACTGTAATCATGATGGCATAACTTTGACATAACCTACACTTCTGTCTCGATGATGTGCTTTAGCCATATATCATGGAAATGAGGCCAAGTCAGAAGAAAATGAAGACAAACTGTATCATATTGGAATGGGAAAAGCAGAGGGGAACACAATCTTTCCAAGGTCCTTTGGTCTGAGGGAAGAACACCATGCCTGCTCGAGTCAATCCAACATACACTAACTGAGGAGAAAATGTCCATTTTTAACCTGTTATCCATCACTGTCGAGTGTGGTGCAGAGCAAAAAAGGAAATAATTAGACAGAAAAATGACTGCAGCCTGGGGCAGAATGAATGAGAGTAAAACCTAGATACAACACTGTTAACTTAAGGCAAATGATATTTTGATAAATGCATGCAACTTGCGGTACCTGCATCGCTCTATTTCTGGGAGTGCAAGCATGTTATTCTTACAATATATGCTACTGAAGGAAAATGTGAGACAACACAGGGAACTCAATAATGCACACACTTGTTTTAAAGCAGTTAAGTTTTACTTAACTCACTATTCTGAGACACTGCTGATTGCATTTGGGACTAATTTCAGTTACTGTGATGTGATACACTTAATGCGCCAAAGCAAATTAGCCCAAAGCCTTAAGTTTCAAGAATGGCAAATATATAAATAAAGAATAAAATTTAAAACTAAACTACAAGAAGGCCGCAAAAAAAGAAACTGCTATTAAAATAGAGTATTATTTATTTAAATAACTACATAAAATAAACTGAGTTGCAGTGAAGTTTTTTGCTAATTTACCCAGTTTTGAAGCCTCACAGCGGATTGATCTGTGTGACACAGCTTCATGATTCATGGAGCTTCTGTGTTAAAACTGCTGCTGCTGTCCCCGCCCATGTTGGAAATGGCTCAACACCACGCTGTCAACCCACCACACAAGACCAAACAAATAGGTAACAAACAGCTGTTTTGCTCTGTGAACAAACGGAAAAGTAACAGAGAAGTTGACAAAACGCGAACGGAGTCGTCGCATCTCTGCCTACCTTGCGATATCCCCGCTGTCACCACATGCAACAAGTCTCTGTGTCCTTAACTGTGAGTTTTTACGTCTTCTGACCCGTTAAGCCGCCGTTTCTCTCCGCCTCACACCGACTGCTGAAGATGTGTTCGTGACAAACACGAATGTGAGGGTAAACCCGCATGAAGGCTTGTCAGTGCCCGACATAAAAGCTGCTTTTTACGGCAGCGGAGTCGGAAGGTTACAGCGAATTGACAAGATAGATCCGCATGCGTGTGTGCGCGCGCGCTACCCGCCGGGTATCAAATGTAGCGGGCACGAGAGAAACTTTACACACATGCTGTAGCTATTACAGCTCACTTTTGATTGCTAAGGGTTTGTTTTTACTTGTCAAGAACACACTATTTGTATTTTTCAAAACTTCACTCATCTGTGTAAGTTTACAAATAGCTGTCATTGTTCTAGAAATGTTATAACGTGGCTTATATGTGGATTAATTGGTCATTAAAATTCAACAAACAAGTCTTTGAGAATATCCAAAGATTGAAATTACTGTTGTAATCCCTATAAGGATGTTTTTATTCAGCAAACGACATCTGTCCCCTCTCTCTCTCTGGAAATTATAGCCCCACCTATAGGTCCTTATACAGCCTAATTGAGATGGTTGAACATTTTTTAAAATGGAAGCTTCTCCAGAAGGCGGTTCTGTGCAGCGGGAATCTGTCAAAATATATGATTTGTATTGTTTTTATGCATTAAAAGGGTCGTGAAATCATTTCTCTGGTAAAAAACAAGGGGAAAAATAGGAAATTCTGATGCACAATTGTTTGTTTATTTCTCAGACCTTTGTCTAAATAACAATTTTACTTCAGAAGTGCTGCAATTCTTGTAGGCAAGCTACCTATGCATGTTGTGAGGTCACAAGAATATTCATGTTGGGGTCACATGCACAAAAGGTTGGTAGCCATTGCTTCACTTAATGCACATATTGATTAGTGAGATAGTGATAACTCTAAAAATAGCTCCAGCAACAGTTTGTTTCCATAAGAATTGCTGAAGTTTGACCTCTCTAAATTTACATTGCCACAATTACACTTTAGAGAATACAACAGGAGATATCGGGGAAAATGGACTTCCTGCTTTGTTTCTTGGCAGACAAATCAATGCAGCACTCATGCTTGCGTGAATATCCTCCATGTCGTAAAGCAATTGTCATTGTCCTCCTTCGATAATATCAACTCAGTGGATGAGATGATTGGATGGACGGCCCATAACAGCCTTCAGCGATACATCATAAGACAATCCTGATGATTTGTTGCATCAATTGACTATTCCCATAATCTCATTTGGGTTGGAAAATGCACTCATCCAAAGGTTCGAGTCCAGGCCTTCATTTCAGCACAGCAGCCCACACACCTTCAGATAAAGGGATTCGAGTGGATGGAAAGTGCCACACATCCTTGAGAGCATTTTTTAATTTCTTGGTGCTCCATCTGTTGAAATGATAAAGTGCAGCCATAATGGAGTGCAACAAGATTAAATTAATCAGGTTTGTCCATTACACCGCCGCAGGCTCTTCACAGATGATTGCAATTTTCTCTGTCAGGCCCATTATTGTAAGATCTGTTTAGTGGCTTGATGCAATTAAAATGGACTTAATGTAAATTTAACAATACAAATAACACTTCTGTCTGTGTATGTTTAAGAGGGGTGCGGCCGGAGGATGCTGAAGTGCAACGGTAAACACCCACTGTAACCATTTTTAACTTCAAACAAACCAGGGTGCTATTTGATTAGTGCGACTCGGTGATCAATAACTATGTTTCATGTTTTCATGTTCTCTGTGATGTCAAAGGATCCGGTTGCACAGACCACCCTTGTCTGGACGTCGGCAGTGAGGAACACAACACCTTCCACAGGCGTATCATGATGCCGGTAGATCATTTGAACCTGAGTGGGGGGAGTTTAATGGAGTCGCTCTGATGAGAGCATATAAAGTGCACGCCTTTACTCGTGTGTGAATCTCACGGTTCAGTACAGTAGGTGAGGCCGACTTGAGAGAATTGTATTAATTTTTCCCGGAGCTGATCTAATATTTTCCTGATTGGTTGCTTCCTCCTGCTGGATCAGGTCGCTGCCAGGGGACGAAGCCTACAGGATGTGTGCTTAACAGGAGGAGATCTCGGCCTAGTGCCACAAAGCTCCCACCGCCACTTAAACGCAGGAATGGCAAGACTGTCACGCTAAAAACGTCAGATGCTTTTTATTCTCAGCACCTCTATAATTTTTGATTTATGCCGTACAGTAAAATATAACAATGCACCGATGCTTTTTCTGCACGAGGACACGTTTGAGGACCAGGCTTTCGGTGGTACCTCTGCCGTGAGGCACATTTTTTATAGATCTGTGTGGAAACCTCCGAGCCACATCTGTTTTAGGTGATTTTACTGGATTTGAGGCGGCTGAGCTAAAGGTTATTGTGGTTAAATGAAGAATTACCATAACCAATCAGACAATGCACCTTATTACATTATATGCTGCATTTCATTTTGACTTCAGGTGTTTTGTATTAGTCTCCTATCACATTACAAGCAAAGTGAAGCAACCCACACCTGGAGAAAAGTACATATTTTCTTTGATACATAAAAGGAAGAGGCAATTTTTTAATTAAATATGATTTTCTTTTCGTCACCCCCTTTTTTTTCCCACCCAATAAGATTTATAATAGCTGGTGTGCTGCCCAGGTAATCTGAGGAGCTATGCACTGGTGTGTTTGTTGGAGACACCTTTCACATGCATTCCAGTGGTCATGGCAGGCCAACAACAAGTCAATCAATCACATTCGGTACACCCGTAATTTAGAAGGTGTCACACTATCTCTTTTGTTAGCCACAGGACAGAGTCAGAGGCAGAAGCAAGACAACAAAATGCTTTTCAAACAGCTGAGGACACATGAAAAACAATATGAGCTCCCTCCCAAAATCAGACTATGCAATGTTTGTCTTCGGTTTCACTGAACTACAATAACACCCAGTTAAAATAGTAACATTTTTCATGCGCTGATACTGAAAAGGGGGATCTGATCTTTTTATGATTTACAATGTAATATTTTATTCACCCCTATAGATAAGCTTGTGTAATTGTGTCCCAGACTCAAGGAAATAAGCTGTAGAATAGCAGTTTAGTGTCAAGCAATAAACAGCAGGTAACTCTAACAAGACATGAGGCAATCCAAATGTAATACTGATGCCTCACATCTTGCATACATCTGCAAATAAGACCAATGGTGAGGAGACTGGAGATAACTAAGCTGTCTTTGACAATGCATTTGGCCCATTCACTCAGTCAACAGAAAGGCTGTGAAAAAAATTTACGGCTCACAGACTGGAAGAGACGATTTGTTGTTTACAAGCACGATCGATCTGCTGTTGTCTTTTTTACTGTCAATGGTTGGAAGCAGGAGGATGTTTCTTGTGGGGAACATTTTAATATTTTGTGTTCATGGCTGACCTGGAATTGTGCAAATAATTCCAAAGCAAACGGTCGCACTAGGCAAGATCTTTACGACAGTAAGCAGTACCGCTTTTGTGCACACAGCTACAATCAACACAAAATTAACCCTGAAGGGGTTAAAATCATATTGGCATGACAGTCAGTCTGTTAGTTAAAGGTGCAATTTGTGTTTTTGATATTTGGTAGATTGACTTTTAGATAAAAAACTGATTTTTTTTTGTGCTTAGCTAACTATTTTTTAATATACTTCCTGTTTTAGTCATAGTTTTGGGGATTATGTTTAAAGTTTGTTTTTTGTTTTTTGTTTTTTTTTAGCAGGAGTACCCTTTGTTTGTATGGGAATCACAGACTGTTAAAGGAGAGGCTTTTAAATCCTTAAACAGTCCTGCGATACTACAGTTTTCCTTGCACTCTCTTATATCACGGAAAGGAAATAACATGTATTATCATAATGTATGTAAATATAATAATATATAGAAATACAGTATGTTGTAGATCCAGTTTTGCATGCTTCATAAACTACACAAAACTGCCAAAATGTCCTTTGGTAATTAATTACCATCTGTCATCATTTATATGTTTGACTTGCTAGACATCTGCCCAAATATGCAAACACTAAAACAACCAAGATTCTCTGATTCATTGCTCTGGTTGCATACGGCCTCGAGGTGACGGCTGTCCAGTTGCCAAATCAAATACTCCTGCAGGTATGTGAAACCATGAAAAATGTGGTTTAATCTGTCCTCTATCAGCGGTTTTATTGGAGGGGAAGTATGGTTGTGTGTTTGAGAGTGCGGCACAATATAATGAGCCGCCCATTCCAAAAAATGTTTAATACAAACATACAAGCACCGGCATCAGATGCCAGAAACTCCCACAAAAAGAGCTCATGAAGCCCGGGTCCAGTGGGAAAGCATAAAGTATGGGAAATTTGTCGCAGGGTGAAGTCCTCCAGAGCTGCTCGCTACAATTACCCGGTATGTGTGGAGGCATTTTGATATGTCATGAAGAAAAAGTGACCTCTTTGACTTTATTCAGTCATGAAGGTTTATGAGGCTTGTTTTTTTTCCTTGACTTTGCCAAATCCAGCTGTTGGCGTTTTGTCATATTGAGCTTTTTATGTACATTTTTAAATTATCGCCATAGCAGAATCCTTCGGACTCATAATAGAAAATCGCTTTTGGAAGAAATAATGTTTAAAGGTTAACGTTGTCATAAGGTGTAGCAGTGATGGATTATTTTACTGGCTCCTTTTGGATATAATATGATTTCACTGATGTGCCTTCTGCAACCAAACTTCTTTAATCTCCCTCTTTTCCTTCATACTCACGCCATTTTCTGCCAGGTTTGCCTTACACATCTGTGGTTTTATATAATAATGCAATAACTGGTTGATGTCCAGGCCCAGAGTACCTGCTTAAAAAAAACATTACCAATATAAAGGTGCTTTAAAAGCATTTGTGTGCACATTGTCACTTACAGGTACTATCATGGCCTTCTCTACCAGAAGGTTGTATTTCATGATGATGTAATAATTTTCTTTTTAGGTGGAAAAGACTTATTGGATTTGTAAAGCATCCACCCTGCTGTTTTTTTAATGAAGACAGAGTAACCTCTGCCATAAAAACAGGCCACAGTCCATATGGTGGAACAGACTTAATCATAACACATGCACATTCACCAGAACCAGCATGCATTGAAAACATCTTTATCCTTAAAGTGGGGAACACACATTGAAATAAAATGTGTTTGCCTCATAGTTATAGGTCAGCAATAGGTGTGGTTGAATCCGCAGACGGATCGTGATCATGTGGATTTAAATGCATTTAGCCACTCTTGTCTCCTGGGATTTTCCTTGGCTACATGCAAGCGGACGCTGAGCCAAAGCCCCGCTCAGTATTTTGACAGCAGAGCCAGAGAAAACAAAAGTGTTTTGCTTTTCCGTTGAATAAGGGTGAGAGAGAAAGAAATGAAGATGTAGTGGAGAGAAACGGTAGTCCCTCAGCCACT
>JAQLOL010000013.1:11586116-11605251 GCA_029783665.1 Naso thynnoides
GCCTTACTCAATCCATATGCGAGGCTTTGAGGCAGGAAATACCCACAATTCAGTGTAATCAGGGCAGAGGCCGCCTACCCCGTTGGAACCGACCTGGTGGAACTGATTGGGCACCATTAGGGCAAGCAAGAGCTAAATATGCAGCGTAGTCAAAACGTTGCATTTTCATACAGCCAATGCAATCAAAGTAATGCAAGGGAACAACTCCTGTCTCCCATGAAAATTTAAGCAGAAATGGATTTGTAAAGGTTTTTCTCTGTGATCTTTAGGTTCTGCTCTAAAATTAACTCCTGCCAAATATATGTTAGCACCAGCAGCGCACACTTGCCGTAGTTTAAAATGACACATTTCCAAGCTACGAATGTTTGATCGCTACAAGGACACATGTGTAAAAATCTCTCAGACTCTAACTCGTGTGTATCTCCAGTGCAATTTAAATCACAAAGGAACATTTGTATTTTGCTCAGTTGCATTACTAATTCACAAACTGCGGTACGAAACGTTCAACCACAAACGAAACTTCGACAGGGCAAATGACAATGTGCAATGAGCAGTTGTTTGACAGGCTGGTGGGTTTGTTTCATGATGAGGGAGAACTGCTGGCATGTTAAACCATAATAACACTTCCCCCTCAACTAGCGTGCTAGCTGTAGCTCTGTGTCAGAACCAGAGAGGGATTTCCCATTTACACAAACAGAGTCTGGCTGGCTTGTTGTCTCTGTAGTTTGACGTTTATGGAATTTGAGGAGTCTGCATGTTTACTGATAGTTGGTTTTGGTTTGCTCCTTTTGAGAAATAATTGGGGAGGCTGAAGGAAACAAGGGTAGCGACAGCTGATGTGGTTTGGTCAAAGGGAACAGGAACATCTGCCTTTGATTTAATGTGTGGCCCAGTAAAGACTCATGGCACTGGTGCAATATCTGCCTTTCCATCTCTGTCTCTGTCTATTGTTGGATTTGTCTGTCTCACACTCCTTCCCTCACAAACGACTCAAAAGGCATCATCATCACCGCCGCCGCTTGGCTCTTTTTCTGCACCGTAAATGTAAACACCGGCCGATGCATTGTGGAGGGCTGGAGTAGTTAAATCCTTGATTTGTACCTCTCGAAACTCTCACAAGTCCCCCGTGCCCCTCCACCCCCACTCTGCACCTCCCACACAATTCCCAAGTCAACAGAGCTCTCAATATGAGGCGCGTCTGGTCTACTGTGACAGCATATGGTTATCCACTCAAGGTGTCCGGAGACACTCGTTCTTAATACATTTCCAATAAACAATAGAGTGAGGGGCTTATTCAATCAAAGTGGGGACTGCTTTGAAGAAGCAAAGAACCTGTCTGCCTCTGTAAAATAAACCTATTTATCTGTAAGTAGTATTTTGCTCATAATCTGGCATTTAAACTGTAATGTTATACTAATATAGTAAGTTGGATTTAGCAATTTGTCTTTCCTCTACATTTTCTCTGTGATCATATATCCCTTTTTTTGCAGTTAAGCATCTGGCAAAAAGGAATGAAGAGTAAACACACTAAATTAGACACTGATTACATCATATTTTGAATTGGGGGGCTGACATATCATCACATAAAGTTTTATGAGCAATGTCAGTTACCTTTTAAATACACTCGCCATGGAGATGATGTTTACTTTAAGAAAACAAGTGTGCATTTTGCCACTTTTCGAGGCACAGTTCCTTAAGTGCTCGGCAGCTCTTGCAGATGTTTGGAGCATAAACATGTAGCGAATATTAGAATGACGTAAACCCAAAGGGTCTGCAGCCTACTACCGCCTCCCTAAACTTTACCGTTTTTGGTTGTTTGTCTTTTTTTTTTTAAACAATGCTCAGGTTTATTGTATTTGTATGTTCTCTTGAACAGATTTGACGTACATATTGTCAGACTGGATGACTGGCAGATGCTGCCTTTCCTGGAGTTTGTGAATTGCAGTTGCATGGCGACAGTGTGGCAGGCATGATGGAGACATGCGCTCAGATAGATAGCATCTCTGAAAGGCAGCTCCCCTGGGTTAATGGGGAGTTATCCTATTAGAGCCCCTCCTGTGCTCCCATCATTGGCTGGTCTCTCATGCATGGGGGAGAGGCTAATGGTCTTCACTGCACACAGTACAACCAGGGCCAGACTGGAAGTACTGTACTTAAGTACAAATTTGAGGAACTTGTTTTTAACTTTACTGGCTACTCAATATTTTATTTACGGTGCGTATTACGCGCTAACAAAATACACAGCATTTCTATACATTAAAATACCTTTACTTCATATATGTTTAAAGGGTTGACTACTAAAATTTTACCGGCAATACTGACCAATAACATACAGTTTAACAAAATAACAGTTACAGGGACATTTTTCTGCGTTGTAAATCATTTTTTAAAATGTATTGCGGTATCTGCTTTAGCAAAAGATCTACTTTCTTCACAACTACTGAGTTGATTCTATGTTTTAAAAACTACTTAAAACACAAGCACAGGGAAAGCAGGAATTAAACATGCATGAAAGGCTGCTGTTTTATGTCAGCTGGAACTATGTCCAGTTATTAAGAACTAGCAGAGCTTCATGATGATCCACACAAGTCCAGTTGCAGCTCTGAGGAAGAACCATGTGCCAACAAATGACGATTATATATAAAGATTTATTCCTACAGGTTAAGCATGGAAATGTAATCTATCAGTTCTTGAACTAAAGACTGTTTTTGACTATTTTTGAAGTTCTTTGTAGCTTTTATAATGCAGTGATGCATTTAAAAGATATGTTAAATGCCAGGGTTGAAGTTAGAACCTGGCCTGAATTATTATGCCAATCCAGCCCTGAGTTCACCCTCTCCTCTCAGTATTATTCTCCTGTCTGACTGTCTCTGTCTCTTTCCACTCCTCTTATGCCTCTTCCTCACTGCTAATTCCCAGGATCGATAATTCTCAGCGGGTGCCCTTACATTTCCCTCTCGACATGTTGGGTCATAAATCACCCCTCTGCTCCCGACAGGAAGGATGCCTCAGCTAGAAAACATCTCAAGCGAGCGCAGGTCAGGTGGAAAGGTGAGGACAGCTTAACGGACTGTCCCCAATAACATGCCCTCTTCTATTGCTTCTAAAACAGATATTTTTTTCCCCTGTTTGGTCCTGAGTCAATGGATGGGTGAGGGAATAAATTACAAAGCCACATTAAGCTGTCAGCCAGGACTTTGAACGGCTTCTCACATGTGACTGTGCTTTTTTCAGAAACCGCACTGAGCAAACGGACCAGCTTGAAGCCATATTCATAAATAAAAACAGTCAAAAATTATGGGAGCATTGGATTTTAAAGACTATTTTTTGACAAAATTGCATCAACAGCCTTAGAGAATGTTTGACTTCAATGTTAATTATGTCCCTGCCCAGTCATCTATAGTTCTAGTTCTATAGTTCAGATCAACCACAGCCACTAGAGAGCCGGCACCACAGGAAACAACAAAACCGCTCTCGTTTAAAAAATCATCCCTGCTTTAGTACATTCCAAATGGCATCCTGTTGTTTAAAACTCAACCCTGCTGTTGTGTAAATCATGCTGCCTCCAGGTTTTCCTCCTTTACAGATCTGACCGTCATATAAAGCATTCTTATAGCACATATGTTTGAAAGTGAAAGTCAAAAGAAGGGAACTTTGAAGATTTCAGGAGTGTCCATCTGGGTCGTTCACTCCCTGCACCAGAGCTGCTAGTTATTTCCCCATGGCTTCTGAAGGCAGCACAAAGATATTGACCTATAGGCCTCAGTAATGGCCCCTCGGTGGCCATCCTGTCTCACGATGTTCATCTCTAACATAGTTGAGTTCTGAGGCGCTTGACGTTTTTATGCCGAAACTTATGCAACTCATCCACATCGGCGAGGGTGCACTTGCGAGACGCTATGCTAACGGAAGTGAGAGAGAGCAGTAAAAAATGTTGGAAGTATTGAAACGATCTTATAGAGATCACAGTCAGCTGGGGCCTGCATGAGGCTGCGCCGTCATTTGGACCAACAGTGATTGCAAATTGTGCTTCAGGTTTTTCAGGACATCAAAGGTGGTATGGGGAAGGTGACTCACCCGCAGCGGGGAAGGCTGATATATGGTGTGAGGAGGGAGTCGACATGAGGCTCATTGAGGGGCTCATGTGGAAACTTCTTGGACAAACTCTCCCGGCACCGCGTTTGCCCTCCTGACCTGTGTTCCTGACAGTATTTGTTGAGGAGAGGGGGAATATTATTACTTTCAGGAGATGTTCAGAAGCCATGGCAAGGCAGCGGCAATGGCCTGCAAGCCTGAGGGGTTGAAAACATTAGACAAGGATGAAGTTAATCTTTCAGTCTTCCACTTTTTTAACCACATATTTAAAAAGTTATCATGTTCAATGAGGCATGCACTCCTTCCTCCTTCCCAAATAAACTTCTCATCTCTTTTGTTTCTTTAGGAGATGGATAGTAGCAGAGCGGAGCTAAAAACACACATATAGTTCAAAGAGTGTGCAGTTTAATGGGGTTCCTGTGCCAACAATTTATGATTTTGAGTCAACGCTATTTCCAGGAGAGGCCGACGTTTTTCCAACCAGACTATAATTGTGTTGATTTACACCAGCAGCCACAGAAACATTTAATTTTGCCTCCCTCCCATCAGCAAAAAAACTTTGTCCTTTACTACAGCACAGGCACACCATTGTGTCTCTGCATTACGATAAAGAATACACAGATAAGCAGAGACTCGTACCAGACAATGGCTTTCCTATTGCAAGTGTGGGTAATCGTCTTGCAGAGGGAGGCACTGTGTTTTGGCAAATTGCATCAGATTCATCAGGCTATAGGCATCCCCTTTCCTGCTCTCTCCTCAGGTTTCCTCCGCCCCATCACAGTGCGGGGGCCTTATAGTGCTGCCCACACTCAATAGGCAGGAGCGACGCTAAGATTTCAGATGCTGGCCAACTTCTCTGAGGGAACAGGTGTCCCCTCTGTCTGCCTGCGGTTGAGGTCCCGTGGTGGAAGCATGGGAAAGGGCAGCCACCGCAGAGGTTCTACCCCAGCGGACAGGTAACAGTGCGCCTTTCATCTCGGCCTGAATTCAGCTAAATTGGTATCCTTTTAGGAACCACGGGAAGCAGTTGGAACTAGAAAATAAAGAGCGGAAATTTGCCCGGCGATTCCCAGTTGGCTTCAGGAGTATGGTGCTCCCACAATGGGAAAGGAGAGAAACTATTTTGATGTGTAAATGAGATTAAAAAAGGGGGGAGAGGACTTTGGACAGGACTGCTTCAATTTGTTGCTTTAATAGAACAAACCAGACTGTGCAAACCATGTACGGAGTGAATTCAAATAAAGCAATGATTGAAAAATTGTCTTGCACTCATCAACATTTTCTGAGGACCAACCTTTTCTTTTAATCTGACATGAGTCAAGAGGGGGAAAGGGATTTTGGGGCCTGCTGATGAATAGGTCATTTTGAAGGCAGATCAAAAGACCGCAGTGTCAGCCCTGAAGCACGCAGCTCATCAGTGTGACCTGTGATCAATGGAGCAGGTGTGGAGGAGAACACTGAAGAAGGTAAATATCTCAGAGGCTAACACCTTTAACTACTCAAGAAGTACAAATTAGTACCTCACCTAGAAGGTTTGGGAGTATTTTAACTTCAAACTTTCAATCATGGAGAGTCTGGACAGCACTTCTAAGTAATTAAAGGTCATCAATATTCTTATTCATGCAGCAGAACTCGCACTGACAACACACTCACCTTGTGATCCTCCTTTTTCTTTAATAAATGTAGCCCAACATAAACAACTAAATCATTGAAGTCAACCACAGCCTCAAGGAAGCTCTGAGGGTTATAGAGCAGAGACATTTGCAGATGTCATCTGTGACCTCCATGCTGAAAGTCTGCAGAGTGATAATATATCGATGGGAATGCCATTAAAAACAGTTTCAAGCTCCTCCTGGATTCATTTGCGCTGACCCAGAATGCAGTATTTTCTTAACACAAGCAGCAGGCTGCTTTGATGTTATCTCCCTATCCAAACAGTGGAGGGCCGGCTGCCCCTGCCCCGCCTGTGGCCGCGGAGGACGGCGTCGATTAATCACAGTGAAGCCTGCAAGAGCGCGCTCATAAATCGCCCCGCCGCTCCTTAAACAGGAGAGTCCCAGGGCGCAGCGCCGTCATTTATCAACACTCTCCCCTCCGGATGAGGAGTAAATAAAACTCTGAATATGTAACGGAGGAAGAAGGAGGGGGCTGTGTCCTGGGATGTTGAGCATATGCACTGGTGTAATGGTAAATAAAGAAGTGCCTAAACTATGACCTCAAAGCAGTCATCAGTTTAATTTGTTTGTTTATGGAATATTTTCTTCTTTAAAATACCTCACATCAGCTTTTCATTATATTACTGTTATGCAGACTACACTTAAGGAGCATTTAGACAGTGAAGGGTCTTTAAATAAAAATACGAAGAGAGTTTAATAATGCCCTTATTCTATGATCTTTCTAAATAATGGAATAAATTAACAAATACTTCACTGTGACACGAACATAACCTTTTTAGACCTTTGTATTTGAATATCTTTCATCTCTTACATAGGCTAATATCATGTCCATCGAGTGTTCTCTGTATGCCACTTTTTGACCAATAGGAACTTGAAACATTTGCTGAAATAGAGCAGAAATTACCACTTTGTTAATTCTTTAGTCATATAAAATATATATATGTGTATCTGCAGCTATTAGAAGAGTACCAAACGTATAGCTGTTCAAGCTTCTAAACTGAAGAAATCAGTTTGAGCATCAGGAAATTGTTATGTTTTTAATATGTCCTCTGTTATTTTACAAACTAAATATTTAATTGCAAAGTAAAGAAACATTTAACAGAACAGCAATGATCATATGCAAAAGCTCCTTGTCTGTCTTTACTCCAGCCAGTGTGATGGAGAAACAAATAGGTGTCATAGCTGCATAATGTTTCCCTCAAGTGGAGATTAGGAAAAATGCATTTGCTCGTAGCTGAGAGTCGTCTTTCAGCATACTTTATATAAATATATGCTTTAATTATGCTGTTTATTCAATTTTAGACAAGCAAAACTCAGACAACTAATTGGTCAGGTTTTATGCTTTATTAATTTTATTGTAATTTGTATTAAAGAAAAAAAAACAACTCAAAAACATGAATAATCGCCACAATAACATGACAGTATGACGATGATGCTGCACATTCAATATACCTAAGGTTCCTATTAAGACATACACATACATATTACATCTGTTCGTTTTTTTTTTTATTATTTGGCCGCCTTATTTGTTACAGTATTCTTTATGCTCTTCTGTGCTATTTACATAATATTTAAAAAAATGAAAAGATAGACCCTAGTGAGTGCATTTTACAACAGATCCCGCTTTGATCTCACATATTAAAACCAAAAACTGCAAGATAAAGACCAGTGTAACAGCTTTCCAGGATTTCTCTTGGATGGGACTGGCTCGGGAGAGTAAACATTGCTCCTTGTGTCCGGCTAACACTGAAGTCCTGTGAGAGTCAGAGAGAAGCAGCAGCAGAAAAGGACTATCTCCGTCATCAGTGCTCACCAGGCCTGTCCTCACACTGGCAACCCCACAAAGCCTGCCCGGAGACAGATGACAGGGCCACAAAGGCAACACAGGTGGCTGGCGGTAGACCACCTGGAGCAGAAAAGCTCGGCCCCACCATGATCTCTGGGAGACACTGTGGAGAGTTTGGAGATCGGGGGGGTGAGAGAGGTAGACAGGATAAACAGGATGAAGGGATGAATTAAGACACTGAATTAGGGGAGAGGAAAATAAAATGTTTAATTGACACAAAGTTGCCAAATTTAGAGGAACCTTTAAAAAAAAAAAGTATTTTTCAGTAACTTCTTTGCTTCTCAGCTAACAACTCCACTGCTTTAAGGAAGTAGTAAAACAGTTTAGGAAATGTACTTAGTTGCCTCTTAGTTAAGAGTTAAATTAGGCTATAAAACTACACAACTCTCATGTTTGTACGGTAAATAGGAAGCTACAGCTAGCCGCAGGTTTTCTTAGCTCAGCACAAAAACTTGGTATCTTCATACTGATGCAGAAAGTACCCTTTAGTGTTCGTATAAGATGCACCTTGGCTTCAATAAACTCCAACCTAAGCACATTTGCATCAGTACTATAAAAAATAAGCTCCAGCTAATGTAGTGGAAGACGTTAGGCGTATATGTTGAAGCGTACTTTGAGCATCTGTAGGCCTATCAAATGCCAAACGCACAAAAAAACCAACGAGGTTTGATGATGATGAGCGTGTTGGGGTTTTATATGCGAGACTTTTCACTTCAGTTTGTCAAAATGTGTTTATTTGTGTAGCCAGTCTGAATGTTTCACCCTCATGCCTCTTGTCTCTGTGCTAAGCTAACCAGCTTTTGGTTGTACACCCCTATATTTAAAAGACAAGACAGTGGTCTTGATCAGACAGTGGTCTTAATCTTACTCTGCAAGAAGGCAAATTACTTGCTGCTTTGAAGTGTCAAATACACAAAGTTGTAATAGATGTGTCACAAAGTTTTAGATAATAGCAGATCATAATATTAAGTTCTATTGACTAAGATCTTGTTGTAGTTGTCACTTTTTCAACATTTTAAAAGGGATATTTTAGACAGCACTGTCAGCATAAAAAAGATAAAATACCTTCTTCCCCCTAGATGACATCCACCTCCATACTATTATTTATAGTGATGGATAAGTTCATCAAAGCCAGCCCTCTATCTATCACCAGCATCAGCGGAGGACTCGTCTTAAATGTCACAACAGGACGGCTTACATCAAATTTGACCTCTCTCTCCTATTTCCTTTAACAATACCTTTTAATAACGATATGGTCTGTCACGCTCCACATTGCAATTACATGCCCACATTTCAAAAGGTTTTCTCCTGACCAAGATGAATCCCTCTTCAGGGCTCACGTTCATGCCCACCTTTGAACTTAGGGAGATGCTTTAGTGCCGTGACCTCGATCCATTCCCTTTATAGAGCGGGTGAACATTTATCCAGACAGCACAATCCCCTGGATCAAATTCTTCAGTGTGATGGAGAATTTCTGGAGCCAGCAGGTCTTTAAAGCAAAGATGGACTTCCAGCAAGGTAGTGAGGACTTGATAGCCTTTTAGACCTTGGATCAAGTTTTCCTGGGCTGGACACGAGCAGTTAGTCTTCACAGAGATGGAAGAAGGTGAGAGGCAGAGAGGGAATAAAAATAAGTCAGACAGAGCATTGGCGGGGGGATGATTAGAAATGCAGAAGAAGCTCATACTTGCAGCAGTAGGCCAGGTTCAGGTTTTTTACCTTCTGCTTTTGTCTGTTCTTCTACATGGCAGTTCCAGCAGATACGACCTTACTTGCCGCTGAAAGACCGACATTGGAACATCAACAATTCAGATTGTTAAGCCTCCACTCTGACACTACGTTGAAAGCCACCCACAGGGGGTTTCCAAGAAATAAACATAAAGTCAAGGGTCTGTTATCCTTCTATAATATCTTAGCTTTGGAAACATTAATTCTACTTCCTCTCCCTCCTATTCCCCTGGTTCCTTTGCAACTCGTTTTTCTCTTTGAGTACCTTCATCTTTTATGTTCTTGTTGTCATCACTGTGTGTTTTATTTTCTTGTTACCTTGTCAGTGTCACTTCTCCATCTCACAGACTTCATTTTTCAACCTCTTTATCCCAATGTTTCCCCCCTTTTTATGCCCCAATCTCACCTCATCAGTGGCGCTTCCCTACGTGCACTGCAGCCTCCTGTGTATCTGCACATGTTACATCTGGGTCCAGGCCTGCTTGGTTGGAGTCCTTCACCTCCAGACTTTCTGCAAGCCTCCCCAACAGCTGTCAAGAAAACCAAACAGACACTTTTAATTGGTGTTCCAGACTCGAGGAAACTGGGCTAAAATATTTGCATAATTTTTACGGAGGACGGAGGAAATTGTTTAAACATGTGAGTCGAGGCCATGGCTGCTGTAACCTTAACCAAGGGGCCGAGCGGCTTTTGGGTGCCACCGAGCGCCAACGGTGCCAGTGGGGGATGGAGGGGGGACGACAGGGGTGAGGGGAGGGCAATGGAGGAAAGAGAGCCGAGGAGTGAAAAGGTCACACTGGCTGATCCTATTAGAGTGTGTCACCTTTTAAGACTGCTCAGAGTCAGAGAAGTGACACAGGCAGAGGCAAGCCTGCAGTATCATGTGAACACAGTGCTGTGTGATTCTTGTTAGAGGAAACAGCATTTCTGTTTTCTGTTTTTATATTGTGTATATATTTCTCTTTTATTCTTTTCTGTGAAAATGTTCCATGTGTGTTATCCTGGCACAGTCAGACTAAGTCTCAAGTGCAAATTAGTCTGGTGCCCCTCAACATTTATTTCCAAGGGGCAGTACCACCGGGCTCAGTCAAAACTACCTCTGGACACAATTGGATAGACATTCAACTATACAACCACTCAGAGCTGTTAACCCCGTCTTTGCCCTTGCAGTCGGGGCGAGCATGGCGACCTAGTAAGTATTGTTTTTTTGTTTTTGTTTTTTTGTGATTACTACACTTAGGAAATAATAGGAGACATTTAGTAGGAGTCTCCGTACTGGTCTGTGCGGTGCAGACTTTGGACTCAGCAGACTTGCATACAACACATTAAAAAACACACCAGACAAAAGAGCTAAAACTGACGTAAACAGCTAAAATCACAACACAATAAAACAATATAACAATATCTATTCGATAGAAAGGTAACATTAATGGCCACGACATTCACCTTTCTGTAGGCTATTAACGATTTGTGTCAGCTACCATGTACAAAGACCAGAGCTGCAGTTTTCTTGCCCTGCAGTTTTCTGGCCCTCCTAAATGAGTCATCGCATAAAGCCCACCTCAAACAAGATAAACAGTTGCGACTGGCCCGTCGGGTCCGGTTGTGAATGGGAGATTCCCAGACCATTTTCGCTTTGTGAATTTATTTGCAAAGCAAATTATGGGCCTAATTTACCAGGCTATATGTGTGTAGTATGAAAGACTAAAAACTCTCATTTTGACGTGAAAGCAAATAACCTTTTTATCTTGTTTTGTTTTAACGCTCACAAGCAAAAAAGGCTAGAAACCTGAGACTTCTACTACTGCTCAACTACACAACTCTGCCACTAGGGGTCTCTCAATTAAAAGACTGAAAACAACTTGTAGTTTGATAATGACATAAAGCAGTATGAGATCATGGGATTTTTTTTAAATTTCACTGTTAAACAGCAACCACTGCAGATAAAAAATGTACCTGACTTACTTGGGCAGAGATTTTCACTTTAATGTATTAAAGGATTATAGTGTGGGGTTAGTGTGGGCTAGTTGTCAGCTTCCTTCCATAGTCTTCAGTGTATCATATTTTGTTCCCCATGTTGCCATTGACAGTCAACTGAATGAAAGGCATCATTTCCTTAAATAAAGCTGCTGTTCAGGAACTCATACACACATTCATGAACCAATAGAACAACCATCAGAAGCAATTTGTGATTTAGTATGTTGCAAAAGGACACTTGGACATGCAGACCGGAGAATCCAGGGTTTGAACCAATGACCTTCTCATTACTAGACAACTTGCTGTACCTCCTTGGCTACAGGTACCCCATGTTTTAATTTTATTCATTTTTTTTGCAAAAGAAAAAAAAGAAAGGGAAAAAATAGAAATTAGCACATGTAGGATTTGATACAGGGGCAACAAGAAATAGAGTGAATCACCCACTTCTCAGGCAGATGTGGTTCAATCCCCAGCTCCTCCAGTCTGTATGTCAAAGTGTCCTTTAGCAATATACTGAGCCGTGAATTGATGGCTCCTCAACGGCCTTTAAGTATTTGTCTACGACAAAATCAAATCAATATTAATCATAAAAAAATAAATAGAAGAAGCCCAAGTGAACTGGATGTTATGTAGAAATCACTATAATATAGCTCAATCTTACTTTTTTTTTCCCCCATCTTTGTTTTTCTGCCAATATACTGTATTAATGTCTATTAGTTCACATCAGCTTATACATGCAGCAGGGCTCCGGCCCTGTCCTCCTACGTCCTGGTTCCCACATAGTGAACCAGAGGGGTGGGCGTTCACAGCCACAGCTGAAGCAGGGCAGGGTAATTAAACTAGTCCAGGCCATGTGGTAAAGACATAGAGCTTTAAATGCCCTCGCTGGAGATAACATGAGCGCCATGCAGATAGATCACATGGGAGCCCTCCGTTTACTGGGGGTGCCAGCTGCACTGAGACACTGTGGCGAGCTTTGTCACCTTGTAAACGTAAGAGGAGAGACAGAGGAGCGTGAGGAAGTCAATGAGTGGTGCTACAGAATGTCTTTTTGTTGCACACCAGAGGCAGAGGGAGCAGAGAGGGGAACATAGGGTCTGAAATTGCACGGTGCTTAATAAAAACGCGGAGGAGGCTAGTATGAGACGCATGAAGTAGCTCAAACAAGCATCAGGTGTCTCTGGGATTTCAAAGGAAATTTCATGCTGCAAAACTGTAGTTTTATGGCTCTCAGCTAAGAGAGATTGTGAAATACAAGCCAATGATTGTTGACATTAGATATTATTTAGTTTTCCTTTTTCTTGTCTTTTTTAAAATGCAATTTAGATGCAAATTAGCTGTCATTATGTGTGCACTTCAGAATAAAGCAAAGGGCAAATTACAAATCCACCACAGCTACAGTAATTATTATTAAAAAAACAACACTGCATTAGAGAGGAGTGATTAGATCTAATCAAGTGGAGATAAAGTGAGTAAACAGATCATGAAACATCCGCTCCTTATGGATACAACATAATTATTAAATGATTATGGTGATTACACACCCACCAGAGTTTGTGGCGCGTCTTCATTATCACGCAGATTAATCAACGCCACAGGCTGAGGCAGCAGGCTGCAGCAATATTCACAGTGCAAGACGGAGGGATAAATGGGTCAAAAACAAGAATATGATCCATTTTCTCTAAGAAAGATATTTTAAATTTGCCACAGCAGAGTCGACAGCACTACTACAGGTCATATTTTCAATGCTGAAAATTTAAACCCACTGTTGAGTTTTTTTTATGCTAAAGTTCATTTTTTAATTTACACAGTTTGCAGAGTAAAACACTGCTTACACCAACTTTCTAAAAACAGGTGAAAAAACATGAAATTTTCAGTGTAGAAAAATTAATGCAATGCACTGAATTTTATTAGCTCATTAGAGCAGTCATATTCAAATTACTTTTGTCAAATAAAATGTAAAGTTAATTGTATTTTATCAAACATTTCCGCATACATCTTTGTTGTTATCTTTGTTTTAGACTATGCCGAGTTGTTTCCTGACAATATCCAAAATGTTTTCCACAATCTTCAAACTCAAGGATGTGATTTATTCAAGGTAACAGTGTTGTTGCATATTACTTTTGGGCAACACGAGTCAGAGACTGAGGAGAGTGAGGAAGATGAGGAAGGAAGCGGACACACGTGACAAAGCGTAACATGAATAAAACTTTGAAACACTACCTTTATTTTTGAACTGCATCTGGCTTTCCGTGTTTTGATACAGATCAGAGGATTTGACTACAAGAAAAGTTAATGTATTCTTCATGTCCTGTGGTGTTCCTCCACTGCATCACTATATATAAACATCTGCAAAACATTTACCTGGATATAGCTGTGTCTTCATTATGTGATGCAAATTAATCAGTGTCACAGGTAGGAACAGTGGGAGAAAGACAGAAAAATGTCTGCATTATAAATATGTGATGCAAATAATGGGAGGGAGAAAAGAAGCAAAGGACACAGAGCGTGCCTGAGGAGGAGAGTGTGTGTGTTACAGAGAGGAAGGAAGAAACAGCAAGAGAAGTGTGTGTCTTTTCAAGTGTCCGTGTGAATATGTCTTTCTATGATGACAGAACAAACGACCTCCTCTGTCATGCATTGCCTTGAGAAACCTCCATGGATTTAGGGCTCCATTGGCCAGGGGGGGGATTGGGTGGGTGGGGGGGGGCTCTCTGGTTGTCCTTGAAGCTGCCTGCTTGTCTCTTTCCACACCGCCGACTAGCCAAACAGCAGGGTCCTCTGCCTCTCCCATGGGTCAGGTCCCTCTCAACCCCTGGTGAGCTTTGATCTGACGGACAGAAGATGGGGGTCTGAGAGGGCTTTGGGAACTCTAAGCTCTGTGTGTGTGTGAGGTAGCAGGGGGAAGAGCAGGGGGATGGTCAGGGTCATTTGGGGTCAAAGGGCGGTGTCCATCTTGACTGTCCTGTTTTTTGACTACAGAAGAACAACTTCCACATGTACTGGCATACATTTACACATATTGATTATGACAGAAGGTTTAAGGTTGCTCCAAATGGGAGTTTAAAGCTGCTTTAATGAATATTTTTACAAAATCAAAGGGTCAAATGACTATGTTGAATTGAAAAAAATGTCATTCATTGTGAGACTTATTGGAATTTCACTCAGCTCTGTGACGTTTTATAGCCGTTTTTAGCTCATTGTTTTGGTTTTCTGGCCCTAAATTTTTATTGTTTTGATTCACTCTGACTGCTCTGACAGCACTGACATTTTTAAAATGTTATAAAAATTTACTACAACTACACGTGTTTGATACCAAATCCACAGACAGACAAAGAAGGCAATTATAGAACACAGTGGAACAATTAGTATTTAAAGTGCCACATATTTACCTTAGAAGATAGTGGAGACCAAAACTTGGCCAAACGAAGAATGGATATAGGATTTATTCTCATCAGATGGCTGATGAAATAAGTCCAAATGAATGCTAATGTTACTACATTGCTAAAAATCTTCAGTGTTCAAAAATATTTCCACTGCCTTTGATTGGCCAAAAATATTCTGCAGCCCTAACTTCTTCTGCTCTCTGCTCAGTGGGATTTAGCTGAATCTGGTGATTCAGTCATGAGTTTTAGCAAACTAACTAACAATAATTGATCATCACAAGTGCAATTTTCTTTTAGAATTAGTTAGTGCAACTAATGTGTCACATTTTAAGAAGAAATATGAAAACAAAATGTACAAAGAGTGAGCCTTGTATCACTTTTATGATGAATCTAATCTGATCCTTCATCTGCGTGAGTGGTTGCATGTCTGAGTGATCGCTGGGTCTGCATGTAGATCTCCACATGTGCCCCTCATCCCCACGTCTTTTCCCCACGGGCAGCCTCTCTGACCACCACGCAGCCATCAGCCCTCCACTCACTTCTACCCAGGACAGCCCCCTTTTGAAGGCTGAGTAATTAACGTGCCATCTGATACACCATCCAGCCATAGCGGCTCTCCAGGGGGACAAACACACACACATCTCACACACACTGCAAACCTGCACACTTGCACGCTTACACGCACAGGCGATCCATCAAACAGTGTTAACTGGCCGAGTGTTGCTGTCAGCTGTGTCTTGGTGTATGATGGTGACCCCGAGGTCAGCCCAAAGAGACCATCATGCGCCATAATGACAATCCCCTCTTCAACAATTTGCAATTGGATGCACCATAAAACTAATCCTAAAGATATGATGTCTGAGTGAAGGTCTCTGACAATTACCCTAAAGGGATAGTTTGCAACATAGGATTTTTTTTAATATTATTATCTATCTACTGACTCAAACTAATGGATACCTTGTTAAATTACTTTTTGTTGAGCTTGAAACAATTGATTGCTGAGTGTATTGTTATTTTAATTAACTTTTCTCTCTTAAAAATAAACAGAAGTCTAAAATATATGTAATATATACAGGTATACTATGTATTTTCTTATACTTTATATACATTACTACTCCAAACCATAACCATATACATTTATATACATGCTTGATTTTTCAAAAAATCAAATTAACAGCTTAAAAATAAAGAAAAGATCCAACATGAACTTTATTTTAAGTACCAAAAAAACTCCAAAAATACAGATATGAAATGCTAATTAGTGTGTTTTCTCAGTCAAAGAGTCAGGGACTCTTTTAGCAAGACTGTAATAACATGAACAAGTTCACGTTATTGTAATAACGTGAACAGGTTCATGTTATTATAGGCTTCAAGCAATTTTAAAGACAAAAAGACATGATATAAAAATAAAAATAAAAAACAAAAATGTCCACTTAATGGATTCAAATAAATTTCAGTTGTGAAGTAGGTGGAAGCTTTGTTTGAAACATGTGTTTTTCCCATTGCTGCATCATTTGAAAGGTGCTGATAAGTTATTCATGCTGTTGTGTAAATTAGACATGAGGCCTCACCTGAGTCACCAAACTGCCCTGTAACTTAAGTCTGAAGTTCACAACTCTAAAATTAGAAATGGGAGTGAGTCACTATTTATTTTCAGTTTGAGGGGATGATGGGAAATGATACAACATTAAGAGAGTCAAGAAAACAAATACCAGTATTACTGCAATAACATGAAATTCAGTTTTGCTTTGTTTTTTGTTCAAATCTCACATTTTTTGTTGCACCTGTGCAGACTAAACTTCCTGCAGTGGCAATAAACAAGAAAAGAGACCACATCTTAATAAATTTCTCCCTTCCACCGAGATTTTTAAGGACATCACGTTCTACATGATGGCCATGAAATCGCTTTGATTTCTGATGTGGTCATGGAAAGTTCAAGCCTCTTAGAAAAAAGGTCGGATTTGGGATTTAGTTGCCTGGATGTGGCCATCAGAGACCCCAGACAGAATATTTTCTGCATGAGGTTAAAGGTGATGCAGAGATGTCTAAATAAGATGGATGCCTGTAAAAGAAATCCTTCCTGACATTAATTTAACTTGTAAAAACATTTGGTACGCGTAATCAGAATGACAGAAATGATCAAAATAAATCATTTCAACATACTAATATGAAAAAATAAAGACGATATTTTATCACAGGGAAGTATCTATGAAAATGAGAGTAATTTTAAAAAATAAGAAAAAATTCTGCATATCCTGTCTATCGTTGGTGCGAGTGTTGACAAAGAAAACACGTTTTTGTCTCACTTTTGATGTGGCCAAAACTGCCATGGGCAATGTGTCAGAAAAGAAAGAGAAAAAGACAAGAGAGAAGAAGAAGGAGGTAAAAAAAAAAAGATCTAATCCACAGTTGCAGGTGTGTTACACTTTTGTTGCCCCAGCAGAAGTTCACAACAGAGCTGATGACAAAGGGCTGGGCCCCATGCAGCCTATTGTGGCCTGGAGAACAATATGGAGGCTGTGAATGGCTAATCCCTCTGGACCGCTGACAGGTTGGGCCTTTAAGCAACCTGGGGACTCATTTCTCCACTGGGCTGGGTCGCCGTCTGACAGGGATGGGAAAACCCACGCCACTTACTGCGACTGAGCCTTCGCCCAGAGCGGAGACTGGGAGAGCATTGTGAGGGGAAAATATTATCTCCATTGTCGGGCTGTGGCCGTCTTTGTAATGTCAGAAGATGAAGTGAGGGTGAATGTGCCACCGGAGGGGGACGGCGACAGAACCAGCTCAGGCTGTGTGAACACTATTCAGCCAGATTAAGAGATTTTGAGTTTAAAAACGTGTCTCAAAACAACATTCATTTTGTACAGACAGCCTAAAGTAATCTGTAAAAACTTTACGCTGATTACTGAGTTTAATCTCAGTATTTTAAATTTCATGATACAATTTAATCATCACTAGTTATTCTTATTTAAAATGCTGAGTGGAAATCTATTCAGCAAAGAACAAAACTAGTAAAGTTTAATATTTCCTTCTGCAAAATCAAAAGTATAAACACTATTGGTTTTTGATAAATATTTTTCCAGGCCATGAATTTATTATTTTTATTTTTTCGTACACCTTAAATCTGTTTGCACACCTTGCAAATCCAGAAACTCAGACACAATGGAAAAAACAAGCAGTCGGTGTGTGTGTGTGTAAAACAAGCTCAATGAAAGACTCTGATGGTGTAAATCTCTTTGTGAAGGAGACAGAAAGGCGAGGACAAGATAATAGGCCAGAGGGAACCGCCCAGTCCTTGTAAACAGGGCAGGGATACCTCCACATGCCCTTAGAGCAAACACAAATATCTGTTTCTTCTGGGCTCCTATTAGCAGTGCTGCTGGAACGAGGACACCACCCGAGCGCCATTGCATGGCTGATATTTACTCGCCTCACGCTGGGGAGGGACACTGGTGGACGAGTCTGAGAGAGAGCCGCGGGGCTCGAGTAGATCTTGTTTTGTCAACCTTTCCCTCCTCGCTCCCTCCTTACTCCTTCCTCACCAATTTATGCATCCTCCCTCCCCTTTTCTTCTCCTCTTTTTCCCTCTGTTTGGCTTGACCTTCCCTTTCAGAGTGTCCAGCTCATCCTGCCACAAAGAGCCTCCATTCTCTCCTGAGAGGAGGCTGCCAGTCCAGCACTGTAATCCAATCACCTATCTAACAGAAGAGTGTGTCATCTCCACAGAGTAACAGGAAGTCTCGTGCACAAGACCTCCGTCTCTCTGCCTCGTCTCAGCCACACTTACTCACCAGAGGGCATAAGCAGGCATACAAACATACATGCGTACATATATGGATGCTCTCTGCAGCAAATCAACAGTAGGCCTTTCCTGGACAAGACAGCATGATTTTTATACTTGACCCAAGAGTTCGCATGAACATAATTGTGTTTTTTTATAAAGAGCTGGTGAAATAATTTTCATATTGTCATAAAATCCAATAAAAAAACCAAAACCACAAGTATTGTCCGTGTAGACAAAGTCTGCTCAAAATATAGATTCTTTTGTGGTGTCTCAGGCCTCCATTACTTTATTTCAAGTTGATCCGTCATACATCATACTGCTTTCATAAATACTCAATAGTGCAATAAATCTGTGGCTTGAAACAGTCGCCCACAAATGCACAATTTACTCCTGTTCAGTAAATTTTTGCTACAAAATGAAAATACTCAACAAGATCTAAATCTTTGGCAGGAACAAATGGCTTCATGGGTTAAGTGTCAGACAGGGTTGACCAGTCGGAAAGAACTGACAGTCTAATGGTGATATTTTTGGTCCTTTCTTTGGATTAACTGAAAATAAGAGCACTGCCAGCTCTATCCCTCAAATCACATAATTTAGTATGCTTTAAAAGTGAGCATGCTGTTTTTTTTCTTTTTATTAT
>JAQLOL010000013.1:11605469-11631703 GCA_029783665.1 Naso thynnoides
TTTATTATTAGAAAAAACTTTTTTTTTGTCCTTTAGCTGCAAGTATTTGTATTTCAGTTTTCATCACATTCACAGAGGTATGTGTGTGCTTGAAAAAATGAAAAACAAAATTCATATGAATGCTTACACAGATGCACACTGACAGAAATGACTCAGTATTGTTCAGCGACGTTCAGCAGCGCAAACCACTGCTTCCTTCAGTTCAAGTCCAGCTTTGGATCTGTTGCGAGCATCCTTAGACGTCTGCTTCCTCAGTTCATGGACACATATTTGAAGATGCTCTATTTAGGCAACAATGATTTCACAAAGTGAGTATAAACAGGACAGTTTATTAAAAAACAACATTCACATCCATGTTGAACTGCAATAATCATAATTATAGTAATTTTTAGAAAATCAGAACTGACTGTGTCCTTAACTGTTTGTTGGATGACAATTGTAGGTTCAGAGGTTGACGTTTTATACCTGGAAAGATTTTTTTGTTTGTTTTTCCAAAACAAAGTCTGCACAGCACAGGAACTAATCCCCCCAATGGGAAGTGTATACATTAGGCAAATGTGATTGGAATAGTTTGGGATTTACATATCCCTTTTCTCATTAGCGGCATGGAGTGACTGGATATTAAATAACAAACATGTTGAAAGTTGGTTTGGAAAGCTCAAAGCGTCCAGGCTGGATTCATGCAGTCTGCAAGGCCTAAACTTTGTGCTTTTGGGGCAGCTACAAAGGCAGCCCCTCTGAACCCCCGATGTTGGCTTTGGACCTATAGTTCCTTCCTGTTCATGGAAATTCTTCTACAAACAAAAAATGTTTCAAAAGAAAAAGTTGGCCTGTGCCGAGCCTTGATGGCTGACGATGCAATTTTGTATCAAAGCAATGTGCTCTGCCTGAACTGAATTAATATCTGAAAACAACATGGCTTCAGACACATGAAAAAAAGAGCAAAGATAATTAAACAAGACAATATTTTTGAGTAAAAAGTGCACAGGGAGCACAAGGGTGAATGTGCTGTTGCTGTATTAACATGCTCATTTAAATGCACATATATTTTTAAAACGTTTGTTGTTCAACATAGATATGAGTAAAAAGGTATTTAATACTAAGACCTCCCTTTCACCAGTGTCCTGTATGTGTGTCAAATTTTGTTGAGACCATTGTGAAGATGCTGACCTCTGCTGGACAAAAAAGTTAAAGGTTTTTGAAAATCAAGATACTGTCCTTTCTCCTGTGTACTTCATGTTTAAACTTTTGGGTTTTGTTAAACATGCTAAAGGTTGCAAAGAGGAAAGCCCTGTTTCAGTAGGACAGTTCAAAGTGAAGTTTTAATGCACTTCTGCTCAGCAGGTGCTGCCAATGACTTTAACGAGCAATCAAGAGTCACAGTGAGCTACAGGGAACAATTACAGGACCCTGGAGCTGAAGGAGTTAAATGACATTCAGAGGTCATTGATTTTATTAAATTTATGATTTTACATCTGTGCTTTCCAACTGTCGTGTGTTAAAATGTCTGCCAATGTTTCTGCCTTCACCAATTCAATAGTCATACTGTCTTTCCTTAAAAAAGAGTGGTTTTATTTAAGTGGCGTCAGTAGTTTGGATTATTTTCTTAGGAATTGTCTGGCAATTAGACATTATTGTAAAATACATCAGTACAGACAGATTGCTGCACTATGGCAGTTAGACTTTAAAAGAAATCTTCCATCTTCAAGAATTAGACTTTGTAGTAAATACAAGGTCTTTTCAAGACATCTATGTACCTGTTAAAGGAATCTGAAATGAAAGTGGACATTACAATCATTTTGGGACAGTAACCTTGTGTTTTATAGGCTGAAGAATCTGCTTATTGTCAGACAAGGATCCTTGCTGAAGGCAACTTCATTTGTAGAGCGCCACTCAGACTCAAGGCAATTCAAAGTGCTCTGCAACTGAATAGAAATACTAAAAAAATGTGACATTAAAAAACAAAACAAAAGTGCACTTAAAAAGACAACTAACAAAAAAGTGAAGGGGAGTAAGTAAAGAGCAGGAATTAAAAACAAGTTATGTATTCAAGTTATTGGAAAACCACAGTAAACAGTTATAAGAGTTTGACCTATCAAGAGAGCGTGGTCCGGGCTGTGGAGCTTTTAAAACGAAAAGCTGCTCACCTTGCTGGGATTTGAACTTGGGAACAGTGAGTAAACTTGTCCCAGGTGATCTGAGACATCTGGATGTTTAAAGTAAATCAGAAATATATATGGGCCCAAGACCATATATTGCTTTAGAGACAAGTAAAAGGACTTAAAATCTATCCTCTGACACACAGGAAGTCAATGCAGTGATTTTAGCACAAGTGTAACGAGCTCTAATTTTTTGGTGGTGATGTGGACTGTAAACGACCTGCAGCTGACACTTTTACAGTAGTCGAGTCTGCTGAAAAAAAGAAAACTCTTTAATTCTTGTTCATTTTAAAGCTGTCTGATTAGCTGATTTTGTTATGGTATTTAAGTTGCTATTACAGTTTAGGTCTGAGTCTATACCTACATCAAGTTTGCAGACTTCATTAGTAGAATTTAGAATCAGAAAACATACAGCAAATAGTCTCCTGCTCAGATAGATCGTAACTTGGTGAGGAAGAAAATGACTTTTCATCATTATTTCTGAACTAACACATTGAACTCTACTCTGCAAAGTATCTGTTTTAAATGTGTGTTGTACATCATTATGACTTCTTATGACTTCCTCAAATTAAAATCAAGTTTTTAACTTTGTTGGCATGTCAATATGGTGTTTTTTTAATCTGCTACACAACACGTAATGAGTGAAATTATCAATAAAGCAATGTCAGAACATTTCCACCTCAGAACTGTAAGGTAATATGGTAATATTGACATTCTCATGAACCAGATGAGTCAGAGTTGAGTTTTGGGTTTTTTAGTTAATGCCAGACGACGAGCTTAAAGGTTTTTTGTTCTGCTCAGCTGAGCATGAGGAGCACCATGGGTTTGCCGCTCTGTGTTCACATTTCTCACCACTAGATGCCGCTCATGCAACATTAAAAACTGCAGGAGCTTGAATGAAACTTGCCACAGCAATGCATTTTCATTTAAGCAGCATTGCCTTTCTTGATCAGGCCAGTGTTGCTATAAATAAATTGGCACTAATATGTGTTGTTTTATTTGTAAAATGCAAAAGCTTCACTCTCAGTGAAATGCCATCAGCTCACTGCAGGTTAGTCACTCCTCAACATCATCGTTTTGTCGACCTGTCATGTTTTGATTAATGACACCCCATTTTCGGTGCAGCCAACACGCAAGTTGGACATTTACAAGTTGCTTTCCCTCGGTGCCGCTTCTGAAGTTGATGGTGCGAGAACGGAGGCAGACTGAGTGTGAGAAGGCAGCTCATTAGCTGTCCGCAGCCAGCAAGAGTGGCTGGTTTCTCCCAGGGGAGCAGTTCAGAGTTCTGGGAAACTCACCAACACGCCAACAGCTGCGACTCTCCATGAACCTGATGAAAACTCTTCCTCTCTCTCCTCTCTTTGTTTCTTCCTTCATCTCAAGCACTTTGTCAGTCTGTCCCAACAGACTGCCGGGCCCTGGATCTCCATCCATCTGTACTCACATCATTTTGGGGTTTAACTGAATATAAAAGGACTGGTAGATTAAGAGATCACTGTCATCTGTTTGCTCTCTGTCAGTTAAGTGTGGATGTTTATGAGCATATGTGCAAGTTTGGCTGCACATATATGTGTGTTAAGGGGGGAGTGACGTGTCTCTGTGAGTGAACGCGTGCTTCTCCCTGAACTTTTGACCAATTTTTTGTGAAATTTTTGTTGTTTTGACTGAATTATGAAGAACTGCATCCACCTGATGACATGAGTCATGATGTCTGGAGTCCTGCTGGTTGATACGGGACACGATTTGAATACATTATGGTATGTTTGGTGGATAAGAGTGTTGAAAAGATGCCGTTGAATTTGCATTAATCAAACTCCATTTTTCATTAAGTTGAACTTAATAAAAGTTGTCTGAAATTCTGTCTAGAAACATGTGATGCAACACCATGCATGTACATTATTTTGTGTCTATTTGTGCAAGTGCATGATTTGTTGGTTTGTTATGACAGAATAGAACCAAACCAATATTTTCTTGATAGCAATCTGCAAACAGTTTTCATGCATTTTTAAAATGCACACATTTGCTTTAATGCAAGTTTGACAGATGTTTCAGGAACCTGCTTCTCAGTGCTGCAGCTACTGTCCACCATCAGATTCAAACCAACTATTTAAAGAATCAAGATTTATAGATTTGCATACTGTGCATATAACTTGTGCTCTGTGTCTTAACACTGAGTTTGAAAAAACAGTGAAATGATGTTTACCATTGAAATGATTTGATCTGACACAAGAAGTGAAGACAAATGTTCTTAGAAATCTTTTATCTGAAATCCAAAAATATAAAATGACAAACACAATAAATACTGTAGATCTGAAATATAGAGAATCCTGCTGCACCGTTTAGCTTATTAATTGCGATACATTAAACGTTTTGAGTTGTGAGGGCATTTTGTAAAATGCACTTTAAGACCTGCCAACCTGAATTAAACAGATAAGTAGACCAGACTGACTGTTAATACAGGCAGAATTCAAACATATTTTACATTAATAAAGTTTGTGATCAATATTAGTAACACTATTTATCGGTCAATCAATTGATAAAACAACTACAGACACTGAAGTTTAGTAAAAATGCAAACCCCAACATTAAAGCCAATGTAAATGATCTTCCACACAAGGTAAACATGCCATAACACTAATTACAGCAAACATGCACACAAGAAAATATATCTAAAAACATTCTTGGATGACTGTGTTTATTGGTCCAGCTGAGATGCTGTGAAATACTGAATCCACAGTGTGTTAAAGGTTGAGTTCAAAGTCATTATTTAGGACATACAGAGGGAGATGGAGCCACAAAGACAGTTTTCCAAAGATAGCCACTAATCAGAAAGAGTCAAAGTTTCATAATGTTTGCAGGAAAACCCAAGCTGGTGTTGGATGAAAGAAGTCCTATGCTGTTGCTCCACAAAGTCTTACAGTTGATGGGATGTCTTGGCTGTCCTCTGATCGGCCTGTCATCATAAATGGCCAAGTCTGTAAAGGAGAAGACAACAGAGCTGTAAGGAAACTCACAGATTTATTATTAATTCACAACAGCTTTATGACTAGATCCCCAAATTCCTGGTGATAATACATGAACACAAGTGATGATGTGAGAATCTTACAGTGATAATGTCAAAATATATTATTTGGTCACTATAAAAGTCAAATTTATAGAATATTTAATCGTCTCTCCATATGCTGATGCAATTTGTCAAAGTAAAAACTGTGATATTACACTTCATAACATGCTTTCGTTTCAGATTATGTTTCTTTTGCAAAGTTATATCCTCATACCAAATTGACCGGATGCGCAAACCGATTTTCGAATCGGTCATCCTGCAGCAGCTGCCGCAGGTGTGAGATGTAGCTCGAGGCGAGTCGAAGTGTGTCGAGTTTAGACAGTTTGGTGTCCGCTGGCACCCACGGCAGGCTCGTTTTTAGCCTGGAGAAAGCTTTGCTCAGCACTCGCATCCGCGCCCTCTCCCTGGCGTTGGCCGCGTTTCGCTGCGACTGGCGCGCCTCCTTCTGCTGCGCCTTGGAGAGTTTGCGCTCGTGCCTGATCCTCCTCTCGCCGCCGTCATCCTCCAGCTCTTCATCCGAGTGAATGCGATTGTAACAGGTGATTTTCCGCGCGCTCCTCTCCAAAGCGATGGCAGCTCTCCTGTGGCATGTCTCGTAGTCCTCAGCATCACTTGCAGCAGAGCCAGTGGACATGACTGCTCCACCTGCGCCTCGGAGGCGGACACGAGTTGCACTTTGGAGATCAGTGTCTGGAAATCTAGATACTCACGACATTGGAAATCAGTAGAGTGTCTGAAGACTGTCACCACTGTTAAATTCCCATTTCCCTACAGTTTATTTCACCTACAGCTATAGTAACCATCGAAAAATTGCAGCTCTCACTAAAACTGAAGCATGCCTCCTTGCTTTGCTTTCCCTCTAATTTAAGCATTCAGTACTTGGCATCTGTACAGTTTTTTTTCTATGCATCTCTCCTCCCCCTTTCCTTCCAAACCACCATGACCTCAGTGAGACCACAACTCTATGTCCTTGTAAATACTGTGAAAGTTGCTCATCTGCAACCTGATGATTGCATTAATCCATGTGAATGAATGACTTATTATTGGTAAATCTATTGAAAAGTGAAATAGTGCATGTAATTGCTCAGTGATTGATTTTTCCCAAACAGAAAGATAATCATCATAACGTGTTGTATTACAGGAGGGTATAACTTCCTCAATAAAAATACACACAACCTGTTGTGTCATTTAGAAATGCAGATACATACTAAACATTTGGAAAGTTGGTCTGTGCCCCAGATGTGTTTTGGTAATAGAAATGTCTTGAGGACCTTATCAGAAGTGAATAATCCTTTGCTGGTTTCACAGAGGGATTGGGTTTCTGCAGATGGAGCGGCCTGCGTGCACCAGCCCCAGCTGTTCTCAGTTCCCATGACATCTGGAGCGTTGGCATGACAAGGGTGTGGCAAAGGCAAAGAGGCACCATCCTCATTCCCATAGAATCACAACCATTTCTTACTGTTAACTTGGCCATTTTCACATTTGTTTTTGCCCTCGAGCGACGGCCGATAGACATCTGACAGCAAATTTGTGGTATGAACTCAGATCAGGAGCAGATAGGGAGAAAAAAGGAGAAGAGACTGAGAATGCTCCAGGCCTCTAAAGCTACAGGATTGCAAAATGTATTTGCAAACAAGAAACATCACAATGTTAAAGGGAGAACAATGCACTACATTCAGGGTGAAACCTTTGGAATAAACTGCAAGGAGCTTGGAGGTGTAAATAAATTAAAAGTTTTCTGTCTGAAGAGCACTTTGGCCCACAAGAACACTCTTATTCTGTCTCAAAATATTCCCAGAAATTTCCAGTTCCTTGACAGCTTTTTACTCCACATAATGTGTGAAATTTAACTTTTTTATGACATTAGCAAGACTGCCAAAAAATTACCTAACTGCAGCTAAGATGCATGCTGGATTTTGGTAGCCAGCCATGCCAGGTTCACAAAGTAGAAACTGTACTCTGCGCTGGGCTGAACGCTCTATTGTACTGTTCAACAGTTCACATGATGGTGTGTAATTTATTTCAACATGCTGGCTCAAGTCTCATTTTATTAAATGTCTAACATATACAGTCTTTCAATACATGTTACACTTGTGGATTAGGTGTTTTTAATGACGTTCCACTTCAATTTTGCAGTGACAAAATGCAAGTCAATGTGATTTTGAAGTGTTTTACGCTTTTCCACTGCTTAAATTCCCCCCTTTCACAGACCAGGAATGCTCCTTAATCCAAGGACACATTCCCATGCTTCCCACAATCCCACTCCTCCATATTTCCACAAGAAGACCTGACATCAGCTGGACCTTGGAGGGATCTTCGCTTATCCTTGGATGTGTCATGAGGTTGAGATATTAAGTTCCACTTGCGCCGGTAAGACAGTCAGAGCTTCGGGCAGGCTGCCATCTCATCCCCTGTCACTGCATCCGTCAGCGAGGTGGAAGGCCCGACTGACACACTCGAAGGCGCAAGCTAAGGGGTTCTGCTATTGGATTTACTCTTCATTTAATAAGCTGTCATCTTTTTTTAACATAACACGAAAAGGTATTGGCTATGTGACACATATTTCAACTTGCTGCTTCATTCACTGTCAACAAAAAGCAAGTTGTGGTAAAACTGGGCTGCTCATTAGTCATTCTGGAAATTCAGTTGCTCAAGTAAAAGCAGGAGATATTGCCCAAAAACATCAGTGTAATTGATGGTTACATGGTTGTTGCATTCGCCCTGGGAATAATTAAATTCAGGGCCAACAGTAATAAATATCACTTAAAACTTGACTTGAAGGGAGAGCTAGCATTTGTCCATCAGCAAAGACTCTCAGAGGTGGTGACCTCTATCGGGGCCCTGCACTGGAGAGGCAGAGGGAACAGGTGCAAGCTCATGATGTCAGAGTCTTCCTCTGTTTCCCTCCCAACCTCCTTTGATTCCCAGGATCGCAAGTGAAGCAGCCAGAGAGCACAAATCTGCTGCAGTGCACAAATCAGAGGCAATAATCCATCAACCGTTGTGAAGTTTAGAAAGTTTTTTTTTTTTTTTAATCTTAGTGTCATGCATTAAACCGTGCCCAGCTTGCACACGCTTCCGAGACACAGACTTGCTAATATGAACCAGATCTAGAAAATTTTAAACAAAACTACTTCTGAGATTCCAGAAATCAGTTTAAATAACCAGATTTTCGGACCTTTATGACAACAAAATCTTAAGCTTGTTTATAAAGTATATATGGATGACATTATGAAAAATGTGTTGAAAAGTTTTGTGCCCTTTCTTAAATGGTACACTGAATTTATATAGCAGTTTCTTGTGTATCTTGTGCACACACACTGATAAAACAGCTTTCAGGAGCAATCTGGGGATCAGTATCTTGCCCAAGGACACTACAACATGGGGTTCAAACCATCAACCTTCTGATAAGCAGATGAGCTACTCTACCTTTTGAGCCGCAGCTGCCTCAACTTTATTGACTTCTGAGACACTTTAAGCTCACTCAAACATATTCAGTTCTGTCATTCATTTGAAGGATCGATTGATCAATCTATCAATCTATTGATCTGTCTGCCGGTCTTCTCATCTACAAAAAATACTTCATGTCTAAATGATACTGATCAATTTTATTGCATTGAGAAAACACATGATCTTTTAAAAAATTTTCTCAGAAATGCTTGCTGGAACATATGGATTAGGTGCCAACGTAATTCATCCACAAGTGTCCTCTCAGCTCTTTGTGCAGCTTTAGAATCTGTCCATTTCTCCACCAGCATACTAATATTTGATGACAACAGACTAATAATAAAAATAAACAAGACTTTTCTTTGTCTTTTAAGACCGTAAACATGTTTAATGATGGGATGAGACAAAAGGGGAGGAGAAACATCACATATGAGAGACAACACATACTGTCCATAGACAGATTAGAGCCACTGTGTGTGTTACAGAGGTTTTGACAAAACTGCATACACATTCAACATTATCAGTGAGTCACTGGTGTAACTTAACAAGAGAAGTGACTGTTTTAGCTTTCAATGAAAAATGCTGCAATAATACCAACAATGCCATATGTTAGAATACAGTATGCACCAATATTGAGTTTTAAATAACACAGTAGTTATGATGACTCAACTAAGAGCACTTATTAAATTGACAGTTACAACATATATTGTGTGTATAGCGGATATGAGTGCTAAATCTTGTGATATAATGCATTACCTTGGGCAAAAGTCATACAATCATGCAAGTTTGCTCACACCTTTTATAATGTGAGGATCATTCACATTGTGTAGTTGTTGCTATGTTAAAACAACATCCATCTCATCCTCTTCATTTTTTCTTGGACTCAATGGCCTTCATCAGCGGGACCCAGCGAGACACAGTCTGTCCTCTTCGTTTAGTCTGACTCAAGTTTGGCCACATCTTGCCCCTGATGTTCACAGGGCCGTCGTACTCATCGGCCTCTGAGGTGATCTCCATCTTCTGGATGATGAGCTTCAGGATGTTGTGCTGCTTCTCCAGCAAGCTCGACATCTCCTTCATCCTGGAGAGGAAAACATTTGTTCATGTGGCACGCAGATAGACTCCACTTTACACTTGAGTACATTTATAATCTGGCTTTTTGAGGGTGGTACTGTTGATTGATTCTATGTGCTTATTTTAGAAATAAATTCAGGGAGTCATGCTTTTTTGTGACCTGGTCACAGACTTTATCCTTTGTCACCACTAGGGGCTGCTCATACATCAAAAACTACTACATGCATTACTTGAAAAGCCATATTCCATCTTCATGGTAGTTCATTTTATTTAAAGCAGCATTAAACAGTTTACTCTCTGTCATGTCAGTATTTAGCCTGTGGAGTCTAGTTTTATGATGTGTGCTTTACCTGCTTTTCTGCTTTCTGAACTCATTTTCTATAAAAGAGCACTTCTGTGATTTGATCTGCAGACGACTCCAGACTTCATTTGTCTCCACTTCACCTGTTATAAATTGACTTAAATAGTGCTGTTAACAAAGGAAGCAAAGACAAGGAGAGGGAACTAATATAAGTATCAAGACAAATAAATTTTTTCATGAAGTATCTTTTTTTCAATACTGTGTATACCTTGGAGCATTTGCGATTGGGGTAGACCGTGATGGAAGACTTGTCAACTCGTCTCACAAACCAATAAGGAAGTTTGTCTTCCAGAGCAGTATGGAGCTCGATCTGAGAGTTGAAAGTTCAGATATTCAGTCAGAGATCCTCTTATTTGGCCCAACCTGTTCAACCTAAAGTTCAATATTTGTAAACTAAGGAAATGCCATTCATATTCTTGCACCTGTCTCGTTTGCAACTTCTTTATGAGTTTTGAAATCTAAACAATCCTCAAGCTACACACATTTGGGTTTTATTATGAACAGACGTTTTACATTACAAGTTTGGCATTAATATTTTAGGAAAGGATTCTATGTAGCAAGTCCACTTGTAAAAAGGCCTAAAGAACAAAACACAACACTTTGTTTCTCTGATTATTTGCTCAACAAGAACAGCAAAACTATTTCTATACATACCTGCATGGCTATTCGTTTTAGGGCAGCATTTCTTTGTACTTCTGCAATGTCTCCAACCGCTAAACCAATCTATAACGCAACAAAAAAACAGAATAACCACATCATCTTTCAGCAAACTTGCAGCTTTTACATAAGAAGTACTGCAGATGTCTTAAAGGAGTCAAAGAAAATGGGCAAGTTGTCTGAAAAATACTTACCATCAAGTTTACCAGCAGTATTGGCATGAACAGGACAAAGTTCACAAAAATTAAATAAGTCAGGATGCTAAAAGGCAGCTCATGCTTTAGATAAGTTTCCAGGAAGTTATTTTGGTAGTTCAGTTCCCCGACCATCATCACAAAGGTTTGTATCACTGAGAGCGGCACAGTCTCAAACTCTTTCTAAGGACAGACAAAAGAAGCAGATTTTATATCAGAGTTAAATATTGCAGCAATTTTTTAAAACAGTCCTAATAACAACACTTGCATTGGCTCAAATTTGATGTCCAAATTCATTAAAAATAAAGCTCAAGATGCTTTCCTGTGACAAGTGTCTTTTCTATTTAACATTTTAAACGATAGTGGCTTTGGTCAGTCAAGTCAGAGGACAGAATGAGAAGTGCAATTATTTTAAACAGAATACATCACATAACATGAAGGAAATGCATGTCAAATTAGACGCAGTACCTCACAAAGTGATTTGCTTTCAGTGGGGAAAAAACATGTTGAAAATTAATTAAACTCATCACATTAAGGCCAAAAGATGCTGATAGTAGTTGTGATTACTGTAATACTTGAGACTGATACATATGCTCCACAGATGATTTTGTGACCTTTTAGCCTAACATGTCACTTTAATACTTTGGTTTTGAAATTAAGTACACAAAAAAAGTGTAAATTAATGAGGTTTTGAGGGGCAAGGTAAGTACAATTTGTCGCCTAAGGTCAGGCCAGGTTAGCTAATTCCAAGATCTTGAAAATGTATGGTTTTAAGAGCATTTATGGTCCCAAGAGGGTAAAGCTTTTGGCTCCCAGTCCATCAGCAGTATAAACTCCTTTCTAAGCTCCACCTCTGATAAAGCAAAATCATCATATGTTGTTCATCCGAATTGATTGGGCCCAATCAAGGGGCATTAAATATATATCATACTGAGTTTTATGACTTTCCCTACCTGGTTGAGCATCAAAGCGTAAAACGCCAAACTGAATGCTAGCATCAGGTACAAGAACAGCATTACAATGCGGACCAGTGTCTTCATGATCTCCCAAAACATTACAACATAGATGCCAACACCCTCAAACCTGGAGAGACAGGAAAATCACACCAGTAAGTGGCCTGAAAACACAAAAATATGCTGAAATGGTAAGTCAGAGTGAACAGTACCTCTGGAGATAGAAGAGAAATCCAATCCAAGAGTTTAAAACTGCTAGAGCTCCTGCTTGCCAGTGTAAAGTACTCTCTGCATTGAGCATGAAGGGGATAACGAAGAGAAGAGAGAGGATGGCTGAGCCCCAGTCAGACTGGTTGGAAAAATCCCTCAAGTAATTCCAGCGCTTTCATGTGAGAAAGAGAGACAATTCAGAAAAACAGATAAAATTTATCAGAAAGACACCCTTGCAGACTTCGGCAACATTGGGATACAGTTTTTAGTTTAAAATGTCATACACAAAAACACTTAAACTGTATATTACTGAATATGTGAAGCAGTGCAGGAGCGACTCTAACACTTAATCAAAATTGCTCGGGTGAAGTGTTGAGGTGACATTCTGACCGTGGTCGTTCAGTGATCCTGCACGTCTTAATCAAAAAGTTCTCATCCATCACGCTTGATTGCTAGTGTGTCCGCACAGAGCTGGTGCGGAGCAGATTTATGAGCACATGCTTCATGTGAGGTAATGACACTTGCGTAAGAGTACCTGTTGCGATATCTGCACCACTTCCTTCACTATGGCATAGATGTTCATAACCAAGACCATCACCATGCAGAAGGACATGAATAGACTTTGCTGTGAAATGAGATTTATTGAGATTAACATCATTATTGCATCAGAATGACAAATATGGAGCAATGTCACCTTTTAAGACATGTATCTGCCATGGTTTGAACAATTTTTCATGAAACTTGTTGTGGTTAGTTGTTCCAGTTTAAATACCTGTCTGGAACCACCACATTTAGATAGATATATAGACAAGCAGCAGCACTTTTCACATTTTTGCTTGTGTACTTTGTTATTCGTTATTTGCTATCTGTGGTTGGGCCCAATTTGAAAAGGATTTTTAGGACCAACACTGATATGTGTGAGGGAGAAAATTCTGATATTCGATATTGGCCAGTGATATAAAGGCTGTATAATGTCTGCTGAATGTGGTTATCAAATACATGTGACAAAGATATGTAATGGAGGTAGGATATCTCACATATTTTATATATTTATTCTAAACGTCATAATCAGTGCACTGAGTGGTAACACTTCATTTATTGGTTGATATAAGATCGACCATCATTTGGTGGACAAACTGTGTATTTACATCATTTACAATCACTAATTCATGCATTTTTTCTGGTCTTCAAAACAGTTTAATATGGCCAAGAACATATGCACCAATACTGATATATCTACTACAATCTGCTGATAATATCAGCAAGCCAATATATTGGTCTGGCCCTATTCTGGAGCATCAAAAAGTATAATCACAAAGGGGCAGATTGGGGCAGAATGATTCAAGCTCATTGCCAAAGCAGGTTCTACAGACCTTACTTCACATTCTAATGTATTCCCCAAGCCATTCATATGCTAAATTTTATCTTGGAAATGCAGGATGTTTTGAACAGAAATAATGCAAACGAGTTCTTAAAAGCAGTTATATCAGAGACTTAAAAGGGTCCAGGTAGGCATACAGATTATTTGAACATAAACACATGCTAAAGCAGAGCTACAGCCTCTGTAAAAATGATCATCACTGTCATTAGTACCTCAACGAAAGATATGGGCACCATGGTGATTGTGTGCTCGCCCGTGGCATTGGTGGTCATACTGGGCCTCAGAGTCACTATCATGTGAGTGAGGGGAATCAGGCCTAACAGGTACAAGAACATGTTGAGCAAATGAGCCTTGCTCCCATACGCAACCCTGTGGAGTAAAACGAAGTAGACAGAGCAGGTTTGACATTAAAACAATGACCTTCAAAGTAAATAATGCAGAAGAACACTCAGAAGAAGAAATCTTTCATGCAGCCTGAGCACTAGTCACAACATATCAGAATGAGAAATGTCATTCTTAGGGAAGGGTTACATCACCAATACGCACCACTTCATTGCAAGGTACTTTTTGCAGACTGGGTGGTTGAGGAGTTCGATGCGGTTGTACTGCACCATCGCCTGCAGAAAGAGCAAAATGACCTGCTGTTAATGTGCATTTTCTAGTTGTGCGAGCGGTGAAGAACAGCCTGACCGCTACATCCAAAAGATTTAATTGCATCTTATTAATCACCATAGGTGTAATGTAGGATGACATTAGCTGGCATAAACATGCTATGAAGTGTTTCTAATACTTGGTAAAAGATAAGATTGTCTGTTTCATAACAAATCAAATGCTGGTCTGTGGATGACCATGTAAGTAATTTATAATGCCAGACAAGATGTTGATCATGAGGAATTAATGGATGACCTGAAGGCCAAAACCAGCCCAAGCAGCTATGTTTTAAACATGGTCACTTGCCAAAGAAAAAGTTCAGACCATTAGCTTATATTTTCATACATTCTGCGGTATTCTGCATCTCATTACTATTCCCAAACATATAGAAGTAGCAATAACAGAAAGAGAACAGCACGCTAACCCCACATTTATTCCAAGTGGTCCCTTGGTTGGGTTGAGGAGGCAAGATAGAAACCTGCTGCTCTCCCCAGAGGGCCAGCGATATGACAGCAACAGTATGTACTATGGTAACGTTTCAAGGCAGCCAGAGGAATAGAGATCAGAGGACAAACTGAAATACAAATACGCTTTGACAAAGCAATCACAAAGTATCATCTTTATCATTGTCAACAGCTATTCTGTCAATGTAATGCAGGGACAGAGCTTAGGACATTCATGGCATTGTGCCTCAATAAGTGGCAGCTAAAGTAAAATGTTGAACGACGAACATTGCCTATGCAGTCTTTACTATCAGTGCAGAAAAACAGAAGAAAAGTGTCACAACAGAATAAAAGCCCCAGCACTGATAAGATAAGCAAGACCTGAGCCCGATAGTCACTGTAATCACAGGGAGATCATGACTGCAGTGCAGTTTTGCTACTTCATGACGGAGGAGATTAGTTTATTCTACTGCACCAAAATAGAAAAATAACGGGAAACAAGGAAAGGTTGCTTACGTTGAGTGAAGCTAGTGGAAGAACTCTCAGGTCTTTGTCAGGTGTCCTCGTTCTTGGGAGGGGAGCTTGAAGCCATGTGAAATTGTATTCAATCTGTGCAAACAGTACAAAGTATTGCTCAATTTATTTGTGGTTTTGTACATTAACATTTAGAATTTTCTGATTGTGCAACTTGTAGCTACATTACATGGTAATCACTACTGTTTTGATCATCATCAGATTCTCTCACGCAGGTGTCCAACAGGTGCTATTGAAGAAAGCAGAAAAACACAGTGACAGAGAGTCTAATTTTTTGATAACAGCTGTGAACATCGATTTTCGAAAAGACATTTTTCTTTGCCAGTGGCAACCTTGAAGGTCTCGGGAAGAAACTCGATCATGTCTAGAATGGGACATCGCTGGCTGGAGTCGGGTGTAAACAGTCGCAAAGCTTCAGTACATCTGGAAGAGGAACAACACGCATGAATCACAAAGCTAAAACAACATGTGTAGATTCTAAACATTTTGTTACTTTCCAGCAGTATTTTTCCAAAACATAAAACTTAATATTAAGCCCTTGCTGTCAAGTTAAAAAACACAAACTCTAAATTTGACCATCTTTAAGTCTCCTACATCTAGAGATGAATAAACAATTTAGAAACCTTTCAGTTTATCTAAAAGATACATTGTCAAACTGATTAACACTAGCCCAAAAAATGATGTTTTGGGGATGCACAGCTTAGATAGGCCAGCTTTGGATCACCGGATGAATATACAGTTTACAAATGCAATGCATAAAAACACCTGCAGTAGAAAAGATGCAGTACTGAGCTTTTTCTCCACAGAGCAGACACTCAGCAGGCGCATAAAAGTTGCCTGATGAAGGTCTAGTACTGAAACATTGCTATAAAAAATATTAATTGCAAGTTGGACAGTGTGCGGGATACTTTTTTGGTATAGTTTTGGATCTAATCATCCCCCTTCTACGCACCTGCCTCTTAAAAAAGATGTGCAAAGAGCTCTTTTGTTATTGATGACATACCTGTCACTGTCAATTACAGCATTGACGACATCTTTCCTCCCATTCTGCAGAGCTTCATGGAGGAACGACGTGTCAGTCTTGTTCAAGATGAGCTCAGCTCCCCGAGCCAGCATGAGCTTGACTGCAGCCACATGTCCCTCTCTTGCTGCAACATGGAGCGCGGTGTTCTGGTTTATCAATACATGACAGGAGACAGCACTCTTCATTAATTATAGAGCACAGATGTCTGTATTATTCAGTGCTAGTGGTAGTTCTTGGTGCGCCGGTGTTTTTACAGAACTATTCATGAACTGCAGGAGTAAGATTTGGATGATGTGGCACTTTTAAATTCATACCCCGTCCTCGTCTGTTTTATCCAGCAACTTAGGATTGGCTCCCAGGAGAATTTCCATAGTTTGTGTGTATCCTGAAGATGCAGCGTGATGCAGACAGGTCCAGCCCTTGTAGTCACTGTAAACAACAAGAATTGGTGACAAGAATAAAAAAGTGGATGCAGCTTTGTATACTGTCCAGTGCATCACGGTTTTGGATAAATATTTACCACTTTTTATGTTTTTGCAAGCATGTTTTCTTGATGTGTTTGACTTTACCTGTGAAACAGAGCTCCTTTGCGCAGCAGCAGCTGTACCACCTTGGTGTGCCCCTCTCTTGAAGCCAAATGAAGTGGCGTCAGGCCTCGCTCATCACCTTCATTCAGCAGACGAGAGTCACTGATGGTCTCCAGCAATCGATGACATGTATTGATGCGCCCGTACCTTGAATAAGCGAGGAGTTAAGAGAACAACTTCTCTTACTGCTACGAGCTGTTGATCTCTGAAATGGACATGCTTTTTAAACAAGGCATACAGAGGAACAAGCCATGACAGCACAGTTCATCTTGGCAGTTGAGTATCTTGCTCAAAGACATTTAAACTAGCTCTTAGAGAGCTTAAACCTGTAGATAAAATACAGGCAAAAAGTGCGAGGGTGTGTAAATGACTAATGGTGCGACAAGCTGCGAGAAGACATGAACAGAAGTGACACATTGGCTTGCGCTATGATCTTTCTTTGTCTGAACCTTTTAAGAAGGTCAGCACCACTTTGTGTTAGTGTCGCGGGACTGGTAAGAGAAAGGGAATGAGGTGTCTACAATAGTTAAGGTATAATATCATAGAATGGCCTTCATTTGCCCTCTAGTGCTGATGAAATAGAAGGTACATAACAGGAAAATCAATAACAATAATGTTGAACGTCCATTTATTTTACACTTTTAGTAACATGTCTCCACATGTGCCTTTGCTAATTGATTTCTATTCTTGTGACGATTCCTTTGAGTCACAGTGTAATAGGTGTGTCACGGCAGTTAATCACCAAAAGACTTTCGAGTGCAGAAAATGCGCACCGGATTAATACAGCGGTGAGCTAACAGTTTCAAATGTAGGCACACTGGTCATTTTTTATCTGGCCACTGTTGTTCAATTACAGAGATAAAGCCTTGGCTTTTGGTAGATTGTATGCCAAAGTCCTCTGAGGAATTATTTTTTGATAAATGTTTTATGCTGTTGTGGTATTATTGATCAGTACACAACACTTGTTACAGAGTAACTAGAAGAAAAATGAATGGGATTTTAGGCTGCCTGTGAGCTGGTCTTTTAAAGACACTGGAAATCTGTTATGCAGAAATTAATCGCTCAGTTAATTGAGTTTTAGCAGCAATACAGTGGGATCGATGAGATTCAATGTAGTGGGTGTAAATATAGCAGCCTTTCTGCAAATTGAATGTTGCACTTTGAGTGGAAATCAAGTCAAACCAGAACTGTTGTCTTCGGCAGTATGGAAAGTCTTGTCCTGAGGGACCAATCGAACTCACTGAGCAGCAAAGTGCAGCACAGACTTCTTGTCCTTAGACTTGCATGCGAGGCCGACCTGCCCTGAGAGGCCCAGCATGTTCTTCACTGAGTCATGGATACCCAGTCTGCATGCGTAGTGGAGTGGGGTGCAGCCTTCGTTATCCTCACAGCTCAGCAATGCCTTCACACTGTTATGCTAAGGTTACACACGAAGCACATCCCTGTTTAATACATTAAACTACACACAAATGCCAAGAGCATCTCTTATATAACTTCTACCATGACTACAGTGCATGCACACAAACACACACAAATATTCACATAATATGAATAATAACTGGAGCACGGGCATAGAGAGATCCCATTCCCAGTGTCGATATCAGCCTTTCTCTGAGGCCCATTTTGACACTGATTGTAGCTTTAGGTAAAGCTTGCAATGTTTTAAAGGATCATCAAGCTTAGTGAGAGTATAATGAACTTCATCAGCAGGCCTCAAATGAATGCAGCCAGGCTTAAGGCATATTGATCAAGGACAAAGTAGCAATTAAGTTCCAATCTTAATGGCATCTTTGTCCAAGCAGCATTCAGTGCATTTGATGAGCTGCGGACAGGCAACATTGACCGTACCTGCAAAACTTCCTCTGGGAGGTTTTTCAGACCCTTGGGCTGTAGGATGGCCAGGTGAAGGAAGTTACAGCCGCATCTGTCTTTCACATTTACATTTGCCCCTAAAGGCATAAAGACATGCATGAGCGTGCAACCTGCATTATCAGGCATTTTACAAACTAATATGAGAATTACTGGCAGGGAAATGATGTGCTGCAGCTCACCTTTTGACAGCAGCAGAGACACAGTTTTCCATGCTCCACAACTTGTAGCCAGCAGCAAGGGAGTGTTTCCTTTACAATCGATGCTGTCAAGGTCTGCACCCTGACGAGGGAAATCACAATGCACCACATTAATTACCACATTTTAAGATAAACTGCCGTAATAACTGCAAACAAACAGGGGCATGGGGAAATTAACAATACCAGTTTTCTTTTCAAGAATAATAAATTCATGTTTATTCAACAAGGGTGAAGTTTGCATGGAGACTGCATCGCAGCCAGGAGAAGCCTGTGTAGCGAGGCACATGGAATCGACAAATAAATAAATTCTAGATTTAGATTTTAGTTATTTTTAATCTTCGCAGCCAAATGGCATGACAACAATATATGAGCAAACATGGTGTGTTTGTCTGCTCTAACCTAAGCTGCAACCATTAGCTTGTTGAGCTAAATAACTTCCCCATTGTGTGGCTAATCCTAGATCACGTACAATACTAGAATAATATTAGCTGCTCTATACTGCTCAAATCAAGTTTGGGGACGTCTACTGTCCCAATCCACCCCTTAGAGCCCTTTTGATTCCACATAGCTCTCGGCTCTTGTTTAACCTCCCAGGACATTAAGTTTACTTCTTTTCACCCAGACCTGCCACCCTCTAGCCGTCTACCAGTTGTCCTTGGAATTTTCCTCCTTTAATCATCACCTGCCTGCCCCACCCACCCATCCACACGCTTGTTCCTAATTATTATCAGCCTTGCAGTCACCTGAGCTTCCTCATCCCACATATCCTTCTGGACCTTGTTATCTGATCATGAACTAATTACTGCTTACTTCAGTTTACTTTCTGCGTCAAATCTTTGTTATATTACTGTGTGCTGACCCTCTTGCTCTCTAGTCACTGAAGGCTGTTCATCTGCTTAACCTGAGACCTGAGACTGAGATTAGCTGCCTGCTTTAGAACGTGCTTGTTTATTGGACTTTTGGTTTTTTGCCTTCATCTTGTCACATTTTGTTTTTGCCTATTTGGACTGCTATACCCTGGTTTTGTCCATTGCCTGTCTCGCCATCCCTTGAGACACTGTATGTCCATTTTTGGGTTTAACCCAAAACACTGGGTTAATAAACACAAAAAATCATTAAACTGCATCAGCTCTGCTTCAGTCTTCTGTGTTTCAGTCCTGTCCCCTGTGCTCCTGTTTCCTTTCTAGAACCAGAGATAAAAAACACACTCCGGTAGCCAAAGCTGCTAGTAGCGCAGTTGGCATTATGATGGCCTAAGACATTGATTAGTCCTTACATATAGCCTCAAAACCTTTTCAGTTGTAACATTAAAACTGAAAGCATACTGTTTGAAAATGCAAACAGTTAACCTATCAACCAAAGAGGGTGTGGGCTGATCTTTTTCTCCATCATAGCCCACTCGTCTTAGACCTCATCAGCTGAAAAGAATTTAAGCAGCTAACAACAGCTTGCTACAGCTGATAAAATTTTCCAGCAACAGTCATCATTTCAACCCCCCAAAATGCAAAACAATAAAGGTAGTAAATCTGTCATGGGTATCTTAAAATGTGTAAGTGCAATGAGATAGTGAAATGCTAAACAAGTAGTGCAACATTACACACCAGGGCACGAGTGCCTACCAAATTGTCAACAAGGACTACTCGAGCTGAAGAATTGCACATATAGTCTGTAATGGAAATAATGCAGCATATGAAAATTAGCCGATTATTTTCAATCTCATAAGCAAAGATGTAAAGGCCAGCCGTGGCGAAGGCAGCATATTAAAGTAACACTGTTTTTTCCAAAAGAGATTTGGCTCTTGTTTTGAAAACCAGTAATATTATCAGTATTTGTTTTATTAGCATTAATAGAAAACTCTCAACTAAAATTTCCGTAAATCTAGTGCTAAAATAAATGCTGACTCATTCTGTGCAATGAGCTTCTCTTAGTTTCAGGTGATGTCACACTCTGTGTGATATACATGATGACTGTGCACAAGCTAATTCGCTGCTGCAGTGTTTGCTAACAGAATGAGTTGACAGAATGAGATTTCCTGGCAACACAGCTCTGTTTATTAGATGGCGACAGATGGTCGACAGGCAATGGGAGGTGCCTTTAACATTAATTAATCCCATGTTTTTAAAATCACAAATATTGTTTACTGGTGGCAGTGAGGACTCGGATAGTAAAATGACCTAATCCTTAAATTAATTTCAAGGTGCAGTCTTAAACTTTGATGGGGAAAAAAAAGTTGATTTGCCCTTTAATTAGCACCATCAGAGAAAATGTAGTTTTAATGCAATTTCATGCACTTAAGGCAAGAGACTGCTGACCCAGTACCTGATATTGAAGGTGGGAATGTCCTGTGCTTAACAGCTGTTCAATGTTTCTGTGTGTAAGTGTAAGTGTGTGAGTGTGTGTGAGAGTGTGTGCCTTATTTACCAAAGAAATTAAGTATTCTGCCAGCTTTGTGTGGTCAAATATTGTAGCCCTGGAAAAGTAAACACAGTTGTTGTAAAGCGAGCCACATAACACATGATGTGTGAGTCAAGGTCTCACCATTATTGTCTCATGTAGTAGAAGGACAAAACATGATAGGACAAACAGATTTTTCTTTGTGGTTACGTCTTTTATCTCCTGAATTGTAAAGGCTCACTTCAGTGACACACTTTAAAAACTAATTGCCGCTATCTGGTGACATTCTGTATGGAGAGAGGCTCAAGTGGAGGAAAGATGATGTTTCTAAATGGAGCGGTGGGCAGAAATCTGAGTGCAGACAAAAGCGTGGCTGCTTTGTTTAAAGGTAAAGGGTTACACTTCTTAAACCAAGCAAATTGTCGGTCTATTAGCAATTTAAACAATAATATCTGAAGCACTACAATGCAGGGTATCAACTTTTCTTTGTGGATGTTAAAAAGAAGGTATGCATGAGTTGATCCATCTCCCCCATTATTGCATCTGGTCATGCTCATGCTGTTGTCTGTGCCAACACAAATGTCTTTTAGATTAAATCATGCGGGAAACATATCTTTATTATGTGTTCATATCATGTTATTGCACCAATTAAAAGATCGTTATTCTGTCAGCTGTACCCTGGGGCTTTATATCTTTGTTCCGTCACTATCATACTGTTGATGTTATAAAGATGGATTGATTGTGATACAGCATGAGCAAGCTATTGAGGGAGTACTAACAGATATTACCAACAGTCATAATTGTACACAGTGTACTATTCAAAAGGGTCTCATCTCCACACTGCTTAATTAAATTCATGTCAGTTCATATTTTTCGTCCTTTCATTCACTAAATAGCCAGCAAGATAACTCAAGGGATCATATTTTTTGTCTCATGACTGGTTGCACTTCATGGTGCCAGCCTCTCTTCTCTCACATCATCTCTCTTCTTTATCTATGGAGAAGTTCATCTTTTTGTGGAGCGTTAGGTCAAACTATTTGAGATATTTCTATACAGCTTTTTCCTTGACAAACTCTCAGGATCTCTCTGTTCCTTGAGAGGTCAGCCCAGTCAAGATGATTTACAACTGGTCAATAGGGCAATGGTTGCTTTTTAAAAAAGCACCAATGTTGAGCTCCACGTAACATTGTGCAAATTTACATAAGCAGTGCAATATAACTATTTCATTAAAAAGAACTCATTAGGGTTTTACAGTTTTGTGTTATAACTGTAGGTGTAATCCAAACTAACACATCATGGCCACGTGAGTTTAAACAAGTTTCACCAAATATGACATCAGGACAGCTGCTGCATAACTTAGGTCAGCATGTAAACAGGGATAAAGAAAAGATCTAAAGACCTCTAAAGCTACACTGTGTGCCACCAAGAAATGCCACGCATAATAGCCTATGGTATCTTTCTAACACTGGACACCAAAGCACATAGGCATACGTCAGATTACTTTTTAAAATCCTAAATGATAAGCTCAAAGCTCAGCTACTAAGACCAGCTACATAACATCATCTAACTCTGTTAAATCAAGTCAAATTGGCAGACAGATTGCTAATTAGTTTCTCTTAGCCAGCCCTCTCTCCATAGCCACATGTCAGGCTGGAGAAAGGTCTGGCTGCAGTCATGAGCGTAAAATCACATTGGGGTTATCATATTTTTTTCAAACCAATTGCAGTTTTTTTTTCCCTTGGGTGCTGTCACACCCAGAATGCTGCAGTGAGGATTCTGAAAATGCTAACATGCAGATAGCGCAAAAAGAGGAGAATGAAAACTGAAATAGACGCCCAATGGCAGACTTATACCTACAATGTACATCCAGTTACTGACAAGACGTCATGAAGAAGAAAAAATACTACTTTAACATATCAAACAACAACAACAACAACAACAACAACAAAAAAGACACAAGATAAATCTACAAAGAGACTACAAAGCAATAGTCATAGGTTGGAATAGGTATGCCAGGGTAAGCCCACCTGTGTAGAGGGGTCTGATTCGCCCCATCAGGTAGGTTGATGAGGTCTTCCACTTTGTCAAGGGAAGACAGCATCAGTTTGACGACCTCAGTGGCTCCCTGCGTGCAGGCCAAATGAAGCGGTGTGGACCTGTCATTCTGAGCAACATCCAACATGGATACATTATGAGCAATGAATAATAAATAAATACAATGTAAATTCACAAGCTTTTCCTACATGATTATGTCTGTTACAGCTCGAGGCATAGTGACACACTGACAGAACAAAACACTTACACACACACAGACAGGAATTAGCACGCAGTCTCCACATGTGTTCATGTACACACATGCATATTGTATGCTTCCCCAGTGTAACACTAACAAAGTATCTCTCAGACTTGCTGGCTGAACACTGGGGTCTGTAACACAAGCTTTTAATGAGATAACCAGGACTGGCAGTAGGAGGCACAGTGATCGCTCCACTCAGCTTCACCGTATAAGTGGAGGTAATTTGTATCAATTTAGCCAACCAAAGCTATTACTGTACTCACTATTTCTGCTGCAGCTCTGGCCACCACCCCAGGGCTAGACATAACGATCACTTCCAGATGGGCATGATAAGACTGACATGCGCTAATAATATAGAGACTGAGACCCTTTGCCAGCTGTGCAGGTGTAGGCAAAGATAAAAACAATACAACCGGAGGATGAAAAGCAGTATTTTTAATCTGTAGCTCTCAGGTGTGGCAGAGAGGTATAAATAAATGGCAACCAAATAAACCAAGGCAGAGGTCTGCATATTTATTTTTTTGTTGTTTTTGTTGTAACATCAGTACCTGTTGCTGGTCCACTTTGGCGCCACTTTCAATGCAGAAACGAATGGCTTCAATATTGCCACCACGCACAGCCAGATGGAGGGGACTGGAATTGGTCTTGTCTAAATAGTTGATGTGTTGTTCAGTTTGGTGGCCAATCTCCTCTCCTGCCAACAGAAAATTATATAAACTGTTTCTAATTGTGAAAAGTATACTGAATACATGTACAACTCATAATGATTCTTAGTCCAATGCTCTTTGGTATAAGTTTGTTTTTAATGCTGACAAGTTTTTGAGAGACTTCCATCAATACTTGTAAACTTGCTTCAGTCTTGTGCCATCCTTCATTGACGCTAACATTTTGGTTCTTTGGGGGTTTTTTAGAAGAAGGAAGTAATAAGTAATTGTGACCATTCATGGAGGATTTTCTGTATAAATTCCCAACAGCACAAGCTTGTAAATGTCCATTAACTCCCTTGCAGAGCAATCACAGATCTATAATAAATATTTTGTGCTCTGACTAAATCTCCCACCAACAACACAAGACAGCCCTCCCACTGTGGATAAACACACTGTCAGTCTGCGGCATCTGGCCTGTGTACAAAGGAGCACAAGAATTCATCTCTGAAGGCTGAGGTAAACCCTTGTGTTAATGTGCTGTTTAGCCTTTATTTTTTTCTAAATTTATTTTCAGCACTCTTTTCAATCTTTTTTTGGTCTTACCAACGTTCAGAATCACTTCCATGGCTTTCTTAGCACCTGCGAAGGCAGCTGCGTGGATGGGGAAATGGCCAAGCTTGTTCTGCTGGCAAAGCTGCGCTTTGTGCTTTACCTTTGACAGATAGCAAAACGAATAGAGAAAAAGACAAACAGAGACCGTTCTGTCAAAGACTAAGCTGCAGTGGGCTGGCAGTCAGTATAAAAAACAGCCACATAATCTGTTCTGTACAGCTCTACAGTTTTCTTACAATTACTGGTTGGTGTAGGTGGACAGTGCAACTGAAAGAATACATGAGCCTGAATGCATCACACTTTTTCATACCAATATGCTGAGAGCCTCAAAGTTATTGATGGAGCAGGCTAGTATCACCGGGGTGTTCCCAAGGTCTCCCTGTAGATTGCTGTTTGTAGCGCTGTGGGACAGCAGCAGCTGAAGACAGCAAACATAAAAACTTTAAAGTTAATTTCATTATGTTCTGTTTCACATTTGCTCTTCCTCTTATTGGACTCCATGGGTCCTCCAACAGTATGCACAAAATTTCCCACTGAAATATGCATTTGTGTAGCTGGCCAGTCAGAATATGTGTGTCCCACATAAAGGCCACAAACCTACTACTTGCCATTGTTTTTTTTTCTTAGTGACAGTGAGTTTGCCCCCTTACATGCCTTTAACTGAGGATGGAGTTGCCACTTAGCCCATGCTGTTGTGCCCCAGCTTCACTGCTGCCATCATCCCACACTCCTTCTGCTTCAAGTGCCTCGGTGTTGACCAAATACAAAATGGTGTTAAGCAGCTGCCACCCTGTATAGATTGCCAAACACTTTCCTTGATCAGAGGACAGCAGCAGTGGGACTTCTGTGTGACCTCGACTTGTTGCTCTGATGTGAGAAGAGAGAGCCGGAGCCACTAATCTCCCAAAGGATGACATTCTGCTGAAGACTCAGTTTCTCCATCTGCTATTGAAATGACACTAGAACCACTTCTAGTCAGTGTCCAGGACATAAACTCCCAGAAGTTTAACCGAATGCCCCCCTCACTCCTCATAAAAATAATCTCCTATGGACACAACCGGCCTGTTAAATAGATTTTTGGATCAACTGATCATCAGTTGCAGTCATATTTAGGAATACGACAAGCCTGGCCACCACAGGCTTCTAGCACTTAACCCTTACATACTGTTCAGGTCAAATTTGACCTGTTTTGACATTTGACAGCAGTAAAAATACCCTAAACGTCATTCGTTTAGCCTGAAATTTGATGACTTTTCCTAAAGTGAACCAAAATACATAAAAATAAAAATATGTCATTAATATATACTTTTGTATAGGTGCTACACATTTTTGCACACTGAGGCTGTTATGGGTCAAATTTGACCCGTATCTATTCAGATGGATTTTAGATCTACCAGTGTGGGTCAAATAAAGGAAAATTGTTGTTTTTATTGAATCTTTAAACTGTGAGAATGTACATGTCATGTTCGTGTGCATT
>JAQLOL010000013.1:11639341-11666841 GCA_029783665.1 Naso thynnoides
ATAATGTACTGTATGTTAAAGACCTCGCGTATAATTTCTGGCTGACAAAATTAATCTCTGTAATGAAACAGGAAGTGCAAGAGTGACATGAGCCTGGTTTGTATCTGCTGAATTATAATTAGTTAACCACTAAATACACAATCAAGAAAATCCATCGTAATAAACATTGTTAGGTATACATTCAGAGTCCAAATCTAGCATAGGCAACATCTAATAGCCCAAAACTAATATTTACCCGGTTATTGTTCTCCTAGTTTATCTTTGATCCATGTGATGTTGTCCGAGCCATATTTGCGGAAAAGCGACATATGCAGCAGAAGCGGCGCCAGAGTCACAAAGACAGTATTATCTCACCAGCTGAACTCGATGACTTGGCTGAACCAGGTTGTGTTAGATAAATAAGTCATCCTGCGGAACAATATGGTTGTGTTTGTCTTGGAAATTTGTGGTGGCTAATGCACGGAGGTGGCGATGAATGAGAAGAAAAGGAGAGGAAAATGATGCATGCATTTGTTTGTTTCAACCAAATTAGCTTCAGGGATTACCTCAGTGTTTGTTCATGTACAAATTTACAATGGCTACGCAATAAAAAATTATTTGCATGTTCAGTCGTTCAGCAGGAGGGCATGTGTGCTGCAACTGCTGATGAGTCGCTCACACTGTCCTGGTGCTGAAAGAGTTACTGGGGACTAAATTATACATTCATGCCATTATGCATAAGAACATACCACACACTGGGAAAATCCCCACTGCATTTAAAATGTCATTTCTGACATGCTTACCCACATGTTCGCCCATGCATTTGATACCACCATTACTTGTACACATAAACTTCATTTCTAATTTTACACATCTGACCTGATTTACATATTGAGTGTTTTGTTAGCAACAGAATATCCTCGGGCACGGAGGAATATTTGTGACGCATGTCATCCATAAAAGCTATTTACAGCCTGCTCGCAGCAGAAAAGCCTCTTATTGGCTTCCAAAGTGTAAAAAGAACAAGTTGATGTGTTACTGTACACAAAAGTTGCTGAGGACAGCGATGTGCAGAGTGCTTTGCCCGCACAGCTGTCAGTCAGAAGTTCACAAAAGCCTAAGTGGTGTTAATGTGTGTGGGGGTGTGGTCCCGCTAACATGTGGCACTGCGTTGGTGTTCCATCACTTAAAATGAGGTTGCCTCTTAAGAGTGGTGCTGTCCATGGGGACTGTGCAGCAGGTCAGGCTGCCAGACTGCTTTCTGACACTTTACGTTTCCTCCACTAAAGTATTCAGCATGTTTGACTTCTCACATTTACCTTCTAATCACACAAAAAGCCACTTCCCCATCCATTAGACATCCATGACCAAGCCCAACTTTTTACAGAGCTTGTGTAAGATACTTTCCTGCCTGGCGTATGGTGGCAAGCCCAAAAGACCTTGTAAATGACTTGGAACCAAAGATGCAAATTGTAAAGTAAATGTTTGCATAGGGAATCTCTTTAGTCAAAGTGAGGATTAAATTTTTTCTCAGCAAATAACCAAAAGCTCCAGGTTATGATTTTCAGCCTTTATTGAGATTTGAAGTTATGCCAGAGAAACACATTATTAGGCTTTCCGTTTTTTTTTTTTTAAGGAAAGCATATGATGCTTGAATTCATCCATGTACTTCCTCAGAGTGAACAATGTTTTCTAAAATCACCGGTGTAATACAAAGGTGAAATGATTTTCAGACTGCTCCACATGACACCGAATGAATTATGAATGTTTGTGATTTAAATGTGCCTGTCTAAGAAAGAGAGCACACAGCAGGGATGCTATTTCTCCCCTGGAAACACCCTCCAAGTTCAGAATTCTTGGTACTTTTTTTTCTTTGTTGTCAGAATAAGTAAACACCATAATAAATAACTTATTGTTAACAACCTCTTCAGTGCTGAATTTGCAGGCTGAGTTTGTCGGGAGTTGTTTCCCCTTGTGTCCCCCCCCCATCAAAGTTGTATCCGATGTGTAAAGCAACATTTCAGGAACTTATTATTTTTGCTTGTGGCAAAGTTATAAAATGTTTAAAAGATACCTTTTTACATTTACTCATGTGTACGACGGCCAAGAAATGATAAGGTAAATTAAAAAAAAACTTACTAATACTAAAACTAAAATGAATTAATACCTAATTGACCATCTATATTTGAAAAAGTACATTTTGCAGAATGTATAAAATCAATGTGTACTGTCAATGATGTACGTAAGTAAACAGATTTTGTTAATTTTTAGAATCTTATACATTTTCCTCCATTCTGTACTTTTTATTTTATTTTTATTTTATTTTATTTATTTACTCTATTTTTGAATGTTTTTCTCGATTTATGTTTCCTTTTTTGAATTTTTCTACAGGACAGGATAAATATGGAAAAATAATACTAAATGAATAAATAAAGAAATAAAGCCATAATTCAAAGCATCAACTGTGGTTGGTGAGCTTGGATAGCAGCATTTTTCGCTGGATACTTTGCAGTTTGATTTAAATTTTGTAGTGACGGATTTCTTTGAAACTTTAATCTACGATGCTGCTTTGAATACCTGTATTTCTGACGCTAAGCCTTCTGAATATTTCCTTGTGAGGTAGAATGCTATTTTTGACATCATAAATCAATAGTGTCAAAACTCTGTGTGTGAGAGGCCAATCAGAGCTGTATCGGACATGAAAGCTAAATGTTAGACGATGGTCCCTAAAAGTGTGGCTGTTTGTTTCACTCTCTCTCACTCTTCCTTCTCTGTCCTTTGTTTTCCATTTCTCCAATCCCCAGCTGGTCTGAGCTAAGCTGAGGTGAGCTCAACTGCACTGCCTTGAGACTACCGTGAGCATTATGACTGCCGGAACCCCCTGAGGTCTAAATCTTTCATCCTGCTGCCTGTGATTATCTGTGTGGATTCGCACAGGTCAAATTGGAAAAAACAATCATGAGCTACACAGCCTGCTGCTGCTTGTCAGGTCACAGACAGTATCATTTCTATTCCATCCCAGCTGCACCATCTGCTCAGTTTGTGAGGCCATGCCCTCACACACTTGTTAGTGGAGCATTGTCTCTGTTAGTTTTCTTCTTTTTTGAAAAAAATTCATTAACCATGACCATTTCATTCATTAACCATTGACCATTTTGTGCTTTTAAAGTTCACTTTGCAGTGAGAAATTGGTATTTTATTACTGCAGATGTCTGTGAAGTACTTCTCATCATAAGTTTCACTTGATCCCATTTTTTAATTAATTTTTAAAGTTTTCAAGTCATTAAAATCAGCAGTAACTCTGCTGAGGCAAAGGATGTGGTTGCAGCTGCCAGGAAACAATCGTTGCATTTCATGTGCTTCTTTCCACTCACATACCTGGAGGACCACTTCCCATGAGCCCATCTTTAATCCTCTTTTAACAGTATTTCTCCATCTGTCCATGCTGTGCTCTCGCTTATTAACACTAAAGTTGCGAGTTAGCAATAGAACTATGGTTAAACACAGAAATGACTTTATTTTATGTGTTGCATTGTTTACTTTTATGAATCATTATTATGCAGTTTAGAGCTAAAAATCCGATTATGCTAACAGAATCTCTGTTTGTTATGGGATGCATAAATAGACGTGTTGTTCAGTGTCTATTCAGTGAAGATTTAAGCATTACTGAATTAAAACTGGCTGCAATGTATGAATGAGTTCTTACACTGATGGAAATAAGTTGTTTCCAGATATTTACACCGTCTAAATGCTAGTTATGCTCAACCGACGGCTTATCCATTTAAACTACCTTACAAAACTAATATTAGCTTATGGGCCCATAACTATGACCAAGAGGTACTGTGGCTCCATACATTCCTTATCATTTGATTGAAATTCACGTTCATTAAGGACGGAATTTGTAAAGATTTTAAATTGCATTTCCCAGACATAAGAAGTTCCAAAGTAACCTAAAACTTCTAAAACTTAAAAAAGTCTGTTAGCATCCCATTCACTGGAGTTTATGACAGAAGGATGAGGAAATGTCCAATTTTCAACTTTGTTAAGTAAGTTAATCACAAAAGTTTTTGGATTCTGAAGTTTTGGCAAAGTTCATACGGTCACATACAGTACATCTGCTCAGGGCACCAACATTAGTTGTGGATCAGTAAGCTGATAATGAGTCATGGTTAGCTCCACTTACTTGGCCCAGACAAAGCTTGTTAACTCTGACACCAAGGGGGTAAACTCATCCGCAGCCAGAGCTGACCACCAGGGTGCCACGAGGGATGAGAGTGGTTTACTTTTAATTGCCTTGCATAATTACTCATCATTATTTTTGCACACAGCTGAGAATAAAAGGCTTCAAAGTAAGGGATTGATTTCAGCTGCTTTTTTTTGTTTGTTTAACAATTTTGTGTGGAGATAGCAAGTGAGAGTTAATACGATGACAGTGAGAGAAAACAGAATAGAGGGAGACAGAAGAAGAGACTAGGCTGGAAGGCTGATCGGATAGACAGAAAGAAAAGAAAGGAGATCGAAATGAGATTCAAGCCACTCCAGGATGACTTGTTTTCTTATCCTTATTTAGTGATTGAGGATGTACAGTATGAGCTAGTGGACTGACAGGCATTGTGGGTAATGAACTGTCTCCAATCCACTGCAACTGTTACTTTGAAGGTCAACAGATGAGTTAAGACAGTTAGCTTTATGGACTGATACCTTCCAAACTGTGGTAATGAGTGGTTGCTTTCAGCGTCTCACTTCACTGAACCGCTCTCAGTATTGAACGGTTTTGTAGAGTCACACTCAGTACTTCCTGCAACAAGATAACAAGTGTCCACAAACCATTTGATCCAACAAGGTTGAACAATAGAAGGGTTAGGGTAGTACATCCACATGTATTCAAGTCTTTACTTTTTCTTTTCCATTGTAAATGGGAACGTGCCATTTTAAAACATTCTATTCTAAAATGTTGTATTACAGAATAAAACAACCAGTCTTTCTAAATACAAAATTATACTCTAAAATTATACTAAGTAGAGCATTTCATTTCAGAACATTCTATACTAACTAGAATGTTGTATTCCAAAAAAGAACCCAGAATTCTAGAAAATTTCTGTCTTGCTAAATTCTGTTCTAAATTAGAACATACCCCACCATTTCAAATAATCTTTTTCTAGAATGTTTTATTCTGGAAAAGGGCCTAGAATTCTGCATGAGAAAACAAGATCTTATCCAAAATTCAACATTTTATTCTAAATGAGAACATTCAGCTTCAGAACATTATATTGTAGAATGTTGTATACTGGAACAGGACCTAGAATTCTAGAAAATCCCAGTCTTTCCAATTACAACATTCTGTTCTAAAGTAGAACATTCAGTTTCAAAACATTCTATTCTAGACTGTTGTATTCTGAAATTGGACCTTGAGTCTTGCATTGGGAAACAATTTGTTTTGAAAACATTTTATGTAACATTCAATTTCGGAAAATTCTGTTCTGAAATGTTTTATTTTGGAATAGGAGCAAAACTTTGTATTCTATTTCTATGTTTTAGAATAGAATCCCACATTAGCTATCATGCATTTTTAGGTGCAACATTCGCTTTCAAATCAAAACATTGCACTTTAAAACATTGTATTCTGGAATTCTATCAGAAATAAGAGTAAATTACAGGTCACCTATTCAGTACACTACTTAATTTCTGTGAGCTTGTTAGGCAGATGTGGGAAAGACAGAGGTAGTATCACCCAGCTAAGTATGCAACAGACTGGTTGTGAAAATGAGCTGCAACATTTAGCTAATGAGCATGACACCACCTTGTGGAGACAACACAGATTTCTAAATGGAACACACACGCTGAGGGATTCAGAGAGAAACTGCTAGAACCCTTCCAGTCGTTATAAGACCAAGCACAACATTACGCTGTGCTTACACAGGCAGTGTGGTTACATGTTTGATCAAAGAGGAAATGCTTATCTGACAAATGTACAAATATGCTCGTGGAGTGCAGTATCATCCTGAAAGCTGTGACATCTCCTATTAATTCTTTTTACCATGTAGCCCACAGTCTACCCCACTTGCTTTATCGAGGACATTAGTTCTGAAATGTGTTCCACTTTACTGTTATCAAACAGCGACACCTCCCTTTTCCTACCCCCATCACCACCACCATCAAAAAAAAGAAAAAAGAAAATCCAATCAGAACTGATGAATTTGAAACTGATGGCAATTCTTTATGAGTGCAGGCACTTACTTGGGTGATAAGGGCCGCTGAGAAATAAGAAATGAGAGGAAGGAGAGGTGGAGAGGGATAGCAGGGTGAAGACAGCTCCACAGAGAGAGAGGGAGAGGAGGGGAGTGACGATACACGGGTAGATTTATGACTTCTTGTTTAGAGCATACTGCTGAAACAGACTCATAAATGTTTTTGATGGTACGCAAATAAATAACTCCCAGCATGTCTGCTCAGCACACAATAAATAATCCTAAAATGTTTAATCATTCACTATCCTTCCGATTTATATTGGGGAAATTTATGTGAGTTCATTTATAAACTCAAGCACTGAGGAAGCGGTTCACACTATCTTCTGATCACCTCACGTGTCACCTTCAAATCTGTGAGATTTTCCTAAAGTTGTCCTTTCAAGTAAAAGTGTTGTGCCAGCAAGACTGTGGGAAGCCAGCGCGGGAAAAGCATTTTGTTACTGTGTCTAAAACTCTGTTGGCCATTTCCTTTGTGCAGTGATTTTAGTGAATTCGCTGAGAGCCATGTTCACCCCTGAACCTCCTCTTCTCCCACAGTGAACAGCAACCCACATGCACAGGTCAAGAGGCTCACAGTAGAAGTGCCCTTTGTGTAACTCAGTACTCATTGTAACCCAATGGGCTCTGAGAAAACCATACAAAAGAGATTCTGTTTATGCAAAAAATGCATCTCAATTTTCTCCAGGTGTGTCTGGCATGCATGTGCACTACATGCTCCAAGTGCATGTGCATGCTTGCATAAGATGACTTGCTGTGTGGGAAGACATTTGCAGTGATGCATGTGTTGGAGGGGAGCCTGCAATTGACCAGTGTGTGGGACAGTGTGTGTGTGTGTGTGTGTGTGTGTGTGTGCGTGTGTGTGTGTGTGTGTGTCTGTGTGTGTGTGTGTGTGTGTGTGAGCTCATGTGTGTTGGCGGAGGTTTCCCTGGAGAAGCAGAGCCACAGAGCTGACCTTGCAGTAAAAAAAAGACAATAATTTATTCATTGGCATTGCACAAATTTTCTCTCTATCTTCTATCAGGTGTTCAGCTGTTATCTCAGCTGTTTTAAACCTTCTCTTCCTGCACTCTGCGGATTATTGATTTCTCCAAACACCCTGTCTTTAGTTTAGGACACCAAGATTGAGATCATAATTTATGATCTAATCAGTGTGCGTTTACTAGTTTTTCCTTTATCCCTAACTGGCTGCTTACCTCCTCCAATTCTGAAGGTCCAAACTTACCAGCCTCGTCACATTGTGTATTTTTAAACCATGAAAATTAACCCTGATGTAAAATGTCTCTTATCGGACAAGGTCCAGCTGGCAATGTCAAACAGATGGCTTTATACCCTCTGGGGTTCCCATTCAGAATAAATTAGTTCAATAAAATACCAAGAGGGCATTTAGAGTGCACACAATTAAACACCTTGCATAGAACGCATTCAAGCTGTATTTCACATGACTGAAAGCTTATACTGATGAATGCAGTGATTAAAAAAGACAGCACTCAATAGTTTCAACAAAGGACAGTAAACACACTGCCGTTCTTGAAGCAGAACGGGCCGGAGCTGAGAGAGGAAACCACTGTTTCATGCCGCACAGTCTGCATACTCAGAATCAAGCTATTATATAACAAGTGTGTTACTTAACACAGAGGCAAAGTGGTGATGTTTACTTTTGATTTGAATTAATAATCCCGTGACATGTTGGAGGGACCTTTAATGCATGATTGAAAAATATGTCAATGGCATTCTTGACAACATACTTACTTTGCTGGATAAACAATCTAATTCAGTACAGTAATGGGAGCCATCTATCATCACAGCATGAAGGGTGATGGCTTTTAAATCACCGTACTTAATTTAAATCAAACATCTAAAGTTTTTTAAGCTCAAAGCAAAGATGATGCAAAGCATGATTAACATCACAAAAATGCAACTTTAATGACTTTTATCAGGGAAGAGAAACAATATACTTTTCAGATGAGTTATCAAACAGATAACCTTCTCCTTTCACGTACGGTAAGTTTTGTTTATACATATAAAACGGCTGAGTATGGTTGCTGAGGAAGGATTCATTTCCGGAACCACATCCAATCCTCCATTTGGCACCATTTGTTGGTGATACAGCTATCTCACACTGCATGCTGCTGCCAGTAAACAGGGATAACAATGAAACATTCATTAAATCCTACTCAGCATAATTAAACTGTATTACCTTAATTATTGCAGCCTCTGTCACGGTAATCAAATAGATAGAGTTCAGCTGTGTGCTAACCTTTCCCTCAGGTGTGAGTTACAGAGCACCCATGGGATAGCATTACCATCACTGGCAAGGTCCTGTCTGTCATTTCCTTTGAGGGCTTCATTCCTTTTCTGTCTATATGCCAGGTCTGGAATTATTTTTCTGCTGCAGGAGCTACTGAACACAGGTCTCTATCCATGCCCTCCAAAAACCAAAGAGGTTATTCTTAGAACAATGACCCAACTCCCTTGTGAAAGTAAGCTTGCGCCTGATCCCTTCACCGGAAGGTTAATGTGGGTGCAATGATCCAAGGACTGCCATCTGTCCTCGGGGGTTCTCCTTTATGGTGACAGCAATAACTCATTTTTGTACTTCTCATCATGACTCCACTTTTGGACAAGGGCTTGGACCTGTGTTCTGGGCAAAGGGCGTGTTGAGCTGCACAGGGTTGCCTGGCATGCCACATGATGGATGACGGGAAGGAAGTGTTAGTTCCTGACAGGATCCATTGAGCCTGCCCTGTCAGTTGGGATTTGAAGGTGCAGGAATCGTGTCAAACTTTCAGTGCAGTAACAATCAATCAGGGCACTGTTTCCCAAAATCACCTTAAGGCTAACGCAGTCTTAGATGTATTTGAAGAACTTGGCCAGTTCCTCACTTAGAAAAATTTGAATATACATTTAGTTGTCATGACTTGTCAGATATGTCATGATAAGGATTACCTGACCTTTGGAGTCTGTCCACAGTTCTATCTACTCCCAACTTGGAAATTTGAGGGATGCAAATGTCTCCACAAAACCTGTGTTTACCCTCTGATGACAAATTTACATCAAGCAGAGCTGGGTCATCAATAATTGTGTGTAAAACTCCTGATATGCACCACTCAAGCAGAACAAAAGATAAATAATCTTAAAAGACAAATGTCAGCCTCGTAACACATGCACTGGCATTATGTACCTAAAAGTCACATGTATCAGCATTGTGTTTCCTCTGACGTAAGCCTGGTCATCAGATCTATTTTTAAATGAGTATATGAACACATCAACAGCAGTCAAACAAGACTTTATTTAATCAGTATTTTGAGCTTCCACTAGAGACTAGAGAGGAAACTGTCATGTGTTTCAGGGTGGGGAACTGGGTCAGAAAAACACATGACACCTTTATGTGATCCTATTTTTTTTTTTTTTTTTTTTTTTGCATGTAGCAAGTCAGAAAAAGAGAAACACGGGTGGCTAGGCCCAATTTATTTAATTCACAGTAAATTCAAGCAAGGGGACTCCCTCGACCGTGCTATTTTAGAGAGTACTCATGCAAAGTGTGCAAAGTGTAGAGAATTATGACTGGTGCTTTTTCGTTACAAAGTTACAAAACAAATTACATACATTTAGAAAGACAACAAGAAAACACTAAATGAACTATCATGATAAAATACAACAATATATAATAAAACAAACAAGTCAAAAGTATGAATGATTTATAAGTGATGTTTAAAAAAATCGTTGTATTATCTTACCTCTGGCAGGTCATCCTACAACTAAAGGGTCTAAACAGAAAAGGCCAGATCATCTTCAGTTTCAAGATTTGACCAAGAAATGGCCAGAGAGGACCTACCAGAGGATCTCAGGTTGCATTTACTCTTGTAGGAGGTCACGAGGTCAACTATATTTTCTGTAGTTAACCCTTTAGGAGTCTTAAAAGTGATCATTAAAGTTTTAAAATCTATTCTGGGAGCCAATAAAGGTCATTTTAAAATCAGTGAGGAGCCTAGGTCTGGCTGCAGCTGTTTAAATCACCTGATGTTTATTGACTTTTTGTTGTGTGAGGCAAGAGAAGATTGCATTGCAGTAATCTAACTGAACTGAACTTGTATTGCAGCTTATTTTCTCAAGTTGTAAGTTTTGCCAGAATCAATATGCAGGTCAAAATGGAGGTAGTTATAAGAAATTTACCAAGGTTTTTGCAAGAGTCAGTGGTCATAGATGATAGAGGACAAAGATTGGAGGATAAGTAATTCTATGCAAAATCTGGACCTACAATATTAATCTCAGTCTTCTTGGCTCAACTGTAGAATTTTTGATGCCACAGTTCGACATATGCACTATACATGTATGGGTTATTTAGCCAATTGTTGTTACTTGTGTCAAATGAGTGGTATAGCCATGTGTCATAGGCATAGAAATGGTAGCCGATGTGACTAAGTGTTAGCATGTAAATAAAAAATAGTGAAGGCCCAAGAATGGATCCCTGGGGACTCCATATTGTTGCAGTGCTGAAGCAGATTGGTATTACAATTTCCAGACTGAATGATATCCCTTAAGAATAAGAATGATATTGATCTAAACTAAATCTGAAATTACCTCACAATTTTTAAGGTGTTTAATCAAAAACATTGCAATCAACTTTGTCCAAAGTCACTGACAGATCCAAAAGGAGTAAGACATTATAGCTGCGAAGAATAGATCATTTAAAACCCTTAATGTTCATCTTGGATTCTGCCTGAGGTGATGTTTTCTTTATAGGGCTTAATATTACTTAAATTTTCCAAACATGGCCGCATTAACCTACTAGAGAGCCTTAGGGCAAAAATAAACTGCCCGTAAACCCCATTCCCCCACTTTCTGTGCAATGTGCAGATGTATCATGATGCTAGTCTGGGCCAAGAAATGTGGGACATGTGCAGGGGATCCCCGACCTTCAAAGACAGAATTCAAGAGCAGCAGTGACCTCTTTAATAGGCTGTTTCAAATTAGAAGTGCTTCCGAAGCGCACCCACCAGAGTCCATCAAGATCCTTGACATCTCAAGCAGTTAACATTATCTTTAAAGTCCAATACGTGCAACCTTGAAGGACACGAGCGAGATGAAATGATATCATAACACCTCTGGATGCCGATCGTGATTGAACATATCAGTTGTGTTCATTGAATTGCTGCAAGTCCAGTGACTTGATGAATTGGTTGATTCAAATATCCGAGGTCATCATACATACATACACACACATACACACACGAGATAGTTCAGTCAGCTGAGGAGGGTTGGATGTCAGTCCAATCTTCCATACTTAAGACTCAGGGACACTGCTGCCACACCCACATCAGCAGGTAAACAACAAAGAAACGAGACAGGGCAACATCACCATCATCCAATTTGACCTCGACACATGCACCATATTTGTCTCCACACACCTATGTATAGCCCCATTTGTATACATTTGTCACTCATTGGGGCATATACAGCAAGACACACAAAGCATATGCGAATACATAAATTTAGTAAATTACGGGTAAAGCATGAGCAAAACAAGTAAAAAAAAAAATGTAGGAAAACATATTAAAAAGTGCAATAATTTCTGTTAAATTTTTATGTTGGGGTGCTTGAGTCTCTTAATCTTCCTCTTTATTGGTAAAACAAACTCAGATATGGACACATAACGTAATTAATGATTTTCAGCCAACAAACCACAGTGTCTTCCCCCAATATGCTACATGATTGGAGTAGAAGTGAACACATTAGTGGTTAAATATGGCATCAATACTACAGGGGCTGATATCACAGTAGAGCAATATTTGTCGTGAATCTTAACAAACTGCCCCATGATTGTCTTTCTATAAAAAATGTCTTTACTATCATCTTGGTGGAAATGTTATCTGTATTTTTGATTTTTGATTTCCTAAATGAAGTTCTAAGGATTCTGCCAGTTTAAAGAGATCATTCAGAAAAAGACACAAACACAGTCAACATTACACATCAACTTATAAAAAGACCTCCCTCTTCTTCCCTCAGTGAACATTTATTTAAGCGGAGGAAAGAATTTCCCCATCACAGTATCGCTCCCAGGAGTGGGCAAGTTTTGGTTTCCTGTCTAAATGATTAATCTCTCACATTATTTTACACAGGGACTAATAACAAAATAATACTACCTATGGACCCAATTACACAACTGACAACAGTATCAATGCAACCCCTTGACTTATGGCAGCTTAAGCAAGGTTGCTGCGCTGCAATCAGCATAAATGATTTACAGAAATAATCAACATAGATGAGAAGGCCGGAATGGATGCATGATGATGTGTTTTGGAAGTGATAATTTCTCCTATTAAAGATGTAAATCAGTAAGAAAGCCAGCTGTGATATAAAAACTAACTGCTGTGTTTTGTGACTGCTACAATTAAGTACAAAGTTAAAACATGCTGACAAACCTGTTGTCTTAAATCCTTTGAATATCACAGGCCCTGTGGTGCAGACTGGAGATACTAAATGGTCCAGCTCAAGCCCGGCTAATATGCCAGCTACACCAGAAGTGACTTCATTGCTATTCATACCATGGTCTCTCCTCCTCGTCTTTCACTTCAATGTACAACTCACAGTGATCACTGGAACACGCTAGAGGTGCCACACCTGCCCTGATTACATAAACGCTTACTCTCACAGGACAACCCTTGACTGTAGTTAGCAAGCCAAATTGCCAGCCTGGGTGTTTTTACAGCAATTAGACCAAGTGCATTATATTCACATTATCGTGCTGCCACAAGCACTTTAAGGTTAAGGTGCAGCAATGAGCATCTTGTCTACTCTGCAAGGTGGCATTATTCACACGGAGGAATGCTAATGAAAGTGGTGCAAACTCTTGAAATTTGGAGGCTGCACTGAAGCTGTGCTGCAAAGTATGCGGTGTGTTGTATTTGATCAACAGTGATGCTGAGGTGTGGAGTTGAAGCAGAGTAAAGCACCTCTGTTTGTCGTATCTGTCTGCTTGTGGCCTGTGGTGTGCCTTGCTGTCCTGTGCAGGACAACAATGACTGCGAGAACAATTGACCAGCAGTCGCAACTGAGAGCCCAGTAAAAATCTCAAAATGACACCCATTCAATTAGTGATCCATGGCCCTGGTTGTATTATGCAAACATAACAAGCCAGACAGAGAAGTAATCAATCATGTTTGTTTGTCCCCACGCTAACAGCAGCAACACTTTGGCCAAAGCGCAAACAGACATATGCACAGGGTATACTTTTTTATTTTTTAAAGACTCTTTTAAAGGCATTGATGCCTCACTTTGATTTATGGCAGAAGCAAGTGACAATAAAAGCATGGTGACAGAGAGGAAGGTGACATATTACAAAGGTCCTTGGCCAGATTTGAACCAGGACTTAGCAGAAGCATGGTTACACGCTACCTACTTAGACCAGTAAGCCCCCGAGACACCCCCTTGCACTGTTGTTGTCTTTTACACCACAACATACCAAAGCATGTTCATGTTCATTGTGTTGTGTGTATTTCTGACATGTGAGGGTTTGTTGGCAGCGTCAGAGGTGAACAGGTGTGTCTTGCTAGATGAATGGAGATGACAAAGATTAATGGCTTGGGTGTGCAGCAGACCATTATATTGAAGGCCACTGCTGCCCACTGTGGGTGGGTAGTTGTGTGGACCTTGACATGGCCAGCAGCTAAAAATAGCCAAAGAGAATAAACAGGCTGCTGCTGTGGCGTGCTTCCTCCCCGTTATTGACAAAAACACACCCAAGCACGCACAGATGCAGTCACATACACATTAAACTGCACATGCTGCACTGTACAGCAGTGCAATTATAAAGTCTTCAAACACACACACATACACTTGGTTGCCTCACACTGAGCCTTCCTCAACTTTGAATTTCACGTAATAAATGACACCTTTGAAAAGGATGTTTTATCCCGGCCTCACACTGGCAGCAGGCAGCAGGGAAATAGGATGGGAGAGAACGCATGCTTGAATTTTTAACCTCCTCCACCTCTGTCTTCTTCTTCTTTATAAGTATTCAAATCTATCGCAGCTTTCTATTAATAGAAAGGTGCCCTACATTGATTGAACGCTTATTATTGTAATTAAACTGAATGTGACTTTTGCTCTCGCCCTTCTGCAGAAGCTCACAATAAATTACAGCCATCCACATTTCTTTCCCTCCCTGTCTTCTCTGCCACACACAGAGCCATTCTACATGTGAGGCAGGACAGATTGTTTGCTTAAATCTGTGTTATTTTCATGGATTTATTCATACTTTAGGAGCCCAATACAATAACATATTTTTTATCTGTAGGCAAATACATTCAGCTGTTCTCGAGGAAGCAATGATATGTGCATTCCTCTCCCTAATGAAGGCGTTATGAACAGATGATGGTCTGTCTCTCTCATGTGCTGACGGCATCAGAAGCAGGAGCTGCGGATTGCGAGTGTGTCCACAGTGCTGTTTGGATGATGGAGTGGACACATTTTATGACAAATTGGAATAGGAAAATACAGCAGGCAGTGACGGCTCAGGGATGAGGCAGCCGGTGCATTCAGTCGACCCTTTTTGGTCTTAGATTGATGAGAACATGCTTATGAAGCGAGAAGCCGGAGGTGACTGTGATGTAAGTTAGGTTCGCTTCTCACCTTTGAGCTCTCCTTTAACTTGCTTTTCTCCCTACTCGTGTAGAATGTGCTCTATAGAACTTCTGCATTGCATTTAGTCTCCATTATCACTTCAAGGGCGCATAATTTACTCTGACAAATACAGGCAGCAGAGTTTAATTGACCAAACAGTTCATTCATTCATTCACTGTCAGCCATGATGGCTCAAAAAAGTCTATTTGGCTCCATGGCCCAAAGTGTTTCTTCAGCATGATGCTACAATTTGGGTTGCCATGGCAACAACCCACACAAGCGCACATGCCCACATAATACACAAGATTTTAAAAAATAACAAAACTGCATAACCTAATCTCAATGAATGCCTTCTAGCAAGGAAATCTATTATTTCTTGGACTTTAGTAACCTGCAGAGCATCAATAGATTTTTTTTTTTTTTTTTTTTTTATGGAACGTTAGCTATTAGCTGCTGGTATCTGGAGTTTTTCACCCACATGGTGAGACGCCGGCTAGCTTCAACTCCCTGGAGTGCCCATGCATGCAGGTGGTGGTAATAGAGAGCTGGAGGCCACAGCACAAAGTATCACATTACACCACAAAAAAGAGCATAATCCTGCTTTTTGGTATTGTTTTTTATCACTTCTGCCTCACACATCATGACTCACAGGGCAGCCGATTGGCTGCCAGTTTGGTAATAATTAATGACAGGGGACAGAATAAATTGTCCTTAATCATTTTTCCGTACCCTAAAGTAATTAATGACTGTGTCACCTAGAGAATCTTTTACAGCTGTCAAACCGGGGTCAGGGTGATGCTTCACTACTGTGGCCCTGAACACATGTTGTCATAGTAAACTAACCCTAACCCATAGTAAACATTGTGTTGCTGGAAGAAAAAATTTCCATAGCAGATGCATATTTTCTCCTACAACCCTCTTGCCATATTCAAATCAAATTTGCATGGCAAAGGGAAGCCTACTGCATATGCTCGGCACCAGAGTGCTGCAGTCACATTCAAATAATTAAACAGGTCCACATGTGAGGGCCATAAAGATTATGTGCATATCTGCGGATCCACATGCGACATCTGGACAGTGGCAAAGCCTTTGACCTTCAAGCAACTGTGCCCACACAATTAAGACATAGTATACATGCACACGGAGGCCCCATGTAGTCAATGCAGCATTATTGATCACTTGTCACTGGAAGGAAGGAACATGGCAAGGAAATCAATTACACATATGCAGTGTATAATCAAATTTCTGGAAAAATGCTTGGCTAAGGGGAAATGTTCAACTGAAACATATGCTTAATGGGGAAATATTATTGCTGTATTGAACACACTGTTCATATGAAATGAGAGCGAGGGGTGGAGAGAGAAGAGGGAGGAGAACTCTCCCGCAGTGGAGGTAACGATCTGCGGGATAATAAGGGATACATAATTTAATATCTCTATTTATTCATTTAAGACCAGGGAGTGGAGCAGATCATTATGTATTGATAGCCAACAGATACGATGGCCTTTGATTACCTGACATAAGGTGTGCTTGCCCCACTGCTGACTGCTCTCCAGAGTGGTCCAAAAAAAAGGGCTGGGGGGGTCGTCTTGTCTTGTGTAGATCAGGTCACTTGCTCTGTGGGGTTAAATGGAGCATCTCAAATGGTTGGTTAGCTATTACCTTTGAGGTTTTTAGCTGTTTTGATTCTAATGGGTGTGTGAGAGAGGGTGAGTGGGATCGAGGTGGTGGTGTGGTGGTGGTGGTGGGGGTTTACAGAAGATTCATCACAGTGCTGCACAGTAAAAGCTCAGGCTTCTCAGTGCTTTTACAGTCAGAATCAACATAACATTTCATGGTCATTACACTAAAAGTCGCCTGTGGCAAACTGTGCACCTGATATCATTTGCCACCAACACTTCAATTCCAGCTTTCAAGGGGCCACTGATATTAATGGGATTTCTGGGATATGAGATAAATCTTATTGCCTGTGTGTATTTGTTTATGTGTGTTTGTATTATAGCCTTATATTAAGATATAAAATAAGTAAGTAAATTTAAAAAAAAAAAAAAATTAATCAAGCCTCTTTGCGTCCACACTTCACCGGAACTGCAAGAGGTTTTTTTTTTTTTTTTCCATGTTACTGCAATACTCTGCTGCTCAGTTGCATTGAGGTTTTCACCTCTAGGATGTGGTGCAGCCCGCGTGCACCCCTCCGCTCCTCCTAATGTAGTGTACAGCGGGACACTCCGCAGTTCGCTTATCCCGTTCCTTCCCGTTGCCTTTTACGCGCACGACGTCTGCAGTCCAGTGATTCAGTGAGCCCGTCTTCTCCGCACGCTGCAAGCTTTTGGATGAAGGCAGGACTCTTTTTCTTTGCGTTCCGATGGCAAAACAGCGCTGGTTCTGTTCCGGTGATCATTTCTAGAGGAAGACGTTCAAGCTTTTTAGTCCATCTGCCTTCTCTTCTCGACTCATTTTCAACAAAATGTGGGACGCGCGTTCTCTGCGCGGCGTCCGCGGAGTGCTCTCCTCGGTCGTGGCCGCTTGACTGAAGGGGGATCCCGGCTTCCTTTTCATCCTCTACTCCCTCAGGAACAAAAGGAGTTTGCATGCAAAAGGTGGTTTATCTCGGCAAGGTGAGAGAGACTGTTTTTCTGTGACTTTTAAACAATTTGGATTCCACTTTGAACGGAGCATGGATTTTGTGTTATGATTTTCATAAAGGGTGTTTGATCAGGAAAACCTCACAGAACACAAAATACACTGTAGCGTAACAGGTTTGCGGTGTTCTTAAATTTATAGGACTGCAGAACAAGTCCAGATAAATAGATTGGCAACGTGATACCGCTTTAAATCCTTCTTATGCACTGCTACTCATAATATATCATTTGGACCGTAAAACTGGCGTCTTCGTGGTACAAATAATTAGGCAGAACCAAATGTGACTAAAAACTGTTGCATTCAAGAACACTCGCTTATCTCATTTCTGTAGAAGAAAGATACAAGCTCTATTTTTAATTAAAAATGGAAATCTGCTTCAATTAATCTTTAAAGACTCTAATATTTAAACTTACTTTACTATTTCAGGAGCTTATTCAAGTGTAAGGGACGTTTAATTCTTAAATTAAATTAATACAAATCTTTTAAGTATCTGTTTCCATGTGTGTAAGTTACATTAGTCAAAAACTGTGATTTTAATGACCACAGGCTACATGTCAAGGGAAGATACAGCCTATTTCAAAATGACAAGTTGTACAATTCTTAAGACATTGCTGCCACACATGCCTCCATCGTCCAAACAGTCAGGGCTTATTCATTGATTTGACTCTTTCACTTCATTTGTTTCCTGACCTGCTGGGTCCCATTTCAGCCATGAGGGGCTGCACAGAAAGTAGCCCAGTGCTCCAGCAGGAGTTCATAACCTCACTACAGCCATAACAGTGCTGAAGTGGAGTGCAAAGCAAAGCAGCCATATTGACTGTTAAAACAAAATCATTGATTCCTAGAAATGTGATGAGGGGGATCAATAACGCCATGCAGCTGTTGCTATTTATGACTGACAGTTTGAAGTAACAGGTGATGTTGCTCTAGTGCTGCTTGAAAAGACCTTGTTTATCTTTTGTTTCTCAAAATACAAAGCATGAATATGTTAATTTTTGTAATACATCAGAAATTTGATACTGAACTTGAGTAACTTGTATGATCAGCTCTTCTCACAAAGTGTCTGTTTTTTTCTGTTTTCACAGCCATGGAGGGACTTCCCTAAAGAAGACCCAACATAACTCCAACTTTTTAGACTTTTTTTTTCTATTTCCCGTTTTTCCATCATTGTAACGTCTTCCCCAACAAGTCTCCTTCTCCATCACCATGGCTGAGAAGCTCGGACCTGCGGGGCTTAAGCCCAGCAACATCCGAACGGCTCCCTCCCTGCCCCCAGAGCCCATCGACATCATCCGCACCAAAGCCCGCTCCCGCAGAGTCCGCCTGAATGTCGGGGGTCTGAACCATGAGGTCTTGTGGCGAACCCTGGACAGGCTACCCAGGACCCGGCTCGGCAAGCTCAGAGACTGCAATACCCACGAGTCCCTGATGGAAGTCTGCGATGATTACAGCCTGAATGAAAATGAATACTTCTTCGACAGGCACCCGGGGGCCTTCACCTCCATTCTGAACTTTTACCGCACAGGCAAGTTACACATGATGGAGGAGATGTGTGCCCTTTCGTTTGGCCAGGAGTTAGACTACTGGGGGATTGACGAGATCTACCTGGAATCCTGCTGCCAGGCTCGCTACCACCAGAAAAAAGAGCAGATGAATGAGGAGCTGCGACGGGAGGCAGAGACAATGAGGGACAGGGAGGGAGAGGGAGAGTTTGATAACACCTGCTGCCCAGACAAGAGGAAGAAGCTGTGGGATCTCCTGGAGAAACCCAGCTCCTCGGTTGCTGCCAAGGTAGGGAACCAAAACTGGCAGTGTGATCACACCGCCCCCATCTCACATTTCCTGCTCGCATTCAAAGCTGGACACTCTGCCTGGATCATAACACATTACCAGCACACTTTTTAAAGGCCTACTCCCACCTTTAAAAAATAAGCATGAGTTCATCAGTGTGAATCTTAAACTGGAGTGTACTTTACTGTAATCAGGTGTTTTCTTGTGCCATCTGTCTCCTCGCTATCTTTGTTAAGAGCAACAGTTGTTAGAGAGGAATCAAATTTAGAGAAAGATGCTGCTTTTGGGTAACAATTTGTTTGGATATAACGGGAGAGAAGAGTAAAGGTGAGGAATGAAGGTGTGATGTGCAAGCAAACAGACTTGTAAAGTGAAATTTGTAGTTAGGGCTCAGTCCGGGCAGTATGAACTAAATTAAATATACTGAAATTTTTAACCAAGTACCCTCTTAGTGATAGTCTAATAATATTGTAGGGAAGACTACTGGTGCTAGGCATGGGTGATATCCAAAATTTAATAGGCTATAATGATACTGGCCCTCCGACGTATCGCGACCAACAATATTTCGTCCGGGGGGTTGAGATTTTCGATAGTGGCAAATTTGTGGGCTGGCGTTCTTCAAATCTAAGTCCTCCACGTACGAATATTAGAGTGCTGCATGCGTGCCGACATCATGCCAGTTAGCCTGTGATAACCTCTGCACCTCGTCAAATAACACAGCGTCTTGCCTCCACTACTATGGCAGCTCCACAGGCATTTTCTTTTCAAAATAAAAGCCTGACGATGCAGCCGTTTGATATATTGTGACAAATAACACAAATGACCACAAAAATTGCATTATTTAATAGCATCTAATATCAGCCAAAGCCTACTTGCACAAAATATTATTTTGATAAACAAGTATCCCTTATGTTAATATAACGACTCAGTGAGTAAAGGTCCCTAGGAAAACGCTAAAACAGTCTGATAACTTGAAGAAATTATATCACTTTACTCTAATACAACCTTCAAAACCAGACCAAATCTTAGACAAGTCTCATATCACTGTATTGACATAACATCAATATTTGCCCAGCCCTACTTCTGGCACAGATAAATCAGCAGTGAAATCACTGCAGGAGCCATATTTAGACTCCACTTATTTTGACAAACTAATTATTTAGTGCGTCAGCTTCTAGTGTTGCTGTCTGTGCAGTCACAAAGTATGTCAGTGTACACAAGACCCATCAGAGACTTGTGACACGGCACATCTATTAGAGGCAGCTTTACAGGTCGTCTCTGTTTTTTCCGTGCTATTATGTGTCAGTCTTTCTGTGTCTGACTGTGAGTCAGCGAATGACAGCAGGATGTCAAAAGTTTTTTGCAGGTGCACCGATGAATGCTGTCGTCCCTGGCGCCGTTTACTATATTTACCTCGGGCACATTTATTCGATTTGAATGCAACTGAGGTAGTCATCATTGCTTCTCCCTTCCCACGCACCACATGTTTAGAAAACTGCTGCATCAGTCGCACGCAGGTTATCGTTTGTACTTGATAAATCTTCCAGATATCAAAAGCCTGTGGAGCAATATCAAGGCTGTCCCTTGTAAAATGATGACGTCCCCTGCAGCTCCTCCTCACCTCCTCCTCATTACATCCCCGCTCCGGCTCAGGCCTCAATTAGGTAGGTCAACCTTGATGAAATCCAATCACTGGTAATTTACCTTTGGTCTCCAGTGTCCTGATCTCATCATCGGGCAGTGCAAGGCAGGGCTGGCCAGGATTATATTCCATGTCAGGGGATCATAAACACAGGGTGCTGTATGTGTGTGACCACAGCAACATCGTGCGTGTGTGAGAAATGCAGCTCCTGATGTTTTTTACGTGCAGTGAGAGAGCAAACAATGTTTCTATTTGGCTGAGACAGTTTGGAAATCACACTCCATTCAATTTCAGAACCTTGCTGCCTTGTGCAAAATTTATAGTGCAGTATTCAGCTTTAAAAAATGACACTAACTAAACAAGGTTCGTCCTCCGTGTATTATTCCTGCATGGCTTGTTTTTTTATGAATCAGTCAGTGATTTGTGATTGACAAGGATCCCCTATCAGCTTAATTATTGCATCCAGCCTCCAACGGGGAAGCTGTATTTTACAAGAGTCAATTATCAGGAGACTGCCAATATCTACTTTAAGGCAAACTCATGTGGCGGCAGTCGGATAATTTGATTCGCTGTGTGATATTTAAAGTGATTTACCTCCATAGTCCGGCCCCTCACTCTCCAGAATGTTCTCTCGGTGTGGCTGACCTGTTCACTCTCATGTGGGGGAAGCCTGTGAGACCTTAAAAGGAAATCCCGCCCTAATTTGAGTTGCATTGACATTCTGCTGAGTGCTCTACGAGGAGATCTTGAACGTGACTCAAAGGTTATTCACAGCTGAAAGTACATTTGGAAATAGACTACCGGGCATGATGGCAGCTCCCCGAGGTCAGGGGAGCCTTTTTACGGGGCACGCACCGTGCAGCGAGAACCCTCGAAAGCCCTTGACCCACGAAATGGCATTGCTAGGCTGGTAGACAGCTGTGTGCTTTTATACAAAGCAACCTGAGCTCTTTGTCAAATGCAATCACAGAGTCTCCAGGCATACACATATTCTCCTTTCTCACTCACTCACACCGCCCCAATAGAGTCCAATGTGCTGCTTTGTGGCACCTATGGCCCTCGCTGCCCTTAAATAAAGGTTAAGCATGAGAGGAATGACCTTTTCAGGAGAGTCAATCAAGCTCGGATTACATTCATTAGCAATACCAGCAGTGCACGGGCCAATGCAGAATGGAAAAGATTGAAACAAATCTGATGAGAAAACGGTTAGAGACGGCAGCAGAGTGGTGTTTAGAGAAAACCACAAGTGAAGGAAGAGGGGTGATGGGAAAGATAGTGGCAGAGGAAAACCCAAAGAGAGAGAGGAAGAGAGAGAGAGAGTGATGTAAGAGATGCAGTCATGTAAGCTACGCCTCAGGATGCTGAGCTGGATCTTTGCAAACCTTTCCCAATGAATAATGAATGCAGTGGTCAAAACAAAGAGGACACAGGCTAATGCAGTGGCCTCTCTGTGTTACTGCGTGACTTTTGGTTGAGTGCCCTGTCGCTTGAGGAGGAGGAGCAGGAGGAGGAGGAGGAGGAGGGAGTTATCTTGTGTCCAGTTCTATCTGGTGCTCGGCTTGTCGTAGGTGAGCATCCAGGGGGAAAAGTGAGAAGTCCGTGTCTAAACAAGATATTGTAAGTCCTCGTAGTGTGTATACACCTGCAGGAGCTTGCACCTGAAGTATCCCATAACTGCCATGACACGTGTATATGGAAACTTAATGAAAATAGAATAGGCACCCAAATAGACTACGTGGGTGCCTCATCTGTTATTGCTGCATCCCTGTTCTGCTTGAATACACTGTCATCTGCTATTAAATTATATAAGATTAAAATAAAGAAATATTCATTGTTGTTGCCATTGTTTTCTGACTATAGGCTATCATTTCTGTTAATCCAGTAGAACGTGTCATCCTTGATATTGAGCCAGAAGGATTCGTGCTGCCCTGACCCTCTTTTGTTTATAATGACTCACAAGTGTTGTTGTGCAGCAAATACACTTAGCACAAACCCATTCCAGGAAGCCGTACCCAAATTGCTGGATTGCTGTAAGGAGTCGGACTCTTGCTTTTATATTTCCCTACCAATTATCATCCCCACGAAGACAGATCTTTTGTGCATCTAACTTCTAAATGTAGTTTGTCACCTGCCTGTGTTTCTTTACTGGAAGTGTCTTTTGTCAGCCTGACGGGAAGTGTTATTAGATGTCTTGGATGCATTTATTTTTGTCTTAAAATGAGCACTATGATATGCAGAGAGGCTGCAATAAATATCAGGACCTCGCCAAGAGCTTGCTGCACAACTAGTGATTAAGTGAAAGCTTCAGCATTAACATATGAGGCAGGTTGTGCTCCTGGTATCACAAATGAATGCTGTTAGCTGTTACATGGGTGCCTTTAGTGCTCTCTTTTAATGAAGTGTAGTTTGCAAGAGCAGCATTTTTTATATTGATTTGTGTTCATGCAAAGCTTTTCACAATATTAATAGCATCATAAGAGAGAATACATTCCCATGTTTAGGCTTTTCTTTTTCACTTTAGAGCCCATCCAGTCTCGGCAGCCCTGGAAAGTAACGGCAGAGGATTCAAAGCATTTTAAGGAGATCAATGCTTCTACTGCCAGACATTTCAAGTTGGGTTTTCTCCCCCCCCGCCTCCTCCCTACATCAGCCACGTCTCGCCTTGTGCTTGCTCCTAATGTGGACGTGCACCATCACTCTTTCCTTTATCTAATAATCTAGTCTAGCTTGTGGGAATGCTAAGCAGTGGGCCTGCATGGGTGCAGACTTGTGCTGTTTGGTCCTCCCACGCTCGGGAGCAGCCACAGTAAGTCCACCACAGACTCTGTTGGTGATGATGACACAATGTGAGGAAGCTGCATCGATCTTTGTGAATGTCACTTTTGTCATATTCATCTGCCTCAAAGGACCATACCAGTCTGTTTTTGACTTCTCACCATTAGCAGAGATTGCCCCTGTCTTCTACCTTGTTAAAATCCATCCATATATATACTTTGTGATCTCAGACTGCATTTTTAAACCTCATTCACTGCCATTCATGTTGAAACAGGGTATAGAAACACTAGAGACACATGAAAGTTGCTAGGTAGTCCACTAGGGGTGTAGCGATTCATTGATGTATCGATGTATAACATGTATTCCTACGTTCAAACTACATCGATAGGTAAACGACAAATCATCTTGTGTGATTTGTATCAATCTAAAATTGTTTTTCAAAGCAATAATTGATTGTATCGATAAGAAGAATTGGCGCCTTGTATTTAGCATATCAAACGTTGTTATGTGGAGGTATTTTTCCAGTTCATTCTCCGATGTTTAGGGTATCCATATTGCATCAGCAGCATTCTTCAGTTAATGGCGGATCACTGGAGGAAAGCACCAGGAGAACGAGAGACTTTCAGTCAGCATTTGCGGTCCACACAGAATGATTAGAGCTGTGAATGTTTGTGTATTTCAGTGCATCAAGCTTTTTCAGTGCATTATCTCCTTTACCCCTGCTTTAAAATAGCCTTTTTTTCTCTTTATTTTTGCCAAAAAATTGTACTATATCGATTTTTAGTCATTGGATTGCATCATATCGTATTGCCCTAAGTGAGCAAGATAATGTTCTTGTATCATATCGGCAACAATGTATCATAATATGCATTATGTCATCGTTAACACGTATCGTTACACCCCTATAATCCACCCTTCTAAAGAGAACATCTGCGTTTATTTGGTCAAAAATCACGGGGTTTTATTGAGATGAAAGGTATTACGCCTGGAAAAATCGCTCTTAAAAACTGCTTCCTTTCCAGCTTGAATATTAGCTTGAAGAAGGATTTTGACACAGACATTCTTTTTAACTTACGTTGTCACTCATTTTCAGGGACTTCCTTTAATGTTTATTGAATATGGTCAAAATGTAAACAAACACGACATCTTAAAGATAAAGCTATTTTGGGAACAATTTATGCAACCTATGTGGCCGATTTCAACAAAGGACAATGACATGTAGTAACATTGGTGTGGCCCTTTAATGCAGTGCAGCAGCGATGCACAATGTTTTTCTCATGAATACACATCGTCATGGATATGTGACACAGCAGTAGTGACAAAATGATTGCGTGGTTTTAAGTGTGACTGGGGCAGATTCAGTTAGCACACAGTTTTGCTGGAGCCCCACAGCTGCCTGTTGTTTCTGATTACCGCAGACAGACTCTTACCATCCATCCGTTTTGTTCCTTCCAGGCCTTTGCAGCACTGAAGCAAGCATTTGGCCTTTTCTGTGTGTTACCAGGAGAGTCAGAGTTGTTGGGAGGCCTTTAGTCAGCATTATGTCAGATGTTCACCACAGTTTGTTCCAAATCCAAACAGCAGGTCCACGTTTGTGTTTTCATCCTGTCATCTCTGCACGGATTGTGGCCAGACCTCAGAGGGTTAAATCGATAGACACTGACATTTTATGGAAGCAATGCTCTCCCCTTGTTGGGCATTTTTTGCTTATTTTGAGAAAAGCCTGCCCACTGAGTGCTGACCTTGACTGCCATAATCAGATTTCAATATTCTCGGGTCTCCAATTATATTCAAAAGCTTGTCTCAATGATTTTTAAGTCAGTAATTCTCTCAAGGTGATGGCTCTCTGCGGCTGATAATAACTCCAGCCTGTAAGAGTTGATATTGCACTACCTTATCTGCTTTGGCCTTAAGGAAATCATCGGGATGTATTAGAGGAGTTTGGCGTTTAGGAAGAGCAAACCTTCCTCTCCCCCTTCCGTGCAGTCTCCTATAGTTACATAAGCCTTCCACCGGGCCTCTAATCAGCACAGCCTAGCATTTAGGCACCAGCACCTAAATCCTCTTTACCCCGCAATCATAATCAGATAAGAGTGAACCTCCTAGATTATAAGTGGCATGAGTTCTTATAGTCCCTGCATGACCAGAAGAAGCAGCGTTTCTCATCTGCACTTTAACCCAGTCCCCTGTCATATGTTGCCGGCAACACAAGGATTACCTTAAGTTGAAATGAGTTCTCTAATGAGTTGGTTCAAATCAGCAGATATGCAATATTGGGGTTAAAAGGATAGCTGAAGCTAACTTACAAGCAGCAATTTCAATCCATTCTGCTGTGAAATGCACTCTGCTGTCAGTTTTATAGGCTACCTTGTGTGCTGTTGCTGTTTCATTTGTTGAAAGAGACTGTAAGCACACCTTCTGTTGTTTCCATGAAAAGTGGCTGATTTGTTGGACTGTATATACAGTGAATACCCACTAGTTAGTTCTGCTATTTACTATCTCTAAACAGGAATGACCTCATATGGACGTAGCGCTCTCTCCTTTCCACAGTTGTGTTAGTGCTGTTTGAATTTATAGTGACGTTACTAAGGAGCAAATATCAACTTTCATACCAATCGTGTTGCATGATTATAAGGAGTGTAACATCACTTGACTGTGTGTGATCTCTGAAAATATTTCTTGAAGCTTCATTCTTAGCATTGCATGTGTTTACACTACATTCAGTGAGTTTACATTCATGCTGTGCGAGCATTAGATTTTTGATTCTGATAGTATTTATGCACCACTCAGATATAAAAATGGCAGATTATACTGAAAACATTAAATCAAGAGTTCATCACACAAAAGCAATGTTTAATTCTGTCAGATTATCTATCACTGTTGTCTAGGCTACATTTATGTTTGAAAGCAGAGATATTCCCAGGTCATATTTAATATGAAGAGGAATTCACATCTATTGAATTATAGTGTTATCTGTAAATCTCACCTGCAGGGTTTAGAGAACAGTTGAATTGAGGAGAAGGAAGTTGATGAAGATGAGGCAACAAGATGCTGTCAAAACTCATGTGCCTTAAATTTTTTTTTTTAACCGCTGTTGCAGTTTTAATTATTTCAGAGATACTGAATGATCACACATACCTCCATCCCTTTATTATGATTTATACGCATTGCACAACCAGCCCGCTGTGGCTTTGTTCGATTTTAATGACTACTTTGACAACAAAGTATGAACTTGCATGCAGAGGAATTACAGATGCAGCTTAGTAGCAAAAGTGACCCATCAAAGCCCACTGGTCTGTCTTAAAGGGAAAATCTCCCACTTTTCACGTGGATGTCCAATCAGTGTTGATGGTAATTGTAGTCAGTGGAAGCAACAAATGTCTCGGTTTGTGCTATATTGACAGAGAAAGCTGAGTTTTCTAAGTTGTCCTGCTCACACAGCCATTCTTGCAGTGCCTACATGTACTGGGATGCATTGCATCACAAAAAAACAGTACTTGCCAGGTTGTTATCCGTCGCATTAAAACATTTCTTTTATGGTGTCATTTTCAATGACAAGGCTTTTTTGGTCCTCCAGAAAATCCTTTTAAAACAAACGTGGTGCTGGCTCACCTGGAGTACAAGAGGAAAGACAAGGGGTAAATAGTTTGTAGTTCTTCCTGGAACCAGTGACGTCACTGGTTCCAGGATCAACAAGAGATTTTAAAGCTGCGTCCCAGAGAAACAGAGTACATTGAAAAAATATATTTTTTGGTTTCACCGTGTATCCTTGATACAGATAGATAGAGCTAAGGTCGAAA
>JAQLOL010000013.1:11670120-11690321 GCA_029783665.1 Naso thynnoides
AGGGACACGGCTCTGTAGGACAGAGATTAATTAAAAACCTTTGCTCAATGAAGAAGCCTCTGAGGATGTAACTGAGAAAAGAGACAGATAACACAGATCAGGAGGTGGAAGAGGTTTGGAGCCACTTATTGCCTCATGGATACTAGGTGACGAAGCAGAAATTAACAATGATTGGGCCCCACATTTCTTCACATTTTCCTCTCGTCACCACCAACGCCACCTCCCCCTCCTTCTCCCTTGTTGTCATCTTTTTCTGTCTTTTCCAAATTTAGCTCCTCTGTTGAACCACCTCCATTTTCATACACCGTCTTCCCCTCTTTCTCGCCTTGCTTTCCTTTAGTGTCATCGAGCCGTTGGCATCACTGTGGGCTGCACTGCCAGCTGTTTGCTGTCTCCCCGCACCCCAGGAAGTGACAGAAGAAATTATTATATCTCCTGCTCTTTGTAGTGTGTATGTGTATATGTGTGTGTGTGTGTGTGTGGGTGGGGGGGGGGGGGCTCCCCTGTGTTCTGCTGAGCCACAGGAGTTCCTCACCGCTGACCAGAGTAACTCTGCCATGTCTCAAATACTTTAATGCACCGTAAATTCTGAGTTTTCCTATACCTGACCTCCATTCTGCAAAAAGTTCATCTTAAATACAGTATACTCATATTCAGTCATAAAAGTTTAAGCACAATAGTTAACAATTTATGCCTCTGGCAGGAGATATTTCTGCTTGTTTCAAGAGTTTCTTCTCTTGAACTTCTCTGAGATTTGAGTCTTTTTAGACTTTGCTGAAGTGGTGGTAATATCAGTCTGTTGGTTGGTCCACCGTTGTAATCGAGACAGAAATATCTCATCAAATAATATCCATTAAGTCAGAGTATGAACATTAATTAATTTAATAATTAATTAGTCCCTTGATTTTTGTTAAGTGGCACTAGCAGGTCAAAATTTTAACATCCAAATATCTGCAAAGCTAATAGCATACAGATCAGCCTGTACTCTGTATTTACTGTTATTTAGCAAATGTTAGTATTTAAACTTGCTAAGCTAAGAAGCTGAGTATGGTTTCCATAATTAGCGTCTTAGCATGCTGACATAGCATTTAGCTGTCTCACAACGATTGCATGGCTATAGTGCATTAGTTTCCTTAAGAAACCAAATTAAATTTAATGAACTTTACAGGTATCAAAATGTTTTTATTTAAAACAATCATTATGATTAAAGGATATTTCCATCTGTGTTTTTTTCTGTTTTTTTTTTGTTTTTTTTTTAACTGTAACCTCCAACTTAGCCGTTAGAAAATAGCTTTTAAATGCCCTCCACTTCCACTGCTAAACTTATGGAGTTTATATGGAGCAACATTATGCAGAAACCGCAGCAGGTTAGGCCAAAAAATTATTTCTGAGGGGCTTAAGAAAATTGTATTTTGACAAAAAAAAATGCATATTTTGGCCAAAATTTTATTATGATATATAAAGAAAAAAGAATCCTAAACCTGCCTTTTAAAACAGGTGTAACATTTTTTTACCAACTTCAAGACAAAACAATTTATAAAAACTTTATATTTAATAGCATTCTTTGCAGCAGCAGGGTCTGTACTAGGAAATGAAAATTCGCTGTAACCCAAAGGTCACAGCTTTAATCCCCCAGACTGCCAGTGAGTTAAATATTGGACAAAGATGAATCGCCCCACATGTTCTGTTTATTACAGTCTTCCTATGTCACTGAGTTTTCAACCCGACCCTTCATAAAATCAGTAAATCAGTCAAACACATCAGTGCATGAGCCCCCAAATGGAGCCACTGTCCGTCTGTGTCCAGTCAGGCGAGGTGACAAGAGACATTGATACAGTCCCTCAGCCCCCCAGTGTGATTGTAATCGGCTTACTGCAATCGGAGGGGAGAACCCGTCTTGCCTGGGGGCAACCAGGGACTAAGGTCATGTGACTCATGTCAATGTCAGGAAGCCAAGGAGTGGACCAAAGGTCACCTGAAAGGTCACTGAAAGGTCACACTGCCTTCTGGATTTCTCTGGTGTATGCGCAGATGTGGGTCTGGTTTCCTGTCTGTAAACATTTAGAATGCATTTATGCGTTTGTGTGTGTGTGTGTGTGTGTGTGTGTGTGTGTGTGTGTGTGTGTTCACAGTTTAAAAAGAATCATAAATCTAGGTCTTCTCTGAAGTGTTTTCAGACAGATTTTCTTTTTGTTTTTATGTGGTGCTGCCAGTGCAAAGAGAGATCTGTCCTCCACTACTGCAGTATCAGGGAAGATTTTGGTCTGCTGGGTGTTGACATTTGGTTGAAGCCTTGCCAATCGATAGCATGATTCTCAGGTATTGACCAGTGTGCTGAAAGGCCCACCTGTCTCTTTGTGTTTCAGAGTACAGGGCTGTGTATGTACATACGGTGCCTCGGCCAACCAAGAAATACCACTGACAAAGCAAACAATGACTTCTGCTTTTACATTGTTGCTTGTTTCTGCGTTTTGCTGATTCAATCCCTCAGCTTCAGCAGATATTCTGCACTTATATCTTGATTCCTTTATTTTTTTTTCTGAACTTGGTGCAACTTTGACGGGAGCTCAGCCACTTTCTTCATCCCTGTTTTTGATTCACCCTGAATGACTCACTGTTAAAGGAGAAGTTTGGTTTTTTGGGGGTTATTATGCTTGATAATAAGGAGTCTAATAAGTCTAATTATTCCTGCGTGTATACACTTAAAAAAGATCCGGACTGGCCTAAGCATCCTGCACATGATTGATAGTGCCTGCAGCAGTCTTTGACCTGGAACTCCAACAGCCTAAATTTGTAGAAGAAAGCCAGAACGAAAATTAAAGTCTCATAAGCATGAGGGGAAGCATGCATTGAATTAGTACCAAAAGTAAAGCATAGATATTAAGTATACAGGGCTGTAAAGCTGTCCATGTTTTCAGCGTTCGACACGGATTTCACTAGCCCTTTGCTAAATTGTTTGTAGCTTGCTTGGCTAACTGGAAGAAGGCCCAATAGCAACCAGCTGAACGGGGCATATTGCTGCCTATGGTAGCAGAGTTCAACAATAAATCTATTCTCCCTCAGGGCTTGTATACTGGGAGAAGGACAGAAGTCCAATTAAGTGGCCTGATCGAGCTGTAACCGTAGCTCGACTTGACTGTGCATGTAAACGTACTGCTTGTTCACCTCAACCTCTCTGCTCCCTATCATTCCCTGAGTGTCCTCTGATCTTCCACCCTTGCTCCCAGATCACTTGTTTTCCCTCAGACCTCATCTCTTCTTTCTCTCCAGGTACATTTCTCACAAAGCAAATAAACTTTAATGGGACTTCACGGCTATTTGTATTTAATTTGCAGTGTGTGCTGGCATCCGATTAGCCAAACCCACTACAAGCCTCAGTTCTGCTCTTCAGAAGCACCAGACTCACCGGTCTGGCCACTGTTTCTGGCACTGGCCCATCTAAAGATTTTTCATACTTATTTTGCAATAAATCCCCCTTAAGTAATGTGACAGTAACTAAAGGCCACCTAGCACACTTAAGCATCCCTAGTTTCCCCCTCCTGTTCCAAGGTATTGAATACCGTGTCTGGAAACAAATAACAATACTAATGTTGATGGATGACTGTTGATACAAGGCAAAGTAGCACCAGCCTTTGTCACGTTCCCAGATCTGCTATTCTCGCCTTTTTTTCAGTGGCTGCTTCCCCCACATTAAAGTATGTGTTCTTGCTCTACGTGGATCACACTAATACTGCTTTAAAACTGCATTAATGTTGCGATAAAAGTCGTCGTGTGGCACAGATAGACACCATAAAGCTTAGTATTAAAACTGCTTAACACTTAGAGGTACTGTAGATGTAGAGCTTGTTTCTAAAAATATCAACAATGCAGCCGGTCCCACCCTGTAAAAACACATTGACCAAACAACAATGTGTAATCATGCAGAGAATAAACCTGAAAATCTAGATTTTCTCTTCAACAGGCAGTCTTGGGGAATATGGGCAGAGATTAGGAGGTCTCATTTAAACATATAGCTGCATTGTGAATGGGCAAAGGCTAATGCGGATTATAATGTGAAGCATTAAATCGGCTAAGGCAGTGATTCATCCACCCTTGGATGCATGATTCATCTCTTCTGTTATTACTTCAATATGTATTTATTCCCTTTCTTCACATGTCACAGCTGATGATCCCTCCTCTTTAATCTTTGTTAAATTCAGCCAGGAAAATGTAGAATTTTTTCAAGTAGCGTCCTTTGAGGGTGACCTTTTGGCTGTGTATGTATGGGTATGTATGTCTCAGAGAGCTTTTTAATTTATCCTTCAAGTACTCTCGAGCACACAGGAGTACATGTGCACACAGATTTTTATGCACAGGCACCACTGGCTGAGGAATATTCAAACAAGACAGATTAAAGAAAAAAAGATCTCCAGTCCTTAGATGACAATGTCATTCACTTGAAGCGTCCCTTTTTCAGGCAGCAGAAGAAGTACAAGGAAATATTCATCAAAACACTCACATTTATCTAGTAGCTTCCTTTACATGTCATTTTATTCTTTCCTTTTTGCCTTATTCCATCATTTTGCTGTTACATTTCTTACTTTGACACCAGATTTTCAGGTTTTCACAGCAGATGGATCCCCTGAAATTTAGAGGAATGTGTTAAAGGAAGCATCACTCTGGCATTGGAAAGTTGTGAAAGAGGATTGTTGCTTATGTTTAATTGTTTAAAAGTTTGATAAATATTAATTTGACAATGTTTACCATTACAAGTTTGTAAGAGACACATCTCAACTTTGGTGGTGTAATTTGTGATGCTGAACACAAGCAAATTCCACAGATTACTCTTTCCTAATTGAAAACCTGAGTGTGTCTTCTTGCTGGGATTAACTCTGGCGCTGAGAGGTATAAATCCAGCCTTCTGTCCGTCTGACAGACAGGCAGACACACCCCCAACCTGATGTGCTGCCTCCTTAATCCCTTCTGACGACACTGCACAGTCTGAGGACAGAAATGAACTGCCCTGTGACATTGTGTCAACTGCTTCTTGCCTGCCTGTCATCACAATAATCACATGTTCATGACGATGGCAAATCAATTAGCATTGATTGCATATATCAGATTAAGGCTAAACAGGGCCAAAGGTGGGCTCATTAAAATGGTTGTCTGTTCAGCTTGTCTGTTGAAGGCTGAGCTGAGGCTTAAAGGGGGAAGGTTAGAGTTGTTGAGGGACACTGTGGATTGCAGGGTTATAATCTGTACAACTGGCTTCTATATTTCCAGGTTGAATAAAAATCAGAATAGGGGGAGAAACAGGTATGTGGACAGGTACCAAAAAATGTATCTTTTTAAAATCAAAGTCAATATAATTAATAGCCCATTTTTTCATCAACAGTATGTCTGTGGGCAGACAATTATCACTCTGTAGTCTTTGCAGCAGTTTTTAGCACATTTCAGATCATTGTTACAGTTTTATGGCAACCTTAGTATTTTGGATCACTCACACTGCTCTCATTAGTGCAGGCAGCTGTTTCAAAGACAAAGCTTAAAAAATTCACCCTGCACTGCTTGCACAGAACCAAACAGCAGAGCGACAAAGGTAGCAATGAGCCGGTCAGCAAACATGTTGGAGCATTAAAAAGTTCCGTTAAGGTTGTATTCTGGTGTAGGAGTCGTGGTTTGGTGCAGTCTGTTACGGCAGGTTCCCTTAACGAGAATACATGAACTTTTAAATCAGTATTTAGCAGCATAATTAGAGGAGGGAATGGCCCTCAAAAAGTTGCTGTAAACCAAAACAGATTTCATAGAAGAGTGAATATAGGACTTGTTGGGTCACCTGAAACATGACTCCAAATTACAGCAATGCTTGTCTTATCTGCTGGATTTATAAATAGACATTGATTTCCTAATAGCTCAGCCATATCAACTATCATCCTGGAAAGCAAAGTTTGCATCTTAACATGAATAAACAATATTTTGTTTTGTTTTTTTCAATGTAACTGAGTTTTCTCTAACCTAAAGAATATGTTTGAGTTGCCTGTATTAAAGATATAATATATAACGATTATGCATTAACATATTTTTTTTTAAATGACATAACCAAAGTTATGTTTATTGTTGAGTTGTGTACTGTGAAGGAAATTTCCTTCTCTAAACCTTTCTTTTCAGGCCTTAGTGTAAGTAAGCAGGACAGAGTTTGATCCAGTGTCGTGTAGTCCTCTTTTTATACCCATATAGGTTTATGCTGGCTGTCAAAGGTTGAGGGTGAGTCTGATTAGGCAACAGACTGACTGGCAGACAAGTAGAGATACACAGGAAGAGGGATGGCCTGAAATATGACCTGCACACAGGACAGCCTCAGATTTGGTGTAGCAAGAGTCTGGTTCACAGTAAATGCTGTGGCTAACTCTCCTTGGTACATCAGTTCCGTTCTGCTTAAGTCACCCTCTTGTTTCCCAAACTCTTGTTGCCTTGGCTCACCTTTGACCAGTTTTTCCCTCACATGTACCAACAATATCACAGGTGTTTCCATCAATTTTCAAACTCAGAGACATTTTTAATTTAACAAAAGATTTTGCTCAGTCGCCTGTCAGTGAAGCATATCCTTCTTCCCCCTCTACTTCCTATAAATTTCACTGAAACATGGTGTTACACGGTGGTGCAGCATACACTAATTACATTACTCACCCACTAACTGAGAGAGTAAGGAGAGTTGACCAGCAGGACGATGGCAAAGGATTAGCTGTCAAAGCAAAACAAAAAACAAACAAACTCCTACTTCGCAATGATATGGATGCCAATAGAGATTATAGAGAAACTTAAAGGAAAGAAAAAGAATTTTGTTAGCTCACGTGTGCAGCTGCTCTTCTAACAGGTCATTCTTGTTCCATTACTTTCAGACGTTAAAAAAAACTACTCCCACACATGTTTGACATTGATGTGCTGTCAACAAATGCTGAAAATGACCGTTGGTGCTCCATAAACACATTTTTGATCATCGATAGCAGTAAGCTGGCTGAGCTACTCAATGCTGTATTGCATGTGACAAGCCCACTTCAAAATAAAAGTCAACTCTCCTTTTACCTGTTAGAATTTTTTTAATGTGAAGCTGTAACTGAAGGAAATGTTCAGTTTTGCATTAGCAGTAATTTAACACAGATAGTGAGCGTTTTTTTTTTTTTTCATGTAGAAAGCAGGTGTACCGTAGTGTTACAAGCTTATTAGTCAATGGTAAAATTTCATCACCATGGCAACCCTAGCACACACTACTGTTCTCTACATCTGCGCTGAACATACCACTAACAAAGCACTGTCTGTCTAAACAGGCAATGAGGCACGTCTGACCGATTTTCATCTGCAATGGTGCCATGGAGACACCAACTACCATGGTCCCACGCTACTTCATGTGTCATCACACTCCATCTTTTGTTATTGTTTTGATCAAAAGCCCCCCAGCAGGAATTATATACTGTGTATTTAAACTTATCTTGTTTGTGTTTACAACCAACTTTTTCTTTGGATTGTTCAAAATCCTCGCTGCTAATGTGTTTGTTTTGATACCAAACCTATACACATTTTTAAAAATATGTCGATTAATGCATCTCCATTTATATTTGACTATGTGTATGTGTTAGTGACTGTGCTTCCACGCACATGTGCCCACATTTCTGCCTATTTTCAGGTGGGCAGATACTGTGTATAGGACTCTATAGGACTCCAAGTCCCCAAAGAGCCTTGGACTGAAATATGCAGTGTACACAGCCTGCAGATTACATTAGCGTGCAGTGCATACATGTGTACACCGTGTGCATGTATGTATGTGCATGTGACTGCGTAGGAGTGCAAATGCAGCACACTGTAGCCAGCCATGTAGAACATTGCATGGACAGCATCATGCAAAGCGCGCTGCAGTTCAGGTGCTCAGCAGCAGGCATGGAGCTCCGTTCACAAGAATCCATTAAATACCATCCTGATAGTAAATGTCAAACAAATTTCCCTTTAGTTCTTTGTCCTTTAGATTAAACATGAGCTCTGCTTGAGTGAACATTTTGCTGAGATTGCCTTTTTTTTACGATCATGAATAGTATGATAATAAAATCTCCAATCTTATCAGCTGGAGATATCGGCTCTGTGCACAGAGAAAGCACTCATTTGTACAGGATCTGTATTGTAGCACCAGTGAAGGAGGGCATAGTAAGGGAAATGTACTTTTCTATGAAATATTGATAGCCTGGACATTTACTTGAGTTGCAACAAAGTGCTCACAGACAGAGACAAGGAGTTTTGGCTCAAGAAAATGAATGCGTGAGAGCTGGGAAATACCATGTGCAGAGAGAGAGAGAGAGAGAGAGAGAGAGAGAGAGAGAGAGAGAGGTGAGCTACAGTTTAACAGACTGCAGCAGTTGGACGGATAAAAAGCACATTACAGGAAAGTGCAGCAGACACAGCTTCACAGGGAGGGAGCTTTGTATAAGGTTGTGACTCTGTGACCGCAACAGGGACGTGGCTCCTATCCACAAGATTTTCACTGATAGCTTCAGGGCTCGTCTCCTCTCCTTTTGCTTGCAACTGCAGCCAACTCGCAGTGTTTGTTGCTAGGCCACATAGATGACTGAACATGGGAGAAAAACACACTACTGAGGCACAATCAATAGTCCCTAAATAATTTCCTAACTCTATTTATTTTATGTCTGTTTCGATCCAGGAGTTTCATCAATATCGCTGTCAAATGAAATAATGTTGTTTGGTGATGATAGCTGGTCTCTCGCTCTCTCTCTCTTGGCCGCTGCAGATTGAGGTGAATGTTGTGTTTTCAGCCTGAGCCTTGAAGAAACCACATGTTGTTCCTCCCTTGATTTGTACAGTAGCTGAGCCGAAAATCTGTGCATGTGTGAATGTTCGATAATCTTCCATTTTACTGTTTGTCTCCTCTTATTTGAACTCTTTTTCACTTGAGGTTCAAAGCACAGATTGTACCTCATATCTCTGTTTATATATATGAGATACATTTGCATTTTAGCTGACTGGGCTGAATATATAATGTAGAGTAGTACAAACAGAGCAACGTTAAGGTGTCAGGTTTATTTTGTGACTGGGACACTTGATCTGAAATGTGGTGCACCTGCACCTCGTTCATAACTTTATTGATGCCATAAAACACCAAACCATGGCTTCTTCAAGTCCCATTTTATTTCCTCTCATTCAATTCTTTATATATTTCCAACCTTCTACTTTATATTTTTCTCTTCTTTTTCCTTCCTTGATGCCAATCCCTCTATCTGGCCTCTATTTGCTTCCACCCACACACACACCCACGATCCTCTGCTCCTCTACCCAGCAGAGCAAACTGCCCTGCATTTTACTCCTCCCCTGTGGACGACATTGCATTGAACCTTCATCATCCCAAATAGTGTGATGCATATATATTTGGAGCTAGTTAATGCTTCATGCAATTGTAACCCATCATTTTTCTCAACAAATTCAGACCTAAAATTTGTTCCTTTTTTAATGCCTGTATGCCTGACTTTGGGTGGAGAAATCATGTTTTCAGTTTGTCTGTGTTTACATGTGTGCGCTCCATTCTCATGAACACAGTTTTTTTGAAACATTGTGGTAGAATTTTGTCTAATTTGGCAGAAATATTCACTTGCTCTCTAGAATAAAGAGGTCGAGGTCAAAGTAACTGTACTTCCCAATCTGTCGCATTCTTGTTAACACAATATATCAGAAATAAGACCTTCTTTAAATTTGGCACAAATTTTCACTTGGACTTGGACATGTCTTTGGCCATAACTCAAGAATTAAGACATGAAATATGAAAAAAATTCACAACAAATGTCTTTTATAATGAAACGATGAAGTGACCATTCTTTATGTCTGAAAGGTCAAATCTAAACTTCACTATGATGACATAATGTTGTGCTAAAACATTTTTCAGGCCTTTATTAAACACCAAAACTCAGGAATAGAAGAGAAAAAATGTGACCATATTTCAGATTTAGTCAGATACTGAATTGGTGAAAGCTAATCTTGAGTTGCCATCTCGAAACTGTCCTGTTTGTTCAGATTTTCTGTGCTGCTACACTGAAGATGTGTGTGAAACAGCTTGTAGCTTTTTTGCAGTTACATCCTTATTTGAAGCATTGCACTCCACCACAAGCTCATTGGTTTTGCTGATATTGAGCTTCAGGCGATTGTACATGCACCATGTGACAAAGCTCTCTATCAGTCCTCTGTACTCCTCTGTAAAAATAGTCTTGAACTGACAGCATGTTTTTTTCACTGGAAATTATGAAACCAAACATGTCACTACAATGAAACATCAAAAAATTCACTTAACATATGAGTCTGGAATGAAGCATGCCAGACATGGATGTAAGCTGCTACTTGCATACACCCTTGAGATGGTCAGTCGAGCTCAAATGTGATCCTGTGTGTGTGCATGTGGCCTTTACCCTCGAGTGAACTCTGAACGACGAGCCCGCAGGCCCGTGCAGCAAGAGTGCAGGTCATCACGCCACCTAATCTGACGCCACCGTGCAAAACAACTTAGGCAAATTAGCAAGTGAGCCCTTGCGTGCGCCGATACTAATCTGGCATAAACATAGAGTGAGCTATTTAAAGTTCAGTTTCCACTGTGACAAGTCAAATTTAGTAAGTGTATGGATATAACTCTATCATCCTGATAACTTAATCCCTTCTTTGTGTAGTCATGCAGGTGGCAGAGATGGAGGGGATGCGGTTGGAGGTTGGATGGGTGTGAATATGTTTTAATAAGCTCATGGAATTTGGGAGAGGAAAATACCTCATACTTTGTCTACTTTGACTGTGATAGAGTTGGATCGCAACTTGTGTTAACGCTTCTGGTTTAAATAGAGTTATTTTTCTTTACATTCAGAGAGAATGTAAAAGTTGTTTGGGGTCAAAGTTGAAGCAGCTTCAAAGGAGACACCGGGAGTGCATGCCTCAGATAGTGCAGCATTTGAACATAAAACACTCCCTCAGTGCTTCCAAGAAACTGAACATCCCCGTCAAAATGATGTTTACTTTATGCCAAAATACTCTGTCAGGCTACTGGGATATATGTATGAGTTATGTGTGAATCCGGTGTATACATTTCTTCAAGCACTATCACTACTCACAGAGCCGCTGATTAGCATTTAATCAAAGCTGTGGTTTTCAGTTGACTACAAGATAATTATGCTTATGTCCCTTTGGCCCTATCATTATGGTTTTTATTGCAGACAGGATAGGTGAAGTGGGATATAGTGGAAAAACTGATGAAGTGCGGCACAAGAAACATTTTAAATGTGAGGATGTACAGTGTAAAATAGGAGAGGCGTGGAGAGAGAGATCAGAGAAAGCAGCAGCAAGTGAAAGAGTGAGATGAGAGAAAGAAACGGGAGACGGTGGCATGGAGGGCGGGGGGACTAATGTGTCCTTCATTGGGTGAGGCCGGACAGAAATGGCCCAGCATGGAGCTAAATTGACTCCATTACAAGAGCAGCGCACCGGAAAGCATCAGTGACATCACCCACCCATCCAAGACAGGCAGTTAGAACTCTCAGAGGGAATGATGGGAGCAGCCAAACTGCGGGGTACAGCAACCACTGAGGTTTAGACGTTTAGTGCTGCTGTGAATGTTTTAACATGCAAAACAGCAACAACATGAAAGATGTAAGAAAAGCACATACAAGGGAAATTATAACATACTTGAGAGCTGTGAGACACAGGAAACCACACATACAGTAAACAAAGAGGATGAATGAGTAATGAAGAACACATTTCTACTTGTCTGAAGCTTGTGTAGCTTTGCCGTGCAAACACATGTTCCACTTTTTGTTCTGAATAAACACTTTAGCCTTGATTCAACTGCTTGTTTTTGTGTTGAAAAATAGAATAAAACAGTTTGGGTCAGATAAAATATCACCAGCAGGCTTTCAGCTTTTTAAAGAGTTCAGATTCAGATTGTATAACTTGAAACAGGTTTCTATCACATTTGCTGCTGAGCTGGGAAATAGTTCAGTATTTAAATGATTTAAAGTAATTTATCAATTTCCAGTTGAGTATTATGATGATATTAGGACTACAACCAATAATTATGCTAATTTGACAGTAAACATGCTGATTATTTTGTTGGGTAGGATTCTAATTCTCTAATCTATAAATGTCAGAAAATGAAAATTTAATTAATATATTATTAATACTATTATTTAAAATGTAGATACAGCTTGTTTTTTCCCATCCAACAGTGAAAAACCTCCCAAATATTGAGTGTGTGCTTATAAAGGAGCTTGAAACTATGCGCATATGTTCATTTGAGAATCTAGAAATTTGGCATAGGCACTAAACTTAATTGTGATTATAACATATACCTTAAAAATCGATAGCACTGAGTCATATTTCATCAAACATATTGTGATATTTGATTCGTCCATATTGTGTAGCTCTAAAACAGTAAATATTTGATATTAGCTCCTAAAGATCACTCAAGACATTTTTAGAGAAAAAAAAAAACTTGTTGTGAAATAAGTTTCCACTGTAGACAAATCTATAAACTGACTCATCATTTCAGCTCTGGATGATTTTGTGTCGTACAGTTTAATGATTGCAAGCAGATTTTGATTGCAAATGTACAAAATTATTCATTTGACTTTTTTGTTTTAAACATAAGATTCATACAGAAGATTCCTCAAATGATTTTGCATGAATTTACCTTATTAAAATAAAATACATATCAACATGATTTATAAGCCTGTCAGGTACCCTGTCACACCATTATGTGTCATCTTGTTACTTTGTCATGTTGTCCAGACTTTGCTGCTGAATCGGCAGTAATTACAACATTTCACAGAAAACAGGTGCAGTTTGTGCGCGACACGTTCAACCTTCAACACCTCCACTAAAAGCAGAATGACTAAATATGAACTGCAGTTAAAATTCTGTGCTAAATCCTACCTGCCAGCCAGGATCAACAGCAAGACACCGGAATCCGTATCGGCTTTGTTCCAGTGTCGGATTGCTCCTGCACCGGATTACGAGAAGGTCACGCCACCACAGCTATGGGAATCACATGCCATTGTGTCATGATGTCTTGTGTATTTGTTTTGTAATACACTTTGTGTTTCTGGTCATTAGCGAAGCCTCATCAATAAAACACTGACAGACTGAAAGGTCAAATTAATCCCAATTTACTCCTTGTTTGAATCAATATGAGAGCATTAGATTTATCTAGTTTCAAATTGCATTTTTTACATTCTGCCATTCATTTTTGCTACTTGATGCTCTGTACTGTGTTCCAACTGTTGACTCATATCGACGGGGGCTTCCTTTGAGTTCAGGCCCCTCAGCGTTATTTATAGAGGCAGAAAAGACAAGAAGGAAGATGTAACCAAGACAACAGTGGATACTTTCACACTTCACACTGGAATGGGCTGAATGGAAAAGAAAGCATACAATTATGTCTCTTCCTTTGCTGCTATACAGCTGCCTGATTATAGAGACAGAACCTGCACAAGCTGCTGCATACGTCCAAACAGAAGCGACTGTGGAACGGAGTGTGCAGCACGTAAACACCTTTCAGACAATAACATCTCGTAAAAATAATTTTGCCACTATTTGTCTGAGTTTCTAAACAGCTTGTCAAGTTGGTGCCAAACTTCTCTACGAAGCACCGTTGCCATTGCATCAGCCTGCGCTCCCAAAACAATCAACCCTGAGATGTCTCTTGGCTTTGCATTAGAGATGCATTCAGGTAATGAACAATGAACAAGAGCAGAAAAATATGGTATGCACCAGCAAGCGACTGATTAGGGAAGCTTAGTCGAGTAATTATGCGGCTGTATGGAGTAGTTAATTAAAAAGGAGCACTTGGCAGATCAAGCGTGTTAGACACAGAGAGCGCAAGATGGAGGTGCCTCGCCACATACCCAGCCAGGACAGGCGGAATTGTGCAGCTGCGTTCTTTCTGGCCTCTGGCCCGAACCTCAGTTTGTGCCCACCGCCTCTCCGTCATTTCCCTAATCAATGCGCAGCCCTTCCACGAAGCCAGAGCACCTGCTGTCCTCCGTTCAGTCCTCCCCGGACTGATTTCTATCTGTTGCTTTTTAAATTCCAATGACAAAGTAAACCAACGGAAGACAAAGGAGGGAGACCCTCTCATGGTTAATGCAACAGCACGTTGTCTGCTCGTCTCATCTCGTGGGCCCTTTCCATAATTGATGACTTTTTCCAGAGGAATTGCATGGCTACTGATTTCAGCCATCTGGTCCTGATGCGTGGTGACAGTCATAGATCACAGGTCTCCTTCTAAGGGAACACTTCGCACAAAATGTCCAACATACCCTTCACAGCATGAAGGCAGACATGTCCTACATGTAGTATTTTAAATTCCAATTAATATTGTTTTGAAGCTTACCTTCCTGCTTGCAATTTGACACCTGTTGATAGATCCTAATCCCCATGTTTGTCTCTCTCTCATCTCTTGTGTTGGACAGTGCAGCAGCAAGAGAGATTATGAGTTGGTTTGTACGGTGAGTCGTAATTAGTGCATCAGACGAATACAGGCAGACATTTTGGTCTTTACAATTCACTTAACCCCTATTATCTGCTCTGATTTGATCTGCCCCCCTCCCTTACTCTCATTAGCAGGGTAATTATCAAACAGAGCCCCAAGACACAGAACTAGAGCGCAACATTTGGTAGAGCAGGAAAGCTCTGTTATCATACCTCTATTAATTAGACACATCCTTGCTTGTTAGCAGCACTGGTGTTCTCTTAGCGAGGCTTCTGCAGGATGAGAAACTTCCCACACCTGCTCGGCTGTGTCTCTGACGCTGTGCCCCTGCATCTCCTCATTTGCTAATAACACGGTGACCCCGTTGCAAGAGTGATTCGTGTGGCCCCTATCATCATAGGGCGGCACTCCATCATCACAATTAAAGCTTTATGTTTCAGGTCGCCAGGTCTCCCGCTCCAGAGGAGGTGAAATGAAAGACACCAAATGCTAAAGGGGGCTAATGGGAAAGCGGCATTGAGAGAGGAATGGAAAGAGGGTGGGTGCGCATTGATAGAATAGGGGGATTATTTGTCCTTGCAGCTAAGGGAGTAAATAAACTTCCTAATTTGTAGAAGTAATGGAGAAGAGAGTATATATTTCTTCAGTGGAAAAGAAAAGCATCTGACTGATAAGGGGAAAGAAAGAAGTGAGAGAGGTTACTTTTCAGATGATAGACAGTGAGGGAGAAAGAATGGCAAAGAAAAGCAAAGGAGAGGACAGCGGTCTTTTGATGTGAGGTTGGTTTGGCTCTGGTGAGAGTCCACCCTTTTTTTTTTCAGGTGCACTTTTCCCAGATCCAAAACTGGCTGACTTGGACGGCCCTTTAGAATCCTCTGAGACTTATTTCCTTATTAAAGAGTGCAACCTCTTAAATACCATGGCTGTCCTACGGTCTGCCTTGTCAGTTTAGTTAAATTTGCCAAGCTTTTATCCGAGTTAGTCAGGAGAACTGGATGTGCGTTTCATGTAGATTTCCATATCTGATTTGTATATTGTCTGATTTGTTGATATTTCACTTAGCGGGGGGAACCTTTTTTTAGTTTTTCTTTGTTGAATTCAAAATTTTCACCTCTAAACACCCTTTTAAAAGTTAAAGTCATTAAGATTTTCATGAAATTGAATCCAGAGTTTGAAACTTTCTATAGTCCTCTTTTTTCAGTAATAGACATTAAATGTATTATCTCTCTTTGTCATTGCTTTCATTGTTGGTTTCGGATTCACAAGAAGCAAAGTTGAAATTGAGCATTTCTGTCACTGTAATTTTATCTAATTGATCCCAGTCTCAGTGTTTACTGTTGACTCTCTGTAGTTGTATCAGAGCTGCAATAAGCTCCTGCCAATGCAACCGAACATTTCTTTCTGCTGTAGGTTTGCACTAAGAGCATTATTTTGGCGCAATACTTGCAATCACTAGGTGATTGGTGTCTACAAACAGGACATAAGGGTTTTTTTCTTTCATCTCTTGATCAGTTCTCAATGCTGCAAAAGGTTTAAATATGGATGCAATGATGAGTAGCCTCAGTGAGCTCTCAGGTTCAGTAGAAATGCAGTCAACTGGCTGAACTCCTCCAACTTCTCAGCTAGGTAACCAGCTGCCTTGGTTACCTGTTGCTGTGTTGCTAACTGATGGCGCCGTTTGCAGCAAGATTACAGCTTCTCATGGCCAATTATTTTTGACTGACGTCCTGGATTCTTGTGAGTTAGTTTGCCGTAAACAGACATACCATCTTCTTTTTTCTATTTCTGATAAAGACGCGGTGTAAGGAATGTATATTTGCTGACCCCATGATTCTGGGGCTACACTTGCAGTTATAGTACCACCAGTAACCAGGGGGGCTGGCAAAGCAACCAGGGAATCTTGGGAATTTTAAATTTTAAACTATGGATTTTATAAAAAGCTGACCACAAAAGGCTTGCATTTTTAAAAGAATTCTTGCTTGCATTTTCTTTGGCCAACCATTCATAGTTTAAAGCTGAACTTGAGAAAAATGAACAAGCCTGTTTGGTCTAAATATATCAAGTTGGAGGTTAAATGTATTTTAAGGTGAAAACAGACAAGGCAGTCCCTGCGGGCGCTCGGTCCCAGGTTTTATATTTATGTCTTGACAGCAGGACTGACTTTACTGTGTTCTACCTGTCCTATGAATGTGGCGGACTCCCCCTCATCCTTCTGTGATCCCGCCCACATAGCAGCAAGCCGACATGGCCGTCGGCAAAGTTAGCTTATCTGCTTCTATAAGAGAATATACACAAACAAAAAAGGCAGCTAGAGAGAGAGGGGAGTGGGACGGAGTAGACAAATGAACAACGTGAAACAGAGCCCACGAGAGTAATAAACAAATGACAAAAGAAAGAAAAAAATGACAAAAAAAGAAAGAAGCTAAGTGGTTGAAGAGATAAGCAGGCGAAAAAAGACAGAAAAGAGAGGAAGAGATGATAGAATACAGTAGAGACAGCTGAGTCACTTGGCTTCTGTCTGAATAATCAGATATTGTTATTCATGTGGAGCAAGCTGCTCCACACTGCCACAGGCCATGTGCAAAAGCTGAATGACTGTAAAGACAGCGAATGACAGCTAATGGACTTCTGTGGCAGTGCGAGGAAGCACTCGGAGGGAAGCTATGTGGATGTGCACACTGTTTACTTGGTGACATTTGCAGCATCACCGTGGCTCATTATTGGGTCTTTTTGTCTTTATTTTTGTTTTTTTTTTGTTTTGTTTTTTTACACGAGCATCAAAAACTTTGTCCAAATTACAGAGGAGAGACAATGAGACACCAAAGGGAGCGATGTTGTCTGCTACAGTCTGCCTGACTGGGAGTATTAACCTGTTTTCAGTGTGATGGTGTTGGCGGTTTGAAAAGCAATCTCTCTTAGATTATTCCCATCTCTAGTATTTACCTCACCGAGAACAATAACTCTATATTACATGACCTGACTGGGGCACGCACACACACACACAATAACACACACAAACCAGCACAGAGATCTACACACATACACCTACACCTCAACGTAGACACGAAAGCTCCTGCAACAAGCTCCATGGAGAATCAGTGATATATTTAACCAGAACATATAACCGTACTCCATGCATAAATGCACAAGCACCTATTACCTTTGGTCTCTCTGTTTTATGTTCATACACCGAGGTGAACAGATACACACATATGTCTCTTCACCTCATCAAGCCTCATAATACCCTGACATTTCAGCTAAAACCCTAAGGAAGGGCAGAGCCAGGAGCTGTGAACTGTGTGTGAAGCTATAGTAATATCTCTCACTTTCTCATCCAAAACAAAGTCCAGCCTTTACACTACCCGCTCCCCACTAACCTTTCCAGTGTTACCTCGTGTAATGTACCACTCGAAACACACCGAGCACAGTGTTCTCATGTTTTAACCAAACAATGAGACTCTATTGTATCCTCCGCTTCAAGTCCCACATTGCGGTGAGCCATTAATTATGAACAAATGCAGGGGTTTGATGTGGTGCTGAACAGCTGGATATGATACACACAAAGGAGAGTTGGCAAATTTGTTATTCTTTGTGTAGTGTGAAAAAACGGCTTTTCTCCGGTCTCCTCTGAAATTCTCGCTTCTCCTCACGCAGGTAGAGGAAGGCCATGCCAAACATTACAAGGGACAAGGTACAAGGCATTTTATTTATCCTAGTAGAACAAGGGGTTGCACAACAATTTGAAAGTTTGTAGTCTTTCATACAATACGATACAATAAAGGGGTGAGGGTTCTCAATCCCTCCATTAAACTCACCCAAATTAATTGCGTGTTACTGGATTAAAATATCTGTCAACCACCATTGGGCTGTGAAAAAAAGGGAGATTTGCTGTGGCCAATTAAATTCTACAACACAAATTAATAGAATAAATACAAGGATGTAAAGTAAATGATTTTATTTATTCTTAAATTCATCGCTCAAAGTAAAATAAATAATAAAATAAACATGTAAAATGTAAACCCTACAAAAGAAATGTAGGCCTGCTTAAAAAAACAGTGCATCATTGTGAGAGTGTCAGTGACTGACTGAGTGTGTTGAGGAGCCATCATTGTCAGAAATACCTTCAAAAGAAGAACAGGTAGGATAAAAGTATGCAGACTACAGTCTGCAGAGTGAATGCAAGTGAGACAGGAGGTCAATGTCAAATGTTACGCAGTAACAAAGTTCCTAACGTCGACCCGACACAGCTTGCAATGTGCATGGTGTTTGCTGATGTAGCGTCGACACAAGAAGGTCTCGCACTAAGTGGACTGAAATTCAGATGCAAATTTCTTCTTCTTGGGATCTTCCTCATACATTTTCAGTGGCGATGAGTGGAGCCTACTGGCTGTATGACAGAGCACCTCAGCCCAGAGCTTGAGCAAGCGCAGTAGACACTTTAGTTGTTAGTTATTAAATAATGGGCCTCCCTCTGCGGACAAAGTATGTAATTACACCATTTGAAATCATTAGTCCAAACATTTTTCCGACCTTAAAAAAACGTTTTAGTAGCGGCACATATAGGAGAACATGTACACTGATACTGATAGGTCGATATCAGCCAATAATATCGGCAAAGAGATATCAGTTGGACCGTATTGCTTTCTGCCTCTGATCATATTACAGTAAGCACTAGTGTTACCACATGCATCTTGACCTCATATGTGGCTTGAGCTAATTTCAGGGCAAAGGATATAATTATGCTCAATTACATAAAAGCACATTTTCAAATAATAGAATTCTGCTGAATTTGAAAGCACTTACATTTCCATTTTTAACCTTTAAGGTAAGGTTCAGTGGCGGTTTAACCTTACCTTACCTGTCTTGTTTGGCTCCAGACCTGCAGTTCAAAGCAATCCTTTCTTTTGTGTAGATTTTTTCCCCTCTTGCCTCGAGGCATAACATCATTAATACTGAGATCCACTGTGTGTCTCCTGAGACCTCTCACAACTGAGTGAACTGCAATGAAATGAAGAAAAGCTTGTCTCTGTGATAAGTTACTTGTTAGCATCATCACGCACAACAGTTTACTTGTGTTGGGGAGCACATGCAGTCAAAATTCCAGAAACCAACTGGCAAATGAGTTCTTATAAATTCGGTCACATGAGATGCTGTTTTTTCATCCATTAGGAATCGCTCATGTGGCGAAGGGTCGTGCAGGTTCTAAGAAGGCTCCTAGCACTGATGTTAATTTGATATCTGGTCATGGAGGAAGGGTGGGGGATCGTTTCAGTATGATGGCCATTGTATCCCATATTTTCCTCTGCACGGAAACCATTATTCTGTTTCATTTGTCACATGAGGCGTGCAGGACAGTCCTGTGATTAATGGGGGCTTTTTGTCGGTGTGCACATCTCTTTCTCATTGCCCCCCTTACATTCCTCTCTTCATTTCATCCCTCTCCTCTTTTGTATCCCCTCTCTCTGTTCTTCTCTACTTGTTCTTTTTGATGGGAACAGCAGAGCATGTGGTGAATGATGTGTCTTTCCCTCGTATCGGATGACACATAATGGGCATAATGCTTCAAAAATTGGAGAATTTGTGATTGATAGGGATCAGGAGTGGGTGTAAGCAGACATCTGTCAATCACCTTGGATAGATAGATAGATAGATAGATAGATAGATAGATAGATAGATAGATAGATAGATAGATAGATAGATAGATAGA
>JAQLOL010000013.1:11697332-11708123 GCA_029783665.1 Naso thynnoides
TCGTATTGTAACTCAGGTGGTCTGAAAGAACACTAGACTTCTGCACCTCCCTTGGCTCTGTGTTCAGGTTTTACAAAATGAAGACCGTGACAGACACTTTTCAGCCAATCATGGGTCATTTCAGAGAGCATGTGTTCCTTTTGTTTTCTCTAGGCACAGGTGACATGGCTACGAGAAGACTGACTGTTGAACAAAGTGACGTGCATTACATTTTAAAACTGGCCTCTGTTGACGTGACAAGCTTAGTTGCAGACGACACTGTCAGCCAGCTTGAGTCGAGCTAAGACCAACCACCGCTAACTGGACTAAAAAGAGAGAGTGACAGCAAACGAAATAATAAGCAAGCCGGAGCAAAACATGGAAAGGAGGGTGCAGGTGAGTTGCCTTCTTGGGAGTTTTATGCTACAGCTAGCTTGATTTCCAGACATTGCCTACCTCCAGCCCAAAGACCACATGAAACGGATGTCAGAGTACCATTTATTGTGAATTTACGTATTTCCTGTAAAGACGATAAGCTAAAGTGGGACATGTCACAGACGATGACTGGCATTTACAGTAGCAAATTGCACTAAATGTGCATCATTTCCCAAGGAAATTTAAATTTGACAGCAGCTAGCAGCGTAAACATGGAAAACAGTCACGAAGAGAGCCTTCTCTCTGCTGTGGAGGGCTTCTCGCCACAACCATCACCAAATCTAGCCGATTTTAGTGACTCAGACAGGGATGAAAGGGAGGAAGAAGAGCCACTAGTTTTTGGAGTGAGGCCGTACACGTTTGAGCCGCTCGCTACAGCCGGCAGTGCTGCTGAGCCGACAGAGAGAGAGAGGCAACTCATTCCCGTGACGTATGGTCCTGCACAACAGTTGATAACTGACAGCATTTGTACGACGGATTCAGGGGGGGACGATATTCGAGAAAGAATTTTATTGGACGCAAAATTAATGTATGCCCCCCAAGTGCAGGATGAGTCATCAGTATTTTTAAAACCTTTTCCGGGAAACGCTTAACTGTATAATAAAATTAATCAAAGCTGCAAAACTACTTTTTGGTCATTGTTGGGCCATATATTGTCATACAGACGAGGATAAGAGCAACACATATCTAATTAAAAAACCTAAAAATCTTTTTTTTATTTAATGGGGACTTTAAAGGCACAAGAAGCTATAGAAAACATTAACTGCTTGAACATTTTAAAGACAAAGCCCAATAAACATCGAACACTGCAGCACACTTTCAAGTAAACAGTTTCAGGCTACGTAACTCATCAGCAGTTTGCAGCATAAACACAGCAATGTGCCAACAAAACTGAACAATAAGACTTCTATCTAGTAAATATGGATGTAAACAATAAAGGATTTTAAAATGCATTGAAAGCTGGCTTTGCAAATGCTGTTTAAGAATGGAAAAGAACATCCAGCATGTCTGTTAGACCTCAAGGATAAACGGAATGTCTGCCTCCTTTTATTTAGTTAGAGCTTTTTTGCTCTCATTATCAAGGCAAATAAAACGAGGTTTTCGCCCATGTCTCGGTTTCTTGCACTGAGTCTTTACTTTCCCTCTGAAGTGATTTATTCATTAATTAGCTGCAGCAGTGCACTTTAGAGGCAGAGCTTGTTAGCCGCTGTACAGGAATATCATCTGTTCTGAGTGCGCTGGGCGCCGCTGACCCTTTGCTTGCTGCACGGATGATTGTTTGCTCCTCACTTGGTGTAACACATTGTTCTATTCAGTCGGGTCAGCGTGGAGACACACTTGTTGTATTGGTTATATAAGTGCTGGTTTTGGAGAATGAATATTTGATTGGGGCCCTTAATGCAGAGTGAGCGCTCGGATGAGGAGGCGGTCAGTGGGCGGGGAGCAGCGAGCTGCATCGCTGTCCAGGGCTGGCAGCGTGCCAACAAAGAGGAGAGCTTTTACTGTACCCACTCTTCTACTCTTCCATCTACTCTCCAATGTTCTTTTCTGCTTTTCTCTTCCTTTCCTCTCTGGCATTTCTTGGCCCGTCATCTTTCTTTGCACTTTAGCTGTCAGTTTTCCCTCCTCTCTGCCTTCAGATTTCTCTTTACTGCTGATTTGCGTCTTCGTTACCTCTCAGCCCTCAGCTGCAGTCAACATGCAGTCTGGGGGGTGTTATAGTGTTTTCCAAAACATTTTTAAAAAATTTAAATCCCTTGCCTTAAAGAGGGGGTGAAATCTGTATTGTGTGCTTGGGGATGCAGATTTAGGTATGACTGCACATGACTGGGCGGATGCCTGTGTTTATGCAAACTGACTACATGTGCATCAAAGCTCAGGAGAGATATGGGGAAGCACAGTCACATGTATGACTGTGGGTTAATGCATGTCTTTTTAGGTTGTCCATAACTAAAAAATATAGCAACTAACATAGCACAAGCAGGACAACTAAATTAAAAAATCAATCCATTTTAAACTAATACTAATTAGTTTAAAGGGTAGAGAATTTTAGGGTAGAGGAAATCCCTGTAGGTCAGAGCCTCTTCTGAGAAAATAAAAGCATAGGGGTGAGAGAGGCAAACTTTTTCTTCTGATGCTGTTCAAATCCTGCCCAAATAACAGAGGGGTGAGCCATGCACCGAAGGAAAATGAGCCTCAGGGCCACATTAAGCTGGAGAATACAAAATAACTGCTCCCTGTCTGTCACTGTCACCTGCTCCTAATGCTCACACACTCACAATGTGTTTTAAAGGTTCAAGATGAACCGGCATCACCATGAACATAACTCCTGAACCTGTAGCAGGTTAACTGATTCATTTTTGGAGTCATTTATTAAGTAAAAGTGTTGTCACATTTGCTTTTTATACTTTTTAACCTGTGGGGATTTGAAGCTGTCTTCTGTTTTATTTTCAGTATTTTGGGATTTTTGACACACAGTTCAGATTCAGATAGACAGAATTCATTACTTTCTGACATAAATGAGTAAATGATTCATCAAAAATTAATCAAAAGATTAATTAATAATGAAAATAATCATTAAGTAGTTGATTAGTTTATTTAATATACATTATATATTGCAATTCCAAGAGTGTGAAACTATTCATTTATTAATTTTTGTAGATTAAGATATTTAATTTCAGAGTTTGACCCAAGCATTAATGTTTAATTGCATTTAATAGCTTAAGTTTGCGATGGAGGACAAATCTTAAGAACTCCTATTAGAGTTAATATAAAATTAATGGTTTATGGGAGATTTAACTGCAACATGCAAAGGTTAGCAAGTGTATGGAAATCTTCCAGCATGCATTTCCATTGTTATTCAGTTATTTCTGCGTAACTGAGGCTGGTCAATCTGTGAGTGATGCTGCGTGCATGGTTGCTGGGATGGTGGAGTGACTCAGCTTTCAGAGTTGTTGATGGAAAAACCCCTGGCGCTTCCTAATGTCCTCCAGGCTTGAGCTTTCAAGGCACAATTATGTGAACATATACATATAATGTAACATAATACGGCACTCTCTTTATGTGGTGGCACATAAAAGAGGAAATTATTGAAGTATTTATTAAAAGTAGCCTGTGTAAAATGATTTGCTTAGACTTAAAAGTTCAGCTTCAGCTAGATAAATGGAATTATGTTAAAATATTTAGTGTGACTTATTAGCTTGTTTTCTTTAAAGTTTAGTCAAGGGTAAATATTTTCACTGTACCTGCTCATAAAGTAAATTAATAAGTACGCTCACAGCAAGCTTTCCATGTATTTATTTTTTATGGCTTAGCAAAAACCTGAATGCCTGAGGCTTAAGACATAAACATCACAGGTGGTTTTAAAAAAGACGGGTGAGGTTGTGGTGAGGTTTTGCTGCAGTCACTGAACCCACAGACAAGCAAGATTAGAGGGACCAGGGTTGCTGTAAATTATTTCACCTCTTTGACTTCCCTTCTCACTCCCCACTGTGGAAACAGTTGGACAGTTGAACAACCACATGCATCTCTCTCCCTCTTTTCCAGCCAGCTTCTGTTTTTTGTTTTTTTTTCCACTCGGTGTTCTTCGAGGTTATAGCCTTTGAGGAAGGGGTGCAGCTGTGTGCCAGCACTTTCCCAGCTCTCCTTTCTCTCCTGACCGGCCCGCCTTCCCCATGGGGAAGGTCATAGAGGGAGGTGGTTTGGCTCACCAGTCTAATGCCTCCCTAATTGTTGCTCCTGTGTGGGCGAGAGTTGGTGAGCAAATAATAGAGAAGCGGAGAGGAGGGAAGGGTAAGGGAGAGGGGGGCAGAGGGATGCAGAGGTCAGTTGTCTCACAAAGGCACAGGCTAATGATAGCACGGACGCACAAGGAGAGCCAGGTATTCAGCTTTTTTCCCACCTAGTCTGCTCAGGCTGGTGGATGAGGGACGAGTAACACGGTCACATGGACCTTCACTGAGAAATCAGCACAACATTGGATAAACCTGCATGGAGAAGAAAGGTGTAGGAAAGGGAGGGGGGAGGGAAAAGCAAGGGGTGGATGCTGACAGATCTAAAACATCCACTAGGCTTGGGCTGATATTAGATACCATTGAATATCGCGATACTTGTGTCATCAGCAATATTTTTCACAATATCAAATATCAACAACATTTTCAGGCTTTTATTTTGAAAAAAAATGCACATGGAGCCGTTGTGGCAGGCAATGGACATTGCTAGGTGAAGAGGTTATCATTAGCATTCAGCACTTTAAAATACAGACATGAAGGACTTAGTTTCGAAGAAGAGCATCAGCTCACCAATTTGGCAATATAAAGGGTTTGAAGCAGGAAAAAATGGCGAGCCAAAGGATTTGAACAAGGCCATATGTCTTCTTTGCCACAAGCAGGTGATAACTAATTAGGAAAGCACCACAAATATGCACAAGGAATAATATCATCCGTTGCAACATTTGGGCAATATCGTGATATTTAATTTTGGATAATGCCCAAGCCTAACATCAACACATTCATGGGTTGATGGTTGTCATAACACATCAGTTGACATCAAGTGCTGCTGTTCTACATCTTTAATTATCAGTATTTAGTAAAACAACCACCTCACATCCACGTCTGAGTCATTAATGAGACTTCCCACAACGAATTTCTTTGAGCTCAGATGTGTGAAAGACAGCCAAAAAGTACACCGGTGTGTGTTTTATTTCCCCAGAGTTATGAGGTACTTTATTTGAATATTCTTTTGACATTTAGTTGGATTTGTGGTGTGAGTTCCCAGTGGGTAAAATGTGCTCCACTTGTGCTGTGGCATTTAGCCGTTTCCATGGTCGCGTACCGTATTTACCGACTGCGGGCCACAGTGAGTTCTTGACATCTCTGCATGTGTGTGAATATAAGGCCAGGATCTCGACTGAGTGTGCTGACGTGATGTGTGAAATAAAGTTTTGATCATATGTCAAAAATCAATCATCAATGAATGACGCTCTCCTTTGCTCTTTCCAAAAACTGTCCTTATTTATGCGGTTCACCTTATGCATAAATTATAATATTTACATAAAGATAGTGCGTCAAATTACTTTTCTCTAATCGTAATTAGGAGCGATTGATTCTCTGCAACATTGTTATTAATTTTGTTGTGAAGGGATCATTATGTAAATTAAAAGGACTGCATTTCATTAAAATTAACTGATCAGCATGAGAGGAGAGTCTCATTAACTGGAGCTGGCAAAGGTTTCTTGTGAATGATTTTTCTATAGCCTCTTGCTCCAAAATCGAGTTATTCTTAGCCTCAGTGGCTCCAGGCAACTGTTGCTATGCATACACATCCGTAGATATGCTTGATGGCGGAGGCTTTTTTTTTTTCCAAGAAGTGGAGAGGCTCAGTGTTGAGGAGTGTGAAAGGAAGGTGATTGGTGAAATGAACCAAGGGGACCATTGATTTTCGAAGAGTGGAAGATATGGCAGTTTGTTTCCACAGAGGCTTATGGAGCCATGAATTGTCCATTGTTTAACAGCAACGCCAGGGTTGTCACCGGGTCGATACAGAGGGTCTCCGGTCATGTGCAACAGCATGAAATAAAGTTGGAAATAAAAATATGAGGCGTGTCAAATTAAATTTGTGGGATTGGTCACAGTGATGCACGAGCAAGCACCTGTGCGTGCGCTTGTTCTCGTACTCATCTGCGTGCGTGTGCGTGCGTGCACAACAAGCAGCTGGCTTCTTCGTTCCTCCTGGCCTGGTGTGGGCAGATGTTTGTAGAAGGCTTCCCAGAAAAGAAAGCTCTCACATGTAAACATTTCAACAATACCTTAAGCTTCTTATAGACTTTATAGCTGTGTTTGACCCGCAAGGCTTTCATTTCCTTTCATTCATCCGCCTTGCAAACCTCCATCATCTATAGCTTTCACATTTCAGTGAGGAGGGGAAATGTGGCTGCTGCGGTCACGGTTTGAAGAGGAAACTTGTGGAGAGGATGTAAGAGATGCAGTGTGTAATAAGCTGCTTGGTAAATTTACACTTCCTTTAATAGAATGTGATTAGATTACTTAGTTTGCATCCTTTTCTGGCTGAAGCTGAGCTCTGAAACTGAACACTTGTGATAAATCAGACTCCGTTGCTATTCTGCTACACATCAATGGCAAATAAATGCTTTCCTTTGGACTATGGGCAGTTTAGGTTTAATATTTTGACACTAACAGCTTGTTGGCTCCTGTCACTATGATGCTCTTCAGTATTTTAAAAAATCTCAGCTGATTGCTTGTACTCTTGTTAGTGCGAATCAATCGATGTTTTGGACTTACTGACTTTCAACAACATGGCACTTAGATAAGACCGCCAGCATGCTTGATCTGTCCTCTTGAATGTAAAAAGCAGTACAATTATTTTTTCTCTCTTTTAATCCTTCTCGTCACTCACCGGGTTTTGTTGGTGACTTACCCTCTTGAGGCTATAATAATATTATTACCATTTGAGACATGGTGTAGTCGGGTGTTTCCAGTGTAAGCCTCAGTAAGCCAGTTGAAAGACATTCGGATTATGTTTTAGAACTTTTTCAGTTGGTTGCTCTCCCTCAATAACTAGCAACTTGATGGAGAGAAGCTTTATTGACTGAACTCTTCAAAGTTCGATGGCCTCGATCACAAATGAAAAGGGGAGGAGAGGAGAAGCGTGTGTGTTAGCTGTGGCGGCAAAGGTTAGGACAACAGATTGAATTTCCTCAGCTTTGCTTCATCTATACATGGATTTATTCCAAGCGAGCCTTAAGCTTGCGTTCTTACCTCATTAATTCTGTGTGTGTGTGTGTGTGTGTGTGCATGTGAGAGAGAGAGAAATCTAGGCCTATGTGTGTGTTTGTGTGTGTGTGTGTGTGTGTGTGAGTGTGTGTGTGTCAGTGCTTGCTGACGACATGATGTTCCCATTCCTTTTTCACTTCAAAGCGCAGGAGTGACGTTTGATTGAAGGTGGCAGTGTGGGAAGCACTGACGTTGTCTGGCCACTTTTAAACTCATTGATCGGCTCCTAATCAGTTCAATTATTTATCGTTCCATTTCATTGAGTTTGAGCTAAGAGAGGGCAGAATGCTGTCTGCATCAGGAATTTCCCTTTCCAATGTCTCGCCGTTTATGCACTGCACCACTGAGAAGAGCTGATAGATAAACCAGTTGACATTATTTACACATTTCTCAAAAAGATGTGCTGAAATGTTTGTTTTAAACTAAAAGTTCCCCTCCACACAGGTTTTAAGTATTTACTCTGTTACGATTAATATTTTGTTCACAGTGGTTTTCCTCCATAAAAAGTCAAAATCAAGCTCAGAGATGAGCTCGAAGCACATCGACTCTGTCTCCTACGTTGAGAACATCTGGATCTATCACAGGCCTCATGCCACTGCCTCTTGTGCTGGATTGACTGATGAAGGAGCAGTGTGTGCATCAGGAAAGTTAACTGTTTGCACAGACAATATGACAGTAAATTTTCCTTGATTCCTTGAAACATAGGAAATATATAGTCATATACGTTTAAGCCTCAGAGTGAGGATTATGCATCAAAATCAGCAACTAGCAGATGTAACAAGGCAAGTGTAGTTAGCACCTTTTGTTTGTTTATGTTGTTTATTAGTTTAGAACTGGAAGTGGCTGACACAGCATTACAGGTTGTGCTAATGCAAATTTTTGCTGCCTTTATTGTCAAGTCTGTTCTCGCTAAAGGTTCTTTCTCTGTGATTCACTTATACATTTGTGACATACCAAATTTTGCTTTTCTAGTTTAAATTTGCATCTCAGATTTTATGGGAAGTGCACCGACATCCCCACCTTAAACTCCAGGATGTGCAGAAAGTCCAAAACTTGGCATAGATGCCGGATGCCCTGCTGGCTCAGTGAATAGAGCAGACGTCCTGTGTGCAGAGGCTGTGCGGCCCCGGGTTCAATGCCACCTCATAGCCTCAATAAGGGCTTAGAAGCCCAAAAAATATCATAAAAAATAAAGCACAGGTGCAGGTCAGCATAGTTGAGGTCTGACATACCAGGGACTTAAAACACACTGTCTGGGTAGATGGGCTTTTTTTTAATTAGTGTATGTATGGAGAGAACCATTGTCCCCCAAAAATGTACTGATCAAAGTCTCATGGGATGCTGTGTGGAACTTCAGCAAGCACAAAACCAGAATGAAAGTAGCTGCGTCTGACTTTTTTAACTTTATTCCATACATGAGATGTTATGTAACTACATTAAAACAGTGTTTGGTGGAGGAAATATGTGAAGTGTCACCAACAGATTATGATTAGTTATATCAGGTTTTCTTCCAGTTGTGCATTTTGCAGTCTATTGGGCAAAAAGAGTGCGAGCTGATGCATCTTCATCTATTACCTAAAATAAGGAGCTCACACCAGCATTTAAAGCCAGCTAATACCCCATCTCTATTATGTGCTTCCCTCGCAGGCACTCTCCCTTCCTCTTCACCTCTATACTGTTCTTGCCTCACCTAAAGACACCCAACCAGGACACTTTTACATCGTAATCCATCTCTCATTTCCATATTGCTGACTGTCTCTCCTTAATCACTACCTGCAGTCATGTCCCTGACAATCTGACCTGCTGTGACGTCCTAATGTGTCATGTAGTCTTCGGCCTGAGGGTTGATTTCACCTCTGAATTACTCCACTATCATACATCTTCCTGCAGCCTCTGTATATTTCTTCAACTGTCACAGACTGGGCTCCCACAGGCAGCAGCTACATCTTTGTGATTATGCTTTCAAGTAAACATGAATGGACCACACACACACGCACACTTCTCTACAGGATAATATCAGAGAGCTGCAACCCGCAATGTGTTCCTAAAGACATATAAGCAAGCCACCAGGAGTCTTGTCTTTGTGTTTGACACCCCCACGCAAAAATAAAAATGCCTCTGCTGCTTTTCTGCTTTTCCCACCCAACTTCAAAGTTATGCTTTGAGCTGGAATTGTGTTTTCTGCATTAAGAAGTAATGTTTGTCTTCTTTTTTATGTTTCCAGCTGGTTTTGACAAGCTTGTCATCATAAAACAAGACAGTGTTATGCAGCTTTTTATGCAAATCAAGCTGGCATGAAGAGTCATTGCAGTGTCTACTTATTCTATTTATATAGCAGGCGGGGTGTGTAATATTCATAACCTATCACTTTTGATTGAAGCAGAAACAGCACTGTGCCAAATGGAAAGAAACAATGTTATGTAAAGCATGAAGACCTCTCAGTATAAACAATAAGAATACTCTGAGTGCTTTATTTTGCCGTGTGGTGCCTCATGAGTTAAACACTGATCCAGCTATATGCAGGCGGATAAAAGTTCTGTCTGGGGAGCCACTAGCAGCAATGCTACAAATCTGTATTTATGACTGTTGCCACTATGATGTTATGATCGCCTGGTGCTGGGGTTTGAGGGCTGAGCTGTGTTTGTCTGTCTGTCCATCTGCTCTGATGCTGATAAAAACCTGGAAGCATGATGTGTTTTGGCAACATGCTCTGATATTTAAAGTTGCATTAAGCTGTATTTCTGAGTCAACATAGTGCCAAATGACTCCCTTTAAAAATCAACAAACCAAGTCAATGCCAGTTCCTATAAAGCACGGGCAGCCACTCCCAGAGCCGAGGCTCACATAAACAGGATGAACACTACCTGAGCTAAAGCAGTCTGAGGATAGCTGCTTAGAACAGCTTTTAACTTACACTTCAATTTGATATTTTGCGCTAATTGGATCAATAAAGTGTATTTTAGTGACATTGTATCATGATGTTGCCCTTATGAGTGGCAAAAATTAAGTACTGAAGTTGTTTTGGTTTTTTTTGCATGTGTGAAGAATTTAAATATGATGTGACGCAAAAAAGAAAGAAAAAACTGAACCCGAGGTCCACTTACTTACTTATCAGCTCGTCTTATGTGTGAAAATCTTGTAAGTTGTCTTTAAGATCCCTTTTGTCCGACCTTGATTTCCGAAATCAAGGATGAACTTTTACTTTCAGATCAGTTTAGATTATTTTGTTTTTACTAAAAACTAATACAACTACTTTATGTAGATATCAAAGAGTGTTTGGACTCTTGCAGTATTAGTTTGGGACTGTGTATTGGTGAAGCTCAAATAGTGAAAATTCTGCAAGTCAAAAATCTAGAAAGTTTTAGTTTATCCTGATATGCTGCTTGGTAAGTGTAGCCAGGTAAGCTCATGATTATTCTGTATCACTGAAGCTTCACTTCCCTTGCTCATGTTGTTTTTTTTTTCCCTACACCTATAATGTCATAGACATCAACCTCCTTCGTCACTTACAACACCTTAGAAGTTTTATTTCTGACCATGAGCTTAGGAAATGCTTTTAAAAATAGAACTTGCCTGGACACTACTG
>JAQLOL010000013.1:11713200-11734159 GCA_029783665.1 Naso thynnoides
GTGTGTGTGTGTGTGTGTGTGTGTGTGTGTGTGTGTGTGTGTGTGTGTGTGTGTGTGTGTGTGTGTGCGTGCGTGTACTGCACCATGCTGGATTTAATTTTGTGCAGGATTTGGTTTATTGTGTGTGTCTATGTGAGCATTTTGCAAAGTATTAGGTGAGATTTGTGAGTATTATGTGTCTGTGTGATTGTGCATGCGCGCTGATATCCTACTGTAGTAATGCAATTATTTGCTCAGCCATTAGGTTGCATAAAACATATCAAATTAAAGGCATTTTAAGGTTGCTGAGCTGGATTTGTCTTAGTTGGCATTTCATGGCATTGGGTGCTGTTAATATGGTATAAAATTTGGATTTTCAGGCTAAATGTCATTTATACAAGTCGCCGCATTTGACATTCTTTGAGACTATTCCTCAGCTCATCAGCAAATTTGAGACTAAGCCCTTTAATGTTAAATGATCACCAATTGACTCGGAAACAGTGGCAAGCAAGTGACCTTTTCACAGAGAGGTGAAAGGTTTGTGTGTGATTGAGATTCTGTTGTTGTGTTTGTGTGTAAGTGCATGCGCTTGCATTTGCCTATCCACAGTGTCGCACATTAGCTGGAAGAATAGAGTTCAGCCCAAAGCCTGCAATAGCTACCTTGAAGGTTCACCTTCAAAACTCCAGATTACAAGTTGTACCTATTTCTCCTGTGATTTCCTCAGCTCTCTTTATTCCCTCGTTCCTGAGTTTTTCCATCTACTTTGGCAGTAATTCATGCATGTCCTCGAAATCCGTCACCTCTCCTGTCTGGGAATATCACAGGAAATGCTCGTACAGACTGCGTCCTTCCCACTTACTGGATGCTGTGCATGTGCTGCGTGTGATGCCAGTCTTGAGAGCCATATAGTTTTGATTAGTGTCTCTGTTTTGCAACCCCAATCTCGCTGTTCCAGAATCCGTAATGCTTTCATATAAAATCTAATTAACGTTTCTGCAGTGTGAAAAACTAGCTCTTCGTAGCACTGTGGGGACATAAGGATTGATTATAAGTTTATGTCCCTGATGACTGATAATTTTTTATTTAGCTCATTGTGTCCCCATCTCACACACTCAGACACACAGGCCTGTAATTTCTCCTGCCAGCTTGTTTTTATCTCCTCTATAAATGATAAACATAATTCTCCACTCCCAGCGCAAGGCAGAGGAGGACCTCCAAAATCAGTGCTGGGATATGTTGCTATAAACAACCTAGTGACAGTATTTTTGGGTTTCTTCATCTCTTTCTGAGCAGTGATAAGTGTAGCTGGAGGAGGTCGAGAGTGCCATGTGAGAAAAGGTCAGGTGATTGTGAACATGAGGGGAGGGAAAGGAGGAGAAAAGTCTCAGAGTCAGCCAAGCTAAATGAAAAGAAATCCAAATCTTTCAATTAATCTGCTTAGCTCCCCTGTGGGCAGATGTTGGGAACGACTGCAGCGGGGCACAGGTCAGGGAAATAAATAGGCGAGTGGAATAAAGAGTGAAAAAAAGAAATCAGAACTTCATCGCTGCCCCTGAGTTGTCACAGACCTCTGCATAATCTTTTCTGCCCTTCTAGTCACCTTGTCTAAATCTTTGCTTGTTTGGATTTTTTTCTACCCTAACCAACCATCTGAGTCCTGCGGGTACAAATAACTCACTAGTGATGCCAGGAATGTTTGGAGTCTGCCTTTGTGCACTAGAAATTACTCATCCTTGCCTGCTTACGGTCATTTAACCACTGAGACAACCTAGTCATGAGATTGACCAAATAATCATGAAAATGAACCCAAAACACCATAAAGCTGAACCAACAAAACAATAGAATATAATTTCATCATTTTTTCAAGATTAAGCAAAGAAGATGACGTCTCCCTCACTTTAACCAAGTGCTTTGATTTGCCTAAAAGTTACAATAAAAATGTTAATGTGCTTCAGCTGCTTGAGCAGATAGTGAAAACAGAGCCGGTTATCAGTAAAAGCTTTCACAGTTGAAGTTCCAGAAAATGTGCTCCATCACAATAACATTACACATTCTGTGATAGGAGATTTCTTTTAATGAACATCACTAATATTTAAAGCTGGGCAACATATTGAAATTATATCAATGTAGTGAATTGAGACAAAATTTTGTCTGAGATTTTGGAAATGGTTATTTTATGATAAGGCATAATTATTGTCTCTTTCTCATTTAAAAGGCTACAATACAAGTGATGTCATTCTCTGAACTTACTAGACTGTTGTAGCTGTTTTGGTATTTGCGTTTGCAGACTTATTCATTATACCCACATTACTATTATTAACAAAAATAGGGCTCTAGGGCTCTCTCATAGGGCCCTATTTTATGAATTTATGGTGCATAGCCTAAAGTACATGGCACAAGTTCAATTGGGGTAGACTTTTGCTATTTAGATGGTGCATAATTTGGGTGGAAAGTGAGGCGCAAGATGCGAAAGGGATTGATTTAGTCCCTTAATTAATCATCAGTGTGTTGTGGGAGTAACATAAATGAGAGCAATCAGTGTCATCTCTCATCCCCTTTAAGAGCCAGGCGCACTTGAACAAAGGCACATTGCTATTTAGATGACAGAGACAATCAGCACAGAAGTGAGCGCTTAAGAACACGAGCAGACATCTACGGGAGCATAAGTGTTTTTACCGAGGCTCCCTGCGGTGAGGCAGGCATGGGAGGAGGGTACCCTTATCTTCTGGCATCACCAGAACAGTGACATGATGCTGAAAGGGGTATAATGATGTCAGGAGATGAGGAAAGCAAAAACCTCAATGTATACAGTAATGCACTGACAGGATATTTAGATTATAATGAAGAGTCTTGCTGCGTATCCCCATGTGTCAGAAACATAGTGCGCCAACGCTTTCTGATGCCAAAATGTAGCCTGACTACACTTCATTTTAAAACAAACACTCCCATGGGCACACAAATGGGCATGAAAATGAGACTGTGTAGGAAGGGAAACAGCGATGATGCTCTGTGCTGTGCACCACCTTTTCCGCAGGTGTAACATTGGACCTGTTGTGATAATATGTGAAACTGGTGTGAAAGCACCACTTGACATCCTAACAGTATCATTGTATTATTGATATGAAGGTATTTGGTCAAACGTTTTGCAATATATATGATATATTGCAATATATATGCTATATTGCACAGCCCAACTTACAGTGTATCACTACTGCACTGTAAAAATATGACAGAAATTCTAATATTTGGTTGTATGCTGTCATTCCTCTTTGTTTTTTCTTTTTCTTTAATCTCCACGTGTTTTTACAGCATGGGTATGTAATTTGCAAAACAGAAATGGAATGTGAAGTATTTTTGAGGGCACACAATCATGTCTCAATAGAAGATAATGGCGCCCTGTGGTAAGACAGAAGGTAATTTATTTAATCAACAATGACAGACAGTAGGTGAAGACAGAAAGTGCAAACTGGGGGATAAAATCTTTTACAGTACCTGCAGTCAATTAAAAGGAAGGAAAACGGTCTTTCTCCCTCCATGTTGCCCAGAGATACAGAGGTGCACTCAGACTTCCAATTAACTGCAAAGCGCAGACAGCAAGGCTAAGTCCATTTCCTCACCTAGCAGAGATCTCAGACTTTAATCAGCAAGAGGAAACTAAAATTGTACAAGTAATGATGAACGGCAGATGATTAGCCACACTGCATGTGAAAGTGGCAAACTCCTATCCTCATTATTTTCCGGTGACCAGCGTAATTTAACAAACTCATATATTTTTAGGAACTCTCCTCCCCTCAGGCATGTGGTCTTTGTTTTAATCTATGGCTCAATTTGCGTTCCTGAAGAATAGAGACTATTCAGCCCAGCTTTAATCAGCACTGACGCGCACTCCTCTATCTGATAAACAAGCTAACTTTGTTTCAGGTGGACAGCGCTGACAGGGACATCAGATAGAGAGAAGAGGAGGAGGACAGGAGGGAGATGTGGGTGGGATGAAGGGAGGCAGAGAGAATAGACAATCAAGCTTAATATTCCATGAGCATATAGACTTTTAGAAGAGTGAGGGATTGCATAAATGCCTTGTTATGTACTTTAATGGGGTTTTTGAATTATAACAATTGAGTTATGTGAACCAAAGTGCTGAGTTTTGTTTTAAAGAATTGCTCTGTGCATCACTGTGGATACTCCCATTTGTGAGTTATGTTCATCTCTTAAATATCAAGGTGAGCTGAGCTACATAAACATTGTTGCTTTTGTTCGATTGAGCACATAGGTGCTTATTCGTCAGTCCTCGATAAAGGATTTTAGTCCGTCTTCCATAAGCAATAAATTTGTGATAGGTGTACGAAATGGCTTCTCCTAAGGCATATATCTGCTGAGAGCTCGCCATATATGGATTATCTCTCTGTGAATACACTGGAGTAATTCCCCTTTTGATGGCGGGCCTCTGTGAGACGGCCTAGGTGTGACATCGGTATCGCTTCTACTGGAAATATTCACAGATCTATTTTCATGGTGCACAAACTACACTGAGAATGTGAAAAGAGTGCCTTGAGTAGAGGGAGCTTATAACCCTAAAGAGAGACAGATTAAGCCTGTATTTTCCTCTGTATTGCAAATGGAAGTGATTGATTTGGCTATTATATCTTTTAGGAAATAAAATGATGTTTTTCATGCCCCAGAATGTGGAAAATGCTCCTGTTCAGTTTCCCATTAACATTGCCTGATTTGAGCTGGCCTGCGTGGTGCATTCTCATCAGGAATCGTTACATGAGTTAGAGAAAATCTCATTGGACATAAATCTTTTCATCAAGGCTCTCTGCGACACACTCTAATCCTAAATCGAGTAAGTCAGCTTTATACATTTGTCATCCCGTGGCATCATTATTATTTTCTGTTCTCACCTGGTTTATATATGGAGACTCTGTGAGGTTTCCAATATATCACAGTGTTTCCCACATACAAATGAACGACTCATCTGTCATCACTGATTCAATTATGGCTACATCAGCACCACATGCTTGTTATGATAAGACAAGTGTAACCCATTGTGATTTCTAGTGGTTACTGCAGCTAGTAGCTTTGTTTGTTTTTCACTTTGTACTTAAAACCATATCAGTCTATTTTTGACTTCTCACCATTAGCAGAGATTGCTACTATCTTCTACAAATGTTGTTAAAGTCCAACCATGCGTACACTTTAATAGATCACAGACAGCATTTTTAAACCCCATTCACTGTCATTCATGTTGAAACAGGGTAAAGAAACATTATAGGACGTGTGAAAGTTGCTTAGTATGGGTCAGTCACCCTTCTAAAGAGAACATCTGCGTTTATTTGGTCAAAAATCACAAAATAAGAGCGAGGGGAGCCATTGAGACAAAAGTTATACGCCTGGAAAAATAGTTCCATGCAAGTTCTGCCTTTCTAGCTCAAATATAAGTATGAAGAAGGATTTTGACACAGATGTTCATTTTGACTAACTTTTGTCACACATTTTCAGGTATTTCCTGTATTATTTACTGAATATGGACAAAATGTAAACAAACACAATATCTCATAGGTAACACTGCCTGGGAAAAATATGTGGGGTTTATGTAACCTATGTGGCCAATGCTGACAAAGGACAGTTACATGTAGTAACACTGGTTTGGTCCTTCAAGTACAGAAATGCTTTGATGCCGTCAGCATGCTAACATGTCCTTAATGGCGATGCTAACATACTGATCTTCAGCAGGTATATTGTAAACCATGTTCACTATTCTAATTTAGCATGTTAGCCTGCTAGTATTTGATAATGAGCACTTAACACAAGGTTGGAAATAGAATTTATTGCCATTGTCTTTACTTAGAATAATCAGTCTTTTCCAGTTTACACACTATGAACAAATGCAGCAAGTTAAAAGGACTTCAGCTAACTTAAAAAGTAATAAATGAAGTGCAAGTATTATTAAGTTGAGCAAAAAGCAATAAATTCATAGTGCAATCAAATACATAAAATGTTCAAAATTAAATACTTAAATACATGCAGAAGACAAAATATGGCAAGTAGGGCCCAACCGATATATTAGTTTACCAATATTATCAGCCTATTGCAGATATATTGGTATCAGCATATTTGTTCTCCAATAAGTGGAGATATTAAAACTGTTTTTTTAAGGCTGAAAAAAATACTTGGACTACCAATTTAAAATGGTGTAATCACATAGTTTGTCCACCAGATGGCAGTCCCTTGTTTAATTGGTAATAAGTGAGGTGTTTACTATTTGGTGGAATGATGTTTGGTATAAAGTTTGTTCAATATCCTGCCTCCATCACATATTTCTGTCACATGTAATTGATAACCACATTCATTATCGGCATCGGCCCCAAATATCCCATATTGGTCAGGTTCTAATGGCAAGAAGAATTAGACCATTAGCTGCATATTAAAAGTCAAAAATTTGTTGTTAATCTATGTGTGTGTGAGAGGAAGGACAGCTGACAGTGATGGCAATACCATTAGTTTTGCAGCTATGTTGTCATAAACTGTAATAAAACTGGTTAATTACATTTTTGTTCTGTTGATGGTGTTTGAAAAAAGGTAAAGGATTGTTAAATCATTGCTATTCATCCTGAGGGGGTCATTACTTTCTGAGCCAAACCTAATGACAATCCATCCAGTAGTTGTTGAGATGTTTAAGTCTGGATTAGCCAACCAGACTGTCAGACCATTGCCATTCTTAGAGCCACACAGCTAGCGTGGCTAAAATCTGCATTGTGCCTCCTTAAAGTCCAGCTTTCCAGCCTATTTTTCTATCAGCCAGTTGTAGCTACATCTGGTCCCTCCACTCTGTGTGTTGCCATGTTGTGCTTGCTAGCACCACAGCTTGCAGCCTTATTAGCACCAACAAATTTGTTCTTGACACTAATTACAGCTTCACAGCAAGCAGTGCAGTGGGCTAGACAAATGAAAGGCAGCAATCTCCCCATCACCATGGCCTTTTTGTAAGCACCAACAGTGACAGGTGTGGGGGAAGAGGAAGGAAAACAATGGATCCTCTTCTGCTGGGTTAAAGGTGGCCTCTTCAAAGGAGGGAGGAGGAGGAGTAAAGGATGGGAGGGTAAGAGAAGCGAGGTCAGCCAGAGGAGATTTCTTTTTTGTTTTACCGAGGGTGCAGGGAAGTCAATAGGAGGTTACCTGGGCCTTAATGCTCCACACATCACTGGAGAGTCTTTCCTCCCCCTGCATCAGCTGTGTTGCTATGAGTTCCTCCTTTCATTTCATGTTTTCCACCCAACAAGCTTAACAGGCTATAACCAACAGCAACAGGAGCTCACAACCTCCGGATGCTTTTCATTGCAGTTGTGTGAGGACAGTCTGCATTTCCTGTTAGAGGTTTCACTCCCAGTCTGTATAGGTGTTTGAAGTGAGAGTTCTCATAGTTCATCCCAAAGAGCAGCAATAGCCTGTGACTATGCAAGTGTCTAAAAATGGAGCAGTTCCCCTGATGTCAAGTTACTCTCAACCCTCCAAGCATCCACTGCGAAGGTTTCCAGTGGCAAAATGTTGGCATTGGTAATGGGCTCACTCATAGGACTTACTACTTTAGAGGAGTCAGGATGCGACTGATGATGAGGAAGGTGTGTGGGCGGGCCCACCAACGCTGCCGCAGATCAGTGGAGGGAGCAGCAGGCAGGAGGAGCTGCAGTGAAAACACACTGAAGCTGACACAGAGATACTAAGTTGTGCTACTCAGCTGTTGCTCTGAAGGGAAAACAGTGAGAGATGAGGTTGTGTGTGTGCATGTGTAAAAATATGTGTGTCCTCAGGAGTGCAGATCATAAAGTTGATATCAGCGATTGTACTTGTTTCTGGTCAAGGATCATAAGCCAGACGGCAGGGGGCCTGGAGCTTACATTCTTTGTGCCGCTGGGAGGACAGTGGCTCTTTCAGAAGGGCCAGCACGCTTGGACTGGCCTCTTATTTACAGCTGAGGGTGGTTTAATGTCACACAGGGGTTGTTATGCTTTGTTTGAGCTCACTTTGTTGTGTTTTAGATGCCAGATGGGGTTGCATTTGTCACAGAGGTACCGAGCAGTGGCTGGAGTTGCAGAAAGTTTAGGCAGTCCCTGGAAAGTATTTTAAAGTCAGTTTATTATCAATTTCTGTGAGCGACAACATCTGGCACGTCTGAATCATGCTGATACCGTAAATGCCATCCTCCAGGCAGTTCATCCAGGGGTAAAACAAACATTTGAAATTATTTGGAAAGGCTTTTTATCCAAGGTCCACTAAATGTACACACTGTACTTGAAACTTGGCTTGACTGACAGCAGTAGTCCGAAGCGCCAAATATGGCGTGGATGCGGCACAGACTCTTGGGGAGATTCCGTGGTCCTCCCACATGTACTCCCATCTGCAGTATTTGTGGTACCGTGTGACTCCCCACTCCTCCAGACAAACACACACACACACACACACACACACACACACACTCACACACTCACACATGCTTGTGTACGTGAGTGCATGCACATGTGTAAAGAGCACATAGCCCAGAAAAGCTTCTAGTCTATCACGTCTGCTGCAAATCTCTTATTAGCAGGTATTTGGCCATGTTAGCTGCACTCCCTGGAATTTACTGAGGAAATAAATCTGGAATGAGAGACTGAGAAAATTTGCTTTAAAGGTAGTGCCTATTTTTGTCAGCGTGTGTGTGTGTGTGTGTGTGTGTGTTCATCTTTGTGTGTGTAACTCGTTAGTCATGAAAGAGGGATATTTATACTCATTTCCTCAGACAGTTATGCACATATTTTCCTCTCCTCTTTCCTTTTCCTTTCTCCTCTCATGTCTGATTCATTCTCTTGACACTACTTTCCAAGACTAGACACCCCCACCCCCCCATCTTTTTCACAGAAGCATACAAGAGGTTGGAGATGACTTGCTCCCTCAAAGGACTGTTTTCATACTTCATTCATAAATCTGCGCACCGTCACACATGAACATGCAATGCAAAGTCATGCATATGCTCCCGTCTGTGTTGGTTTTTCCAGCATGCACCTGATCCACACACACACACACACACACACCCCACAGCCTCCCTTTGGGACCTATGAAAAATCTTTGAACATTTAAATTGCTGTAAATAGCCTACCTGCCCAAAGTGCTGACCCAGAATAGGCAGCTCCAAATAAAGATAAAGCCATTTGACTGTATGTGTAACATTTTCTTACAGGAGGATCAGCGCTATATGTCTGTGTATCCATTAAGGCCAAAGTAATGGCACACATGGGAGATAGAGAGAAGAGGTTACATCAAATTAATAATTGAGTGAGATTGATTATCAAGCAAGGAACGCTTCACAAACAGTGCCATGAATTTTATTTTAATTGGTTGTTTGTCTCTGATAATCAGTGTCTGGTCCTCCAAAGGTCCTGAGGGTTAACTTCAAGACCATTATAAGAAAGACAGAAAGGGGCAATTTAGCTAATTAGGAAGAATAAAGCAGAAGAAGTGAATGTTTCAGCATATTTATGTTGTGTTGCGTGCATGTACGCATGCTTGCGTACTAATTTGTAGGCATTTAAGTGCCTAGAATGATGCAGCCTCATTCACCCAAAAGGCATCCACATGTTCTGTGTTCCCTAGCTTCAGTCATTTCGCAGCATAGTCTCACAATTCATCACACAGACATGAGAGAATAGAATATTGCTTGTTTTCCAAGAGCCAACAGTGAAGCCACATGCTCCAGGGCAATGCAGCATATGAGTGGTGCCACTTACTATCATCAATATCTGCCTTGTTTCTGTTAATAAACTTGACTGTGGCACAGAGTCATTAGGGGGTTTGCCTGTCAGGCAAGATTACTCTTGATCCTCCTACAGATGGTTTCAGCAGCTTGTCTCTGTTCTTGTTTTCAACAGAGACGTCGGAGAAAACAAAGATGGTGTCACACTGTGTTGATTCTAGTCAGTCAGTCACGAGTGATGATGGTTAGATGCAAAACACTGCTGTCAGGAAAGAAATGGAGAGATGCATTGAGAGTATGAGGTGTTAGGAGAAGAGAGTAAGAGAAAGAGGCAGTAAATTAAGACGGGGACACATGACACCCAAAGCATGACTGTAATAGGCAGATTATTGTAATGCTTTGGGCATCACGAGTAAGCAAACCAAATTGGAGCCAGTCTGTCACAGTTGGTGTTGACAATCAGGAGGTGAAATCATACAGGGTGTGGGACTCTAAGGACTCCTGTTGCTGCCGTTGGTTCTTCCTGAGATTATTTTGCAATGACACGCTGCAAGCCAAAACCTTATGTGTTGCATTAGACATGAAACTGTGACCTTACCATCCCTGTGTGAGGGTACTTCTCTCTGTTTTTGATGGGCATGTGTTGATACCTGCCTGTTTAGCCAGGTCGTTTTCTTGCTTGACCAGCTGTCTATCAGGTGAGCTCCGCTGGCTGTCCTCAGGAGCCACTTACATCCGTCCAGTCACTTTCAAAGTTGTCGTCAAGTTTAAAACTATGAACATTTACAGTGCGTTGTGTTGAGTGAGATTAAAATTTATGTATCTCTTCCGTCTCAAAGACTCTCTCCGGTGTGCATCTTAGTTTCTGAGTGTCTTATTTCACCTCAAAAACTGAGAGCCCCTTTTTTGGTCTCTTTTCTTTCTTCCAGGTGAAGCTTTTTTATGGCTTATATGAGCTAGAGCCCCAACACAACAAAGCCCCCCTAATGTGATGTCAGTAGGACATCTCTTCTTCTCTCTTAGCAAACATCTATTTCTACCACAGCACTAATAGTATCCTAACAGGGAGTTGTAATAAAAATAACAGAAACTGCCCAAAATGTAAATGGAAAATTAATTTACTAGTCTATACAGTTTCTCCAAATTTTAGTAAGTTTTCACCTCGCTGATATAAATTTGCTTTACAGGCCTTGTTAGCCAAATCTCTTTATTCAGTGTTCCCAGGATTAGCCAGATTCTGCATTTCACAATTTAGGAACTAGTGCCAATGTAAGAAGATTCCTTCATGTAGCTCAGTTTTTAAAAAAAGTGTATATAGTGTGTCAGACTTTTATACCAGAGTAACTATAACCTAACCATGACAAGGTGTTTCAGTTGCCATCTCTTACATCCTTTCACTGTGGGACTGCTGTTTTAGTCCACACCCAAGTTTGATTACTGTGTTCACATCTTCCCAAACACACCGCACCATGGGGAAAAACAATCCAGAGTTCGATTCAACTAAACTAAACCAGGCAAGTGTGAAAATACCCTGTAGCTAATTTATCATAACCATAATCCTTCAAGAACCTCGATCAAGTATTGGTTGTCATGCGAAGATGTTGTAGACAGACTGTTGGCATTGGCTGTGAGGAAAAAAACTTGAGATTGTGTAAATAATGTATGTAAGGTTTTTCAGAATCATCCATTATTGATGCTCTAATTTAGAAGTTATTCAGTCCACCATCTTACACAAGTTCAGCAGTTTTACTCAGCTCCACCAAGGAGGAGTAATTGTCAGGTTTGAAAAATCTGTGTATGTTGGATGTGGGGTCTCATGTCCCTGTGGGTTTTAGTAATCAGTTTCCAGACAGACTTCCACAGCAGAGCAAAAGAACAAGAAAAGTCTCCAAGTGGGTGAATCAGGGAGAAGACAAAGTGGTTGGAGTGAAAGGTTTGAATGAGAAACGGAAAAGCAAGGGGATACTTCGACAGGAATGCTGTGATGGAACGCAATGCAATCATGGTGCCAAGACTAAAGCCACTGTTGTTCATGTAGCAACTGTTCTTAGACCCCCAGTGACATCAGAGTGGGGTCTGCTGTTCCCAAGCCTGATTTAGCCACATACGCTGGCAGCCATGAGTTCCACTGTTCCTGTTTGTCAAGCAGGAACCACTGATGCCAGTAATGACATCATGACTCAAATTCACAGTAAATCTTTTCAAACAAAGACATCCTCGCACACACGCACACACACACACACACACACACACACACACACACACACACACACACACACACAAATATATATCCTTAATATATACCAGCACACACAGGCATTCATCCCTGTAGGAAGATCATCTTCAGACTGGTGTCATGTCAAAGTCCAGCCAGTGTTTCCTTTTCAGTGGATAAAAATGAAAAGGTGATGTAGACGCAGACTGAGATGGACAAAGAAATGATTTGTTTGCTTTGCAAGGAAGTCATCATAAAGAGGGATTAAACTGGGATCTGTTGACGGAAAAAGAAGTCAGACTCATTGTAGCAGTAATCCCTGTAGTACCGCCGTGCCGTCATACTGTTCTCCTAAATCCATTATTACAAACACACACCTTTGAGTTTATGCAGTCACATCTCACCATCAGCAAATCTTCTGATGAAAATTTCAGATGGGTATTTCAGAGTAAAAGCCGCACGCTTGGAGGGCTTGTGACTGGACTTAATGAATAAGAATCAATATTTGACATTGATTGCGGCCTTTTCTGAGAGTGTGGTGCGCCTCAACAGGCTGCTCTAGTAGCATAAATTTTGTATTTGACCCGGAGCGTGACGCTGAACGGTGAAGAGAGGTCAACACAGGAAGTAAGAGGCCTCTAATGCTGCTCATTAGTGCTGGATGCTAATGGGCCTATCGTTAAGAGCTGTGTGATTTACTGCAGGTTTCCCTTTATCATCCACACACATGCCTCAACACAAAGACACATATACATTCAGAATCATACTATTCTCACCTTGACAAATGTATTCCAGTTGGCATATTCAGCTCTACCTCCCTATAGTTATGAGTTTTACCTACAGTGATCCTCGGCAGGAACATTCATGTCAAAAAAAAATGCAAATAAGTAGGTCTTGACTGATATTTTTGTTTGCTGATGGTATCAGTGGATACTGATAGTATCAGCAAACAAATCAAATATATCCCAGATATATCGTATGGCAGATGTATCAGTGTCAGATGTTAAAACTGCTTTCTACAGCTAGAAAAAATACTTGGATTAATGATTTAACATGTGTAATTACATAGTTTTTCCAGCAGAGGGCATATTTGTTATTTAAAAACTAATAAGTGAAGCGTTACTGTTCAGTGCACTGATGTTTGGAATAAAGTTTGGGGTTTTTTTGTTTTTTTATAAAATATCCTGCTTCTTTTTCATATCTTTGTCACAAGTATTTGATACGTACATTCAACTGATATTATATAATATCAGCTGATATAGCAGATTTTGACATTTTCTTGCTTCCTAATATCAGCATCGGTCTGAAAAATCTCACATCGGTCAAGTCCTACAAATAAATTTAGAAAGTAAAAGAAATAAATAACAGAGATGTGTAAAGCTAAATTAAGAATAATACAAATTAAAATGTACACAAGAGCACTTGCGCAATAAGATAGGATTTAAAGAGCATCAGCTGCCATAGTAAATGTTCTGTAACAATATTTATCATAATATAATCACTTAAGTAATTTAAGAGTTCTTCCGCGATACTATTTCTTATAATAAAGTGTGAAAGTATTCAACCTTGTAATCCAGGGGCAGAGGTTTACACTCATTATATTTTACATTATGCAGTGTGTGTGTGTGTGTGTGTGTGTGTAAGAGAGAGCCTGCTGCTCCCTAAGACTAGCCCCAAGCGTATCAATCGTGTTAGGCTAAGTGTTGTGGAGAGTGGTTATGTGTGTTTGCTCAGCGGAGAATCACTTTGTGAGGTGTTAGCTCGATGTGCATCACTAGCAGGGTGAGACAGAGGGGACTTATTCTCTTGTATCCTGGCTTAAATTATAAAGAAGAAGAGCTCCTGTGGTGTTCAGAGGGGAGGGGGTTGGGGGGGCTATAATACATTGTTTACCTGCTACGACACGGCTGAAGAAACATAGCGGAGGGAAAAAAAAGAACGGGAGTCAGTGACAGCAGAAGAGACACGGCCAATTATTCTGACCTTGTGTTTCTCTCCAGCTCAGGCAGCTAAAGCAGCATCACAGTGTGAAGTGTTGTTTGACTGTTTTCTTACTCAGATTTGCAGAGCAGGGGCGAATAAGTGAAAAATAAAAGTTCAAAAAGCAGGCCAATTACTGCAAGCCTGAAAGTTTGGAAACTCTCACTAACAATTCTTAACTTTTTCACAGGCTCAGTAAGAACTGAAGCCACAGTTATAAATTATACATACTAGAGTTCATCAACTTAACCACTAAGCTTTTTAATGAGTGCACAAAGATTCATGCCTCTTAAAAGAATTACTAATTCTGGTTTCACTGCACTGTCACGTCTTATATGAAGAAATAAAACTGCAAATACGATATATCTACATTTTAAATTTGCTGTGTAGCTGCTACATTAGAAACAAACAAAACTTACAAAAACCTGAAAGGGTTATAACATTTGCTGTCAATTTAAAAGCTCCAAAGTTCACCTGTGCCTCATTTTGACTTCACTTCTTGACATTGAGAATAACTTATGCAGCTGTTTGAGATGGAGAGTTTTCAAAGATGCTCACGGATATAAAAGGAAGATTGGGTCACAGAAGAAGGTCTCTGTTTTACAACCATTTTGCAAGCCAAAGAATAAATGCTCCTGGCTGCGTTTTAATCAAGACATAATTTAGCTATGATCCCACCTTAGCCTGTTTAATAGTGTTTTCTCTCTGTGGTACACAGGAATTGTTAGGCTTTTAAAAATGTGATATTTCTTTATGAGGTTACAGTGTTGCTTTTTATTAGTCTATTTAATGGGAATTATTGATAGAATTTTGAAACCTTCCCAATGCATTTTTGCATCATTAAAATACATCAAAATGTTGTTATCTGACAATTATAAAAGATTTGTGCTTGCTTACCGTGATATCGAAGACCTTTATAAAGCCTAAATATAAAGGGGCTTGTTAGAAGATTTCTTTATTCAGCACTATTTAGTTCAAACTTTTAATCAACACAGCTTAACAAAGACTTTTGTGTACCGAGGGCTGTGAAAAAATAAGCATCCACATCTAAAAATCACTAATTACCAGAAACATAAACAAAAGCCTAGATACAAGCCAAATGTTCTGTAGCTGTAAAATGTAAGATTTTAGTTTTTAATTGGAGTATGGGGACGATTTAAACATTCAAATTGTGGCATTTCTCAAAAGAACAATGTTTTTTCATATCAGCTCGTTAAATATAATTACATTATACCAAATAATCCAAACAATGTTCAAATTTAGAAAAATGTGTAATTTTATCGAAAAAACGGGTGTGTTTCATTTCGTCACCCCTCGCTAACTTTCAATGTATCACCAGTCAGAGAGGAAGGGAGGAAGTCGTCAAACATGACTTTAATGCTTTACCTCTGCTGTGAACATTTTGACTGAAGCAGTCATAGTCATAGTCATTTTTATCTGCATTTGTTGCTTAAAACAATGATTATTTTTTTCGTACAGTGACCTGTGTGCCCATTAGGGGAGTGAGGCAGCTACAGGTTTTGTCCAGCAAAGCTGTGATTGCTCTGCCATCATGTTTCTTACCTTACTCTGAAACTGTATTAGTCCATAATTTTCTTGATTAGCTTGAAAGATATGAGTTTTTACAGCCACATAGACCATGTCCTCTGTGACCCTGATGATCTGACAGTAGCAGACACCTTGGCCTGACATACTTCAAAGCCATTTTGGGTGACTTCCAGCACTATACTGGTTCCTGATTGCATTAGGCTCTGAGGAGCTTGCTGGCAGCATTAGACCCAGCTTGGGTAGAGCTCATGCTCTTCTTATTTTCTCACCAGCAGCATCGCCTCTTTTCTCTGTCTGTCCTCGGAAGTGTGACCCTCAGTCACAGGCTGAACTGTAATAAAGGTTATTTCCTAAGTTAATGTCATCTTCATCAGCACTGCTGATCCACTTCACAGTCCACAAATGTAGCACAGGAGTTTTTTCAGTAATAGGATTACACGTCCAAGAATGTCAGTGTGTAACGGTTTAATTGTTTGTTCGCTCTTTATTGGATTTTGTAATGAACACAATACGCCACAATGGTTCCAGGGTGTCATCCCAGCAGCATGAGCACTTATTATTCCTATAATTTACTCTTTGTTTCTGTGTTATTTAAATTTGCACTGTCAAATTTATATTACATGTGGCGTTGAAGTGACAAAGAAATGCATTACTGTGATAAAGCTGCAAATATTGACTGTGTTCTAATTTTAAAGGTTGTATTTATTTAATTCATTAATTTTTTATCTTTAATTTGGTGGAAAATAGAAAAAATAATGGAAAAAAATGGCTGTTTAAAGAGAAAGAGCAGCAAATACTCATAACTGTCCTCAGCTTTTATTTGTGTGTGTTTGTGTGTGCTTGCATGCATAGTAAGTGTGTCCTAACTTGGATTATTTAAAGGAAACGTCTCCTAAAGATTTGGGACATCCTTTTCTGGCCCTCTCAAGGACAGGCAACCTGTCAATAAAACCCAAAGATGCTGATGATCTGACCCGAGATCTTTTGACAAGCTCGAACTACAGATTGTTTGTCATTTTAGCTTAAAAAATGAGGATAAATTCACATATTTGTTGATTTTCTGTCAATCAAGAAATGGATTGATTGGCTTTTAGCTGGTTAGCGGGCATGTACCAGTTACTGCTGTCATCTGCTCAATTTGCGCGCGGTCTGTATCTGCTCTGGGATTTCATTTTGATTTATTACACAGCGACACAGAGATATTATTAGTAGTAATACTGTCTGTGCTTCCCTCCAGTGGGTGTTCAGGGGTCACGGTCAGCCACGGAGCTGGTTGGGATTTGGTGTCGTGCACATTCAGCAGCGCAGATGCTCGCCAGCATGCAAGTTTAAAATGGGTCTTCTGCATGAAGGGCGGCATCTCCTCTCACTTAACCACGTCATTGCCCCCACATGTGAATTATTTGATGTGTTCTGATTCACAAGCGAATCAGCCCCGAGGCTTGATGACTATATTATTATCAGCAAATGCTCTGCTGTAATTTTTGTCTTGCTGCGTGTGCTGATGTACGTTCAACCTTCCCACTGTCAGCCCCTCTCAGGGCTGTAATAGCTGTGCAGCAGGGTACTTAACTCATGTTGCACCAAAAAGACATCTTGATTGTTGAGAATTCACTGTGCAACACCAGAGAGTGTCCTATCAGTCCTCCTTTACCTCCTGCAGGGACCTGTGGTTTTGGGTTTGGGGCAAATCTGCAAGACCATTCATACCACTCAATCTGTGGATGATTCAGATTAATTGCAATAGGATTTCCAGTCTATCTTTAGCAAGGATATAAAAAGGGTTGTAAGCAGTTACTCACTCTTTCCCTCACACGAGAAGTAATACACAGATAATCTGATTGCACACCTAGCTTTTCATTTTCAGCGGCCCCCCTCCTCCACCTGCATGGAAACACTCACGGTGTTTGCGGAAATGTTGTGGGGGCTTATCGTCTTATACACACAGATTTGTTAATCCTATACCTGCTCCGACGCAGCTGTGCTGATTACCTGATTCGATGGGGCCATAAGCCTTAAGGCCACACTGACTCACATCACGCCTCGAACGTTTGCCAATACAAGCGATGGACACACAGACATAAAATAGGAAATTCAAAATGAAATGGTCACGAATGGCTACATCAGAGTCAAGCATGTTAGGAGAAACTGTGAAAGAGGTGATTCCTGCAATAAGATATCTTCTACAACATGTTTACTTTGAATTAGTTTTAAGAGTATTTTTGTTTTTAGCCTTGTTAGTGTCTCCAGTGTCTCCTCTTCCAGACTGAAATATCTCAACAACTAGCAGATGGATTGCCTTCAAATTGTGTGATGACATTCATGATTTCCAGAGGATGAGGCCTCGTGACTTTGGTGATGTCCTGATTTTTCCTCTTGGGCCAACTTGAGGCTGACATTTGTGGTTTTCATTGAAATATCTTAACAACTAATTAGTGCTATTTATGTTCCCCTCTAGGGGAATAATCTTTTCATTGTTGTTGTTGTTTCATAAGCAATGGGGGACACAACACAGTTAACTTCAAACATCCCTAATTGCTACTGTCTTCCTTATAAATTGAATAATCGTCACTTTGGTAAACCGTTGTCTGGTGACATCATCATCAAGTAAACTATAGATATTCTGCTCAGCCTCAGTTGCACTTTGTGTTAAAGGTTAATCACGAAATGCAAGTGTGCTAAAATGCCAAGCTATGATGTTGCACCTGCTAAAAACACCTTGCATCACTAAACATTAGCATATTAAAATTGTCATTGCAAGCATGATTACATGCTGAAGTTGTTATTACTAGCTACTACTAGCTCAGAGCACTCTTGTACATATGCAGCCTTTTGTCTCATTTCAAATACTCCTGTTGGTATAATAGTACACTGTGTGCACAATATACTTACTTAGTAGATTGTAATGTGTACACAGGTGGGGTACATATAGGGTTATGTCAAGTTGAACACAGCTGTTGTGTACTAATGACAAGCAGAGCATTTGACTGCATCTTTGTCTTTTTAACAGACGATCACATTTGGGCAAAGTATTCCCAACCATCTAGTTGCAATTGTTTAAAGCTTAAACTATCTGCTGACTTGTTTGCTCACTTGACCTGAAGTCAGTCTTGATTAAAAATGAATAAAAATGAACATATTTTTCCTTGCTTGTTTCCCATGAAGTGGAAATAAGGCTGCCATCTGTGGCAATGATGTGTCCTCCACAAGCTTAAAGAACAGTATCCTTGCCTCTTGAGAGTAGGAGCAGACTTAAATTAAGTCTCTAATATCTAATATAAGTGAAGATCCAGCAGCAGGATTGCTTAGTTTTCACCTTAAATTTGCTCAGAGGCAGGCATCGGTTCACAGAGGTGAAATAAGTGAACCCTGGTCGTCCCTCTCCTTCTGTTAGAGCAAAGATGGCCAGCATTGAGGGTGAGGAGTGTCCAGCATCCACAGTCAACTTTTTGACCTTAGTAAGGACACCATCTGGGTGCTCTTGTGAACTGAAATTTGCCATAATTGTCACTGTGAAGGCATATATGCGTTTAAAATAGCAAGTCTAAGTACAGAATGATGTGACTTGAGACACAGCATAAAGGGATTTTATGCATATTTTAGACTAATATCAGTCAAATTTATTTTTTGTTCCACACTTTAATTCTCTTCCTCACTACTGCTGTGTGGAATGCTTGCTGTCATCTGTGTGTGTGTGTGTGTGTGTGTGTGTGTGTTGTGCAAGTGTGTCCTCATTTAGATTAATTAAAGGAAATCTCCCGTGAAGAGTGGGGGCGTCCCAATCTGGCCTTCTCAAGGACAGGCAACCTATCAATAATATCACAGCCTCCACCCCAACCTACACACAATGGGCTACTACCACCCACTCAGATGTACACACACACACACACACACACACACACAGGCATACCTCATTCTAACACCATGGAAACAGTCACCCAGTGCCGCTCCCAAGCCTGGTGATCATCACTCTCATTTGCCGTGGAACAAAGGCTGTGAAATTCTGCCTGTTATTACAGCTCTCTTATCAGCTTTCCCTGCTTGCTTCTGCCGTGAAGCAGCACTCAGCTCAGTTGCTCAGTCATTCATACGGCTTTTTTTTTTCCAAAGTCACATTTCTATTGTGGACCGTCGGCTGTTCTTTTGTCGCCAGCGACCACTGAGTACGATCTGGCGTGAGTCATTACTGAAGTAAACATCATGGCACATTGTGAGGGAGAGAGCAGCATGTGTCGTTCTGCGGAAAGGGGTTGCCCCAGCGAAGATAATTGCTGATTGCATTCAGCTGATCTGTGGCTTTATAAAGGTGGAGTGTGTGTTTTGTGCTTGCGTGTGAACACAGAAGTGGGTTTTATGAATCTTCAGTGGCAGAATAAATATCTTAAGCCTCGACAGGCACAAAATCCCTTCCACTGATACCGTCTTGATCATTAGCGTCATGTAGTGATACAGTCTTGCTTCCTGTGATGAGGGCGCCGTTCATACGTGAGAACCAGGGATTCCATTCACAAGTTTCTATGGTTACAGAGGCAAGCGTCAATATGTTGTTGACACCAATGTCGCTAAGATTCTCTCTTTCCCCCTGAGCAGACGGCAATGTCAAGATGTTGTTTGATAATTGGGATGAGGAGGACTAAAGGGAAATTTGTGCAAAGGAGGAGGAGTAAGAGGTTGATGCATTGTGGGAAGCACAGGCGGTCACATAGAGGAGAGCAGTTTCATTACGAGGTCTTTTTGCTTAATTCATTTGTTTTTCTCTCTGAATTGTTGTTTAATTGTGGTCCTGCTGTCTGTTGTTTCACTCTTTTACTCATTTGTTTCACTTACTTGGCTGCTCTTGTGCCCCGTCTTGTCTCTCCTCCGTGTCACTCATGAATATATTCATGCGAACATCATCATAGTGAATCTAATTAGGAAGGAAACCATGTTTTCAGTTTAGTGTGTTTCTGGTGGTAAGCAGAGTTCCGCTCATTTTCACCACAGCCTCCCAGAGGAAGGACAGAAAAAGATATGAAAAGAAAAAAATCAGTGAATGGGGAAAAAGGTACGAGCAAGTGTGTGATTTTGTGATGTTTGTGTGAGTTGTGTTAAAGAAAGGCAGCGATGGAGGCGCAGGTCTGTCCTTGGAAGTGAGGCTGAATAACAATAAATCAGTCGAGCTGCATCGGGGACTTTTACACCACTAGCACATAACTTGAAAGAGACTTTGTGAGAAGTACAATTGAGATTGACACAGCGCGCACATCTAAAGCCAACAGTCAAACAGTCCACACTGTACAGTAATGATGTCGGGCCTAGATGCTTGATGTTGATGTCGTGGGGAATATAAATGAAGGACAGTTCTTTTAACGGCTCAGCGTTGAGCTTTACTCTTTATTCTTTATACTTGGTTAGGATTAGCTGACTCCTTGGTGACCACTTGTCTTCCTGCAGTCCCAAATGAGAGATAGAGGGGGAGACAGAGGGAGAAAGAAAGTGTCTTTTTTAATTCTATGCATGAAGGATAG
>JAQLOL010000013.1:11740237-11755884 GCA_029783665.1 Naso thynnoides
TGGACTGGTTTCTTTTATGTGGTTTTGCTGCAAAGTTGTAAGAAAATATTGGGACATATTTCAGTTGCACGCACACTCTGCCAGTTTCAAGGAATTCACTTGGATTTTTCCAAATCGGAATGACTGTGGCATTCCTCCAAAACCTCCCTGAACCTTAGAGAAGCTGTGGGACAAAACACTGGACAGCCACCAAATATCACGTTCCCCCTCTGCTTTTTCGCTCTTTGGAGACTAGCCATAGAAAAGTCACTTAACCAGCAGAATCGTGACAGAGTGAGAGAGATGGCATCTCTCCTCCCTTGTTGATTAATGTTGAATCTCTCTAAGGGTGCATGTATTCAAGTCCTAATCCTCATTCTCCATGCCTTATAAATCTCTCTTTAAGTATGTAAGCCAAGTTCTTTAACAATGCCATATTTGCTCAGTGCCACCATTAATATTTGGTAATGGCTCACTAACTGGATTTGTGCACATTTAGGAGTCAAACTTTGCCATTTGGGTCTGTCTAGACCTAGTTCCAGCGTATGGCGCCATTGGTATGAATGATGAAGTAAAATTGCTGAACAGTACATGAGAACTTAGTACTGTAATATGGTAAAATGTGCAAATTATATTCATCTTTAATGCATATATAAAGCTGTGCAGCCACGTGACACCCAACAATCACTGGCTTCGACAGACACATTACACCGAAAGAGATACAGTCTCGGAAGATGAAATAGCACATAAGCCATGGGATCAATCCGCATTACCATAGCTATAATCACCTGGATTGATTCTGCAGCAAAAAATTATCATACCTGAGGAATAACTCAATGGGTGCAGTTCAAATTGATGACACAAGTGGAGGGAGGGATGGCCAGTGGGGAGCTCAGAGGTGGATCATGGTTCATAAGAGCTCTGAGCGAGGAGATCAATAGGGGTTCGCTGAGCCTGGCTCAGTGTCCATAATGTGATGTGTACACAATCAATAGCCTCCCCCAAGCTGGCCGATGTGCCGCTGGTGTGGCATGGGTTATTTTTCTTCTGTGCAGCAATTTTTCTCCCCCTTTGAAGTAAGGAATGATGGGGATCCAGGCAGAGGAGGTAAAATAGGGTGTAAATGTGCAAATACAGGGCTGTCACTGATGATAGGACATTTAGAGAGGAGTTAGCGGGCCTATTGACTGCCTCCTGTGGGACCTGAAAGTGGATGGGGAAAGTTGATTCCTGCAGTTTCAAGTGTGGTGGTTGAGATGACAGGTGGCTGAGAGGAGGGGCTCAAGAGAGCTCTTAACTCGCCGGCCCCTGCCGGTTTCTCCTCTGGATCGACTTCACTCGTCCTGCTCCCAGAGGATCTCATACTACCTTAAAGGAGCTGCGGGATTAAAATTGTGATGTGGGTGTCAGTGGCTAAAGTGAAGTCACTCCCTTGATGCACAAGAGATCTTCTCCCAAACTGCAGCCCACACTGTCGCCAGCACTATATTTTAAGCTGTCCCCTGAGGAGTTGAGCCATCTGTTTTTTCTGTTTTGTGAGGACATTCGTCAAGTGATTTTTTTTTTTGTGTGTGTTTTATAATTCGTTCAGGAGTAGAGACCAAAGTATCCTGGGGAAATCCATAGAGTATTGTATAAAAATAAAAAGTCATGTGACAACTTATAATTCTCTCTCGCCATCTGTCTTGGAAGCAGTTTCCTTTCCAGCACAGTCATGCTATGCAGTCTTGGTGTAAGGTTAGCTAAAGAGCCAGAATAGCCACGGACACCTAAAGCACAGCACATCACCTAATCATCTGAGGACATTACCCTCCCGTCTAAGCCAATCAGGTCTCATGACTAGCCTGACCATGACCTGACGATGGCATCCTGAGGTCACAGAAAGAGGGGCATGTAAACGGAGAAGAGGAAGATTCTGAGGGAAACTTGTAGCAGGAGCAATTTTTAAATACAAATAATGTCTGACTTTTCAGAGCTTCCAGAGAGACAAATTTAATACAGCTGTTTATATTCAAATTGAGCATTTTTTAGTCATGAGTGGCATCTTTTTATTTTAGCAATTAAGGTTAAAAGCAACTATCTCAGTTCTCTCATCTCAAACAATACTGGAGTTATATATGCAGACAGCTTGGTGCTTTTATTAGTTTAGTCAAATGATAATGGTCCAACAACATTTTAATTTAAGTCATTTTACCAACATGAACTCCCACTGATGTTTAACAGTGTCCACTTCAGTAAAACACATATTTTCATCTCCTGTCCCTGTTAGCTTTCCACCAATAGGTCACTTCCAGGTCAGCTGACCTGATGGCACTAGTTTCCGTCTCTTAATCCACCACTTAAGGCACTTGATGCTATACTTAATGCTACCATGCATGCAAATCAGGGGCAACGAAGAGTCCAAGTAATTGATCTTCTTAACTACTCCTACTCAATTACAGTAGGTTAATGCAAGCCACCTCAGGATTGCTCATCCTCGAGCTCAAAATGCCATTCGCTGCTGGCCATGAGTGCAGGGTGCAGGGGTGTGTGGGAAGGTGAGAACGCACGGGTGTGGGTCAGCGAAAACATTATTCACTTTCTCTCTGTTTGTGTGCGTGCCCACAAGTCTGTTCATTCAGCTGTTCATTGTGCAATTTTAAAGGGGCTTGCTTGCTCCAAAGTGTGGAACTGAAGAAAATTAACAGTTTCTGCATCAGTTAATGTAAATTTAAAAAAAAAACAACCATGGACTTCTAAAAATAGAAAAATAGTATAAAGAAATTCTTGTACTGTATCTTAAAAAGATTTGCTGCATAAGTAAACGTCAGTAAGATAATAAACTGAACAAAATCACTATCTCCTGCTCTAATATACTCTTTATTTGAGCTGACTCGGTGCCAAGGTGTTCAGCAACAGGAACACAAGCATAGGTCTTTTGATCCAGTAACTTGGCACCAGAGGGTGAGTCTTAAATGAGCTTGCCAAAAAGTTCAGGGGTACAGAGGCAATCTGCATCTTTCAGCGCGGTGCCAGGCCCAGGTTGCCTCACTTAGCTGCTAATAGGTTTAACCTAATCAGCACCAGCATTCATTTAGTGGTAACACTTCCTCTGCTGAGCCATGACAACCCCTTGTCTTTTTTTTTTCTGTCTTTCTCACCCAGCGGAAATTCTCCTCTCTTTAAAAACACTTTTTATATATCCACATTTGTCAATTTCAGGATGTGTCACCAGCCACTTTTTTTCAGAGTGTCACACCAAGCTAGGGGCTAATGGATTGACAGTCGAAATGGGCAAACCATGAACCCTCCTGCAAAATCCTTGAGCTCTGTCACTGAATGATTTTCACTAATATACAATATTTGCTAAATTAGGGAAATCTCAAGGGAGATGGAGTGACTCTCTCCAGACTGCACTGTGTAAATTTATATAAGATAATAAATATGCTGTGCAACTGAACGCAGTTTGTGATTAGTATTCTGGGTGTCTTGTTTTCCTGTCTTGACTGAGACTCTTCAATCTTTGTTTATTCATTTTTAATTGGTTTCATATTGCTCAGGTCATAGAGGACTTCGCGAAAAAGAATGCAAATTTTTCCATGCACTAGACTTCAGTCGATTGTTCAGGTTAAGCTGCAGTATTGCAGAGTGCAGGATGGAGACTTTTCACCTGTGTGGGCTGAGACACTAAGCTGGGTGGAGTTGAGCTGTGCAAAAAGGGCATGAATTAATTCCAGCAGCCTTTCAAGGAGTTATATCTCTGGCAAAGAAGGGGAAAAGGGTGAACGACGTGAATGTCATATCTACTTCTCACACTCACCATATATTGCTCACGTAGACATTTCATATATCCCAAACCTCAGTGAAAACAGGCCAGATTTTAACTATGGAGGTAAATCCTGGTCAAGGTAAAGAGCTGCAGTTGAAACACAACCTCATGCTGCGCAGACCTTATGGGATTATGCAGGATGTTCTTGCCCATCTCCTTACTCTGCACAAGGCACCTGAAAGCCCATCAATGCGTCATTTTTCTTTTGTAAATTTGCCAAGAGCCTAAAGTAGTTTTAAAACTATTTGTAGTTACTTTTATTACTGAAAGCAGTAAATCATAATTTAGGACAGATGGAGGAAGTTTTAGACGGTTGCCAACAGGTGGAGCCAAAATCCTTTCACTCTTTTATCTTTGTTCGATGGGATGCCAACAAACACAGACACACTAATTTATTCCAAAATAGATGTCTGCCCTAGTTATTTTCCTTCATTTAAATTTTCTCCTTATATAATAATTTATCTTGCAATGCCGCAGTCATTAAGAGATTCAATCATTTGGAACCATCTTTTGTCATTTCAAATTACCAAGCTACCTTCCTTTGTCCTTATAAACAATATTATGATGTGCTTTAAATCATTAATATGCATGAGGAAGGATCGTTTTCATTCAAGCACAAACCTGTAGTGCCATTTAAGCAAAGGGAGAGACTCCATTAGATTACCGTCATTTATACTCCAAACCTCTCAGCCTTTGCTGAATACAAGCTTCATCCTTCAAATCAGTCACCTATAATCATTCACAGCGTATTCTATTTCTGACACAAACCACGGAGCCATAATGATTGACAGAGACAAAGTGATACATTGACTGAGCAACACAACGTCTATATCTAAAGTCAAAATTTTCTTTGCTAATTATTTTTTTGCGTCTATTTCAGAATATTAATTCTCTTTTTCAGTTCCATTACAATGTCAGTGATAGTAATTTTTACATGAATATGGATGAATTTCTTGGAATCCTTCTAATATTTTATTCCTTTCTGTGCTTTCTTTCCAGATTCTTGCCATCATCTCGATCCTGTTCATCGTCCTCTCCACCATCGCTCTGTCCCTCAACACCTTACCGGAGCTCCAGGTCGTAGATGAGTTCGGCCAGGCTAACGACAACCCGCAGCTGGCCCATGTGGAGGCAGTGTGTATTGCCTGGTTCACCATGGAGTACCTTCTTCGCTTCCTCTCATCCCCTAATAAGTGGAAGTTCTTCAAAGGCCCGCTGAATATCATTGACTTGTTGGCAATTCTGCCCTACTATGTCACCATCTTCCTCACTGAGTCCAACAAGAGTGTCCTGCAGTTCCAGAACGTGCGCCGTGTGGTGCAGATATTCAGGATCATGAGAATATTGAGAATCCTGAAGTTGGCCAGGCACTCCACAGGGCTCCAGTCTCTAGGGTTTACTTTGAGAAGGAGCTACAATGAACTTGGGCTGCTTATTTTATTTCTTGCCATGGGCATCATGATATTTTCCAGCTTGGTTTTCTTTGCTGAGAAAGATGAAGATGCCACTAAATTCACTAGTATTCCTGCCTCTTTCTGGTGGGCAACCATTACAATGACTACAGTGGGCTATGGGGACATTTACCCACAGACTTTACTTGGAAAAATTGTGGGTGGGCTCTGCTGCATTGCAGGAGTGCTTGTCATTGCCCTGCCTATTCCTATTATTGTCAACAACTTCTCTGAGTTCTACAAGGAGCAAAAGAGGCAGGAGAAGGCCATCAAGAGGAGGGAGGCACTGGAGAGAGCCAAGAGAAATGGCAGCATTGTGTCAATGAACCTTAAAGATGCCTTTGCTCGCAGTATGGAACTGATGGATGTGGTGGTAGAGAAAGGAGAGGACAAAACCTCCCTGGACAACCACCTGTCACCTAACCGCTGGGGGGGCCCTGGCAGGCATGCGAGCTCTGAGACGAACCTGAAATCCCCAGATAAAAGAAACACAGAGACTCTGCTGCAGGGCTCCCCCCATCGTATAACTATCACCACCACTGGAAGTCCCCAGCGGACAAGCAGGACCCCACAGCACCTTAACGTGCAGAAACTGGAGGAGATGTACAACCAGATGACAAAGTCACAATCCTTCTCTAACCTCAACACTGCGAGCTCCATGAGCACTCTGAGCACAACCATGACTGCCCCTGCATCACCCAAGAAATCTCACAGCCCTGACTTTGCATTGAAAGAGGAAATAGAGCTGGAGATGAAGGAGGTACAACCCTCAGCATCAGATAATTTTGCAAGCTGCTCAGCAGACTCAAGAAAACAAGGCCAAAACTCAGGTGAGGAAGAAGCTGTGCCCTGTCAAATCAGACATCCAAGGGCACCACCCCATCTGGATCTTTCACACAGCTCCCATGGCATCATTCAGAAAGGTGGCCTCTACGAATCTGCCAACCCAGGTGATGGATCAGAGCTTCACATAGAGGAAGGAGAGAGCTTTACCAGTGCTGTGGAGAATATCCAAAGCACTCTCAGAGAAAATAACCCTCTCAAAATAAAGGGGATGAAGGATAACTTCACCAAAACTTCTGCTGAAGTCCCGCTGACACCACCCAGCACTACCTCTCCTGGAGACATAAGCTCCAGCATCCTGGAAGACGATTCCCCCGAGGGAGAGACGTCACCGCTCATCCCCAGTTCAGAGGAGCTGCTGGCAGTCACAGAAGAGGAGACCTGCCCGTTGTCCCCTAAAAGGCTGGTGGTAGACACCCCACCCGGCGATGAAGATCAGTCCACAGAGAACCAGGAGGAGAAGCATCTGATGGAGGTAGCAGGCGCTGCAGTTGCACCCTCATCACCCAAGACAGCAGCACAAAATTGCACCCAAGGTGTGGTTGGGGCAGGAGCAGAGGTCAAGGCTGACAGCAACCAAAGTGGACACAAAGTGGAGAACCACATGTTTACAACCGATATCCACCTGATACCCGGGGATGGCAGCCTTTCTCCAACCTGTGAAACCAGCATGTGACCGGGAGAGAAGCTGTGAGGGATAAGAGACCCACTGCAACCTCAGCCTGGTGTGGGAGAGCAGGAAGAAAAGACAAGGGTGCAGTTATAGTGACAGATATTTTTGCATGGCATGACAAGTCCCTTTTACTTGTGTTGTGTATTGCTGAAAAAGAAACTGCAGTGCTTCGTGCAGATTTAAGAACGACTTTGGGACGAACAGTGGACTTAAAGATTAGGCTGTCGAAGAACAGAGAGAATTCATCAACCTACGAAAACACTTTGGTCCTCCCGGTGTACATAATGACAGTCTCCTTTTTCTAGCAAAAGAAGGAAATGCACAGAGGGACTTAACTGTAAAAAGCATGCATTTAAAAAAGGAAAGATATTTTACGGTGCTTAGTTTGCTGAAAGCGCTCCACTGTAAATACCAGGACATCTAAGGCAATGACAATGCACAGGATGGCAAAGGAAAACTGTCACTGAAGGTACAAATATTTGTAATGTGAAAAGGGAGGGGGGTGGGAGGGTGGGGGTTGGAAAGCTGAGAGCCCTCAGACTGGGTGTTGCATCGTAGCGACCTATAAAAAACAACAACATATCATTACCTTCTGTGGAAATGCAAAGTGTTCCCATGATGACCCTGTAATGTTTTTTCGTCTGAAAAATGGTGTATGAAACCGTAACGTTGACATTATCGCTTTTGGTTTTCATAACGACTGTTGAACTTTCATTTGAGCATCAGTTATCCGGTCTTTGAATTTGAGGACGGAGGGCAAGAAGGACAAGAAACACCTTAATCCTCTAAATACACCTGTAGTTGCCAAATATGTAACCAGTATGGACAGGAACTCTCAGATACTACTGCTATGGAAAGTATTTATCAAGATATTTCAGAATTTAAGATATTTTATTCCTTGTTCTGCCTTTTTGATTCTGTCCAAATCACAAAAATAGATTCTATTTACTCTCCGACTTCAGATATATTCATCTAAAAGTAGTTTTGAGAATAAAATATGAAATATGTAGGTCTAGATTGGTTGTAGAAAAATTCTACAGTAGGTAAGTGAGACTCCATAAAACAGACTTAGGACTATTTAATAATTCAGCACAGTAGATCTGGTCATTATACATATATGCTTTACTCAATTATTAACTATTTTGGCATCTCAGAAGGGTGAGACTACCACAAAAAAATGACAATATTCCTTTTGATATCAATGGACCAAATCAAGCACACTGACATGCTTTCATGTATCTCAGCTGCATATAACATATACAGTAAAAACATGTATTCTGACAGTAGTTATGGAATTTTTTTGTTTGTTTGTTTGTTTGTTTGTTTGTTTTTTCTTATGGTTTATTTACCTGCATTGTGTTCAATATCCAATCCTCAGCACCCTGATGTCATTGCTGACATTTGTTCCATACTACTGCAAGTTTATTCTATCCTGCTGATGTGTTTAAGGCATCTTTTTTGTATATCCGTAGTGTCTTGGACTGTAATTTATTGTGTTTTATTGTGAACTATTTTCAGTCAAACTTAAACCCAAAGGAGTTTTTTTTTCTCTTGTCTTCTTTCTTGCATTTGTTTTACACTGACTGAAAATAATCCGTTGTATGTTGCCTTTGATTCCAATTTTATTGCTGGAATATTTGTTTATTGTTTTAGCATGACACTTGGCTGAGTGTATTTGTAGTTTGTTTGTGGAAGCCACACAAACCAGAATGGTACTGACAGGAAGTTTGCGGGTGTTTGTTTTATCATTTTCTTTCTTTTTGTTATTATTATGATCATGATCTTTGTTGTCATTGTTCTCATAGAGAGGTGTGGAATGTGCAATACCGCATACTGCAATCTATGCAGGCCAAGAATTGTGGCACTTTATTTTCTGTCTATGGGATTTGTAAGTGTACAGGCAGAAATTACTTGTATTTTTCAAATGTTATATCTTTAATATGAGGCAAAACAGTATTACAACTACCAGAATCTCACAAACAATGCAAATGAGAATTTGACTTTTACTTTTTCTTATAATATGACTGGCATAAGCTACCGAGCACCTTAATGCCAGATATCAGTGGACCTCAAATTTGATTATCTGTGGGAATAGGGATCCAAATTGACCACTTTTGGCCTTTTATATTGCTGTTAGATTTACATGATTATCTAATAAATATCTGTGGAAGATATTACAATGAAATTTCAATGGCCACACACAAAGGATTTTATGTTTTTTGTGAATTAACGTTGAGAATGATTCTATTTTTTCTAAACCAAAATGGAGCACGACCACAATTTCCTGCCATATGGTGGTTGAAATGATGCGTGCCTTTTCATAACCCTGCTGTTTATGAGAAGGCAGCAAGTCATTTTGCTTTGTTCATATAGCACTGTACAGAAAATTCTAATTTTATAGGAGAAATCAGGTCTTTATGTAATAGAAACAAGTAATGTTATTGAGTTCTCAGGTTTTCTATAACTCTCTGATGTTCCGATTGGATAGATTCTCTGTTCTTTCTTTAACAGCTAAATGTCAACTAGTTACTTCTGTACTTTTTGAATGGTGATGTTGTCAGATCCACATTGATGTCTTGGCTCCAGGAGTTAAGGAGCGGCAATATTTCTCCCACCTCCTGGGTAATCTGTGTACCACATTTCAGTGTCCACCCCCATCAGTCTTCAGTGAGGCAGGAAGGAGCACAAATGAAGGGACGGAAGTTTGACCAGTAGAGTTTAGGAGCTGAGAAATAGACAGAAAGGGAAGGATGCGTCTTAAATGACCACTGACAAGCAGGAAAAGATCCTTACTGTTACTGAACTGATACATCTGATAATTTCCCATGCTGACACCATTGAGTGCTCCAATCCCTGCAGCTTCAGCGGCTCTAACCCCATGGCATGCCCTCAGGGACAGTGATCAATGGGTAAAAGGAAGACTGTGAGAGCTAGGAGGAGGGGTGAAATGGGGTGGCTACATCACATCAGTGATCAGTTGCGGTCCATATTTCCTTTTGTCTGTGGACATTCTGCATGCCCAGACTGACATAATTTAACTTAGCACTCAGAGAGTCGTGTGAGAGCTCATGAAATTGTTAATCCTTCATTGCAAACTCAGAATCTTTGGTACTCTCCAAAGTAAAATGTCCGTGGCGGTGGTTGTTATTTGGGCTCTTCATTCGTCTTTTTTTCTTAACGACAGAAGGTGAGACAGTAACCTTCTTGTTAAAACCCTTTTTTTCTGTTCCTGTACGTTCAATTTAACGTTTTCTCCTTCATCCCTCTGTTAGTAGTAACCATGTCTCTGTGTTAGCCTCGAGTAATCCTTCATTTTGACAGGTAGGGTAGAGAAAACAAGGAATCTGGATTGATCAGCTATATTCCCTCGGAATGATGTTTGTGTGGATACTGAGATTAATTCTGTGAGCTGACAGCAAATGGACTGTGCTCTGTCTTACTGTCTCACAATGGCATTATCATCTGTGATACTGTACAGAGTGGAAAGGCTGTGTCTTTATTTTCTCTGAGAGAATGGGTGTTGTCCGTGTCACTCATGCGTGCTTCTCAAACCTTGCTCCCTAAAAATGCATAAAGCATTATTTTTTTCTGTGTATTCTGCCTCTTACATTTTTTGTTTTTCGATTATTTTCTCTGTTCTGCTTTGGAGAACATTATCATTAGACACATTCTGAGCTACAGACTGTTTCTGTACAAAGCAACATCTTTGTATGCATGTATTAGTCCGAACAATTATGTGACCACAGAACACTTTGTTATGGTACATGTATGTCAACATTTCTGTAGAGCATTGTTCCCCATTACGTCTATTAGCATATGCAGAATAACAAATAAATGTGTATATAACTCCTGCGTTGTTTTGTTGCCTGGTGTTATCTACTCTACAAATGAGCTGATGTTTGTAGGCCATATCAGCATTTTCTGGGTGCCTTTTTTGCATATTAAAGATTGTTACATAATATGATGTGGATATAAACTGAATGTATGCAAAGATGTTTTTCATAATATGCAAGCACAGAGAAGTCAGCGTTCTGGCATGACAGGTTGATAAATGATTTATCACTGGAGGAAAATGCATCAGATTCCATGAGATGTAATTAATGGATCTCCATTTCTGTTGTGTACTCCCGCAAAACAGTAAGACTAAACATAAACAGTGCTCTCAAAGCTCAAAATCAGAAGCTCTAGTATGGAATATCTTTTGTAAGAAAAGCTAAAGTAACCTATACACTCTAAAAGAAGATTTAAAAAAATAACACTACATTACATGAATTGAGGAGAATCATATTTACAGTACTGAATACATAACAAGTTTCAGTATATGTTATGTGGGGCTCTCAGTATTCAAAACTTGGCTCAGGTGTAGCTGTAGTCTAACCATTGAAACTTCATGAGTTTTCTTTCCTTTTTTAAGGGGATATTTAAAGGTACTGTAAGTGATTTACACTTTGTTAAAATAAGTGTTAAATAGCTTTACATTCTGACCGTCATCACTGATAATATAATTTGGTCAGTAATGTGGGTCTCAAAGTTGCTCCATTTTGCAGTAAACCAAAAATACGTTTCTGGAATCCTCTCTCCTGATTGGACAAGAGCGGGAACGGGATACCAGAAGATGTCTTGTCTGTGTACAGCAGAGCAGAGGACCCATGTTACTGACAAAACACTCGATATAAGTAATGCCTGTCTGAGCGTAGAGCTATTGAACACTTCAAAAATTTAATGAGAAAAAAAATAATAAATTACCACTTACAGCATCTTTAAGTTTTCATAGTTTTCAAGAATGCCAAACAGAGACATATGAAATAAAAGTGCAGATATCACTTATGCATGTATTTTAAGCATAATATCGTAGCAGTATGTGTAATTTGGACTGACTATCAAATTTTTCACAGCCTACACGTTTCACTGACATTCATTTAAACACAGCAACATGAATTGGAAAGAAAATAGGCCTACCTTAGAGTTGTGTACTCTTTCCTCTGACACATTCCAAACGATAAATGTGAAAATTAAGGTAACATGGGTTTTATTTTATTATTTATGTCTTTCTCGGTGCTGTATCATAATAATTTGTAGGAAAACTTTGGTTGTACTTACTCCTCCCAAAGGCTCGTGGGCGCTGCGGCTGTCAATGACATGACCGAACACAAAAAGGCGCGGAAATCAAATAACTTCCGAAGAAGAAGAACTGCTCCAGAAAAGAAAACTTTTCACGTAGGCCAAAATGCAGCCTGAAATGAACCGTGAAAGCTCTACAAATGTTATTTACACCGATGAAAGTGTCAGTTTTGATCGTGTTAATACTGTGGTTACTGAGTGGACGCTGGACTTTATGTTCCTCAGTTTGTGTCGGCGTTTTAAGGAAGGCAAGCTCGATGAATTCAGTGACACACTTTCAACTTTAGAAGGTAAGTTTTAATAATGAGAATAGTTAACGTTAGCTGACAAATTAACTAAAGTTAGTGTTTGCACCTGCATTAAGTGTTATTTAAGCTACCCAGACAGCATCTGTACTGAGTCCGTTGTTATGGGATAATAGCGAGAAAAGCTGTTTTGTTTTTTTGTTTAGTTTAACGTTTCTTTTAACGGTTGCCAAGTAACATTAGTTAGGCATGCGCACAAAGTAACGCCACAACAGACTTTAATAACGTAAACTTCGTGGTATAAAGCTCGTAACGTTGCACATAACGATATTTCAGCTTAACGTAAACGACAGTGGGGTGAACAATCAAAACGTAAAGCAAAATAAAAAGTTGTAAAGTTGTGAAAGTCAAGTAACTCTTGAGGTGTCCCCTAAGTGTTTGCCCTTCATTAGCAACTCTTAAGAAAAAGAAAAAAGGTCCAATAGAAATTTTTTAAAAAGTGCGCGAGAGGGCATAATGTGATAACATAATGCAATAATATTATGAGAGAACAGGATCTGTGAGATCCCAAATGTTGCTATCCTCAATGCTGTGGTGTAGGTTAACTGTACTGGGAACTCCTATAGCTTCAATAGTATGACTATTAATCATTATTGCTATCATAATGCACAAATTGTCAGATGTTTAAGTTTAACCACTAATACCTGAATCAAAATTTGCTATAAAAGGGATGAAGACAGGACTCTACTGATGCACTGTGATTATATGTTTTGCAAGTTTCTGAAAACTGTTCTGTGGATTTCCTTCCTTTGCTTTTTAGCCATTTTTCAGGGTTTATCTCTGAAAAAAAGCCTTCATGATGAAAAAATGATGTTATGCGCCTTCCTTGCCAGAGTCATGCATGGAAAGCAATTGGGTAAGTTGTCCTATAAAAGCTGAATTAGGCTGTATAACTAGCGACACACACACACGGTCCAGTAATAACCTACTGCAACTTCACAGTCTCAACAGTTTGGAATAATAAAGCTTTTTTGTGTTCAGACTTTGTCATTTTCACAAAATATACATGCAAAAGTCCTTAGCCACTCTGTATTTTTTGTAAAAAATATTTTATGTGAAACAAATGCATTATTGGAAATCGTCTTTCACTTCTTCCTATTGTCCTTAAGAATATTACGAGTTAGTGGTGGAAGTAACACTAAAAATCATGTTGCAAATGTATCCTCTGCTTCTTTACTCTGCATAAACGCATAAGTACAAATGTAGACGCTCTTATCAAAACTATATTAGCCTTTTTTTTTTTCTTTCTTTCTTTTTCTTTTTTTTTTTTTAACCATGTTATGCACTGTTTCTCTCCAGATGTCCAGTTTGAAGAGGATTCTTGTGTGATGCCTCTGATGTCTGCTGCCAAAATATGGTCAGGCTTGGAGGGAACAGTGGCAGATAAAATCCTGGTTAAAAACATTACCACCCTTTTGCTTGTTCAGGTAATTATGCAATTTATTTGGGGGTTGTTTTGTACAAAAGACTGAGAATCTCCAGACATGGCTCTTAAAGTAATTGGTAAAAGTAATAAGGTATCTACATTCTTGTCTTAGTTTTCCTTGAACTTGACTGGCTGTAATATTGATATCACCAGTTTAGTGAATAACGAAGGTTGAAGCCCTGATGCTACGCAGCAATTGTTCATCCTTATTTTAAGTGTTAAGTTTCTGTTGCATTTGTCCTGTTCCTAGTCTGTGGCTGTGTGCATGGAGAAAGGCCAAATGTCCTCTGCCTCTTCTGCCCTCAAGTGGTTTGAGAATAACCATGAATTCCCAGAGGTCTGTATCTCCATTATGATCCCTTTTCAAAAGCAAAGGGTCAATACTAGACTAGTTTGTGGCGTGGAATGATCGTAATGCTCAACTGATGTTTTTCAGCAGAACTTGAGAGTTAAGCTGACAACAGTCGTGGAAAAGAGAGAAACATACCACCCACTCATCATGAGCTACAGCTTTAGCCGCCTGCTGGAAACAGTACAGTCTTACTTGGATCTCTACTTGAAGAAGAACCCCTCCGACTACCTTCTCAAAGTATGAGACCTGGCCCTGCATGTCATAGGTCATAGATTTTGTCAAAGTAACACAATGTCACCCCTCCAAGTTCAGGCTAGTATATAAAACGTACAGTATGAACTAGCTTGACATTGGCCCTCTATGTGGAGCTCAGACAACGTCAGGCCACAGCACAGTTATATTTCCTAGAATCATTTAATTAATTTGGATTTTTTTAACAGATATGATGACAAATATGTTATGAAAGTCGCTTTTAAATAACATTTTTCATTTTATGTTTAAGATATTAACCAAGAGGATGAGTCCTCCCCACTCACAAATGATCTGTGTGTGTGTTGCTTTAACTTTGTCGTCTGTCATTTAATCCAAACGACTGTCACAAAGAATTGTTAGGTTACTGCTGCTCCGCTGTTTGTCCGGACAGCTTCTTTCACATTTGGCAGATACATTAGGTGTCCAATGTTTCGCATGAACTAACAGCAAGGTTTAACAAACAAATTTGCCGCTCAGTAAATTTTCTTGATCTTGTGCGCCGACCTGTTCAGCATCGCTCTCATCCCTCTGAGTAATGGCGCTTTGATCAACTGAAGGTGCTGATGTGACATTATCAGTCATAGTTAATTGACTATTTGTCATCAAAATTAGTTGGAAGGGCAAACTGCTCCATTCAGCAGTGCCCTCCCCAGGGTCCGACAGACTTGCTTATTCATGAAAGTTTCAAGTAAGATTTACACGGAGGCCGCTGACCAAGGTTAAACTCTGAAGGGTATCGTAATGACAGGCCTCATTAGTTTTGCTTGCACATTATAGCAACACTTAAACCTGAAAGTTAATTGTTTTGGAAGAATGTGAGAAAGTAATATTTGGTAACATAATTAATATGAGTGTGTGTACTTGTGGCCACCTCCTCATCCATCAGGCAGCCACAAAGATGATCCAGTCATCACAGAACGTGCAGGATGTGGAGGACAAGGTGACACGCAAGAGCTCTGTGTCAGAAACAGACAGCAAATCAACAAAAGATACAAGGTAAGAAAAAGACCCGGTTGTATTGTTGAAGTTTGCACTCGGTCCGTTTTTGTTCTGCTCTGAACAATGAATGCTACATTTATTTCCCAACAGGAAACAGAAGAACGCTGGAAATTTAAGGTCAGTAGAAATGAGCGTTAAAATGTGTCTTCTGTCTCAGTTTGAGTAGAAATAAAACACATAATGTAGGAGCACATGTGGAAGATCAAATCATTTAGTCACTGTGTATTACACTTTCACAGAACAAAACGGAAACTTCTGTCAACTAAAGTCACTGATGTATGGAAGCCTGATACATGCAAGAAGCCTTTTGTCTCTGTCAGAAGAATCTCAAAGAGTGGCAAGTCATATTATCTTTCTTTTTCATACTCCTGTTATAAATGTGTTTTGCTTTTATCTGACATCCTGTAACAATTTTTTTTTTTAATATAAAAATAAATT
>JAQLOL010000013.1:11757537-11780272 GCA_029783665.1 Naso thynnoides
CTGAGGGTTCCCCACCGCCTGCCAGTGAAGCACGTCCTCTCTGCAACACAGTCACAGTCCCAAATGTTTATGGTTTTCACATTGAGATGTGCAAATATTTGAGGGGTGATTTGTTTTGGGCCTAATGTAAAGAGAAGTGAGTTATACAACTCTTTACATGCCTGCAATTCAACTGATTATACTGAAAGTTTGAATTTAATTTTTGCTCTATTTCTGTTCAAGGTTGGGAAGAATACTGTAGAAATGTAATAGGTTACAGATTACTAGTTACTGTATTTAAAAAGTAATAAGTAAATGTAGCTTTCAATTACCTTATCAAAGTAATGTAACTTATTACAATTGATTACGTTTCCAATTTCTAATGAATGTTTTTAACTGTTAACCATTCTTAAGTGTTTAAACAAGGCCGTGGAAGACATGGGGCGCTGCAAATTTAAACAAGAAACCCACTCATAAGCATCAGAATAGTATCAAACTTCACTAAACGGCCTAATATATGCAAAGCAACAAAATGGTTATTATTTAACATGCAGCCTGAGCTTTTACAGAAAGTATTCAGATATAACCCCCTTTGTAATCGTTAACATTTTCATAAGTAAATGTAATTTGATTACACATTTTTCTCAGTAACTAACAGATTACAGTGACATTGATTTTGTAACTCAATTATGTGATTCTGTACATGTAACTAAATGCAAAACGCAAGTTTGCACAGTCTTGGAAAATGGACGTTGGTCCTTATAATTTCATCCATGAATGCAGACTTGAACTTGTGTTATACTCAGCATTTGCTGTGAAAACTCTCTGGAGGTCCAAGATGCAGCCTTTTAAAAAGAAAGCATCTGTATGCTCCACCACCCCTGAAATGGGTGTCTAAATGTAGGAGTGGACTATGTTAAAAGATGGCCAAGTTTTGCTGTTGGTTTTTTTGTTTTGTTTTGTTTTGTTTTTTTTGCTGGAGTGCAAAAACTTCTAGATCATCTTTCATATCTGCGCAATACAAAACTGACTAACTGCCCTGTTCAAGGGCACATGAAATGAAATAGTAAAGGGAGGTGGGAGCTTATCCTGCTCAGATTTTTACCTGGATTTGTTAAGAGTTTATGTGATAAAAGAGTTTAAAATAATGTTTTATCCAATAATTGTCACGTATCTAGTTTGTACAAACCTGATCCTGCACGTACATACACCCAAACTTAAACAACATTGCTGAGAGAACGTGCACGCAAAGGTTAAAAACTTCATACTTGTCTGACTCCTGACCGTCTCCTTGGCAGCTGCCAGTATTGTTTCGCATGGCAGGAGGTTCACACACCACACACACTTTAAAGCCTTCTGCTATGTAGCGCATCCAGTGTGTGTGTGGCCGGTTCTCCACTGTACAGTGGGGTGTCCGCGACTCCAGTGTGAATTCCACACAGAACCTGAGGGAGGATGGGGCAGAGAGGGTCGCATAGTCAAACCTGGGATATCAGAACCGATACACAGACACTGCTATTATGATCATTTGCTCTCCTAATTCAGTGTAATGTGGCATATGGGAACATATGCAGTTCAGCCAATGGGTATACTGTAGGCTACATACAATAACTCACCTACTGTCATCTAGACCCTTTTGTGCATGTGCTTTTCATGCGACAGCGCTTATTAAAATCTGAGTATTTAATTTCAAAGGGTTGTGTGCAGTCTCAGTATTGCTGCATATAATGGTTTGTGGACAGACATCCAGGTGAGCAAACATACTTGGTGGCTCACGCACATGGAGAAAAGGTTATCTCTTTTGGAAATGGTTTGGGTTACACGGCAAAGTGTTAAATGAAGTTAACACCTGGCAGCATTTGTGAACTTTTCAACCCTCAAATTTAAAGATACCTGAAGTCACGTGCGGGCTCTATGGGAGCAAGATAAGCAACCTACCCGGGGTCTAGGGGGTTTCCGAAGTTGTCATGCTTGGGCCTTCCCTTGCCAAACTCCATGCTGGTGATGAATGCAGGACCTGATAAGAGAAATAATCTCAGTATTCTGTTGGTAAATTCAGGTTTAGACCATCTAAGGTGCAAACCAAAAGGATAAATATGGGAGAATACATGCAAAATCAAACAAAAGCAGTGAGGGAAAAATGCAGATGCACCAAAACCAGGGACTATTTGTGGTAATTGATTACATACCTGAGTTGTGTCCACAGTGGCGGCCCTGGTGGTCTCTGTATTCCCTGCAGCCGGCTCGTTGCTCCAGGCTGGGACAGGGCTCTCCACTGTTACTGGGCCGCTGCTCTATGTGGCGGACGCGCGCTCGCATTGAGGGTTGGCAGGGCTTGGCACAGCCACTCCAAAAGCTCCACTCGCTCACAGCACAGTCCCGAGCTGGATGTTGGCACCGACAGAAAGATTATTACAGGAAATCCTCTGCAGCAGCGAACAAAACTGTGGGGAAGCTTAAGAGATGTTGGACTGAACTCTAAAACTGACTCCATATATTCGCTGTACGTGCAGAGGTGAGCAAAAGTAAAACCTGCAGCGTTCTTGCAGACTGCAAAATTACAGTTTTCCTGTGAGCCAAATATTCAGGAAATAGCTTAAAATCAATGAAGCATCGATTGTGACTTGTAGAATTAGCGTTTCCTGCTCTGCTACAAGTCTGCGGGCATGCCAAGTGAGCAACCCGTTCAATCATCAAGTCCTGTGATTTTTCTTTTCACTTTCTCTCCGCTTGACGACCACGCTTTGATGTATTAAGCATGCAGATTTAGTGACTACAAGCCTATAACGCACGGTAGGTGCGCTCCGCTTGTTTGACTGGAACTGTAATTGCTACAACTGATTGACAGAATCACATTCTTTAAATATTTGTTCTAATTCCATTATGTGGGCCAGTCCACTGAAATGAGGTTATCCGCAGAGCTGCCTGGGTTACTTAGTGGACTTATTATTGCTTTTTTGTAATGCAACAGTCATGACATGTTAAATGTTGTAGAATAAGCCTTGACATGAGTGCACTGCATATGCTGAAAGGTAAAGAACACAGAACAAACTGTGCATGAGAGTTTGACAGGACTTGCACAAGTAATTTCGTATTATGCAGCAAAGGGAACACATCCACCCTTGCCATCACAAAGCATTAGAGAAGCAGCCCAGTAACAACCAGGTGCTGAAAATAGTCTCTTCTTTCCATCAATCTTTATCTTCCAGATTATCTCATGCCTCAGGTTATCTCCCTCTGCTGTCATAAAGTTAAGGTGTCCGCAACAAAGTAAACAGTGCCTCCCCTCGTGATTCGTACACACTCAGAGGGGTTCCTCCATTCATCCCTCACCTGGGCACTCTGTGAAGTAGTCAAAGCAGCAGTCCTTGGTCCTGGCGCAGCCCTCGTCACAGTAGCACGTCCCATACACACGGTCCATCTTCCAGTCAGTGGTGGAACAGCTCAAGTCTCTGCTGCGGCAGCATTTCCCTGAACAACCCCCTGACACCAAGTGGTTCTTTCCCAGAGAGGAAACCACCAGCAGCATACAGGCAAACTCCACAGAGGATCCCATCATAAAGGGGTCAAAACACTGGTTTCTAAGTTACCCTAGCAACCTATATACTTATTTCTAGGTGTATTTATCCTCTCCCTGGTCCTACTCTATGTCTTTCATCCTCATGACCGTGAGGAGAAAGGTTGGAATACCAGCCCAAGCCAGCCAAGACTGTGGAGCCCTTGTGACCTGGAATTCCTGTGTCCGTCTCCTGTGTCCAGCCTCTCTGTTTCCCTCCAGAAACAGGTCTGCAGAGCAACCTACAGTGCACACCACCCCATTCCAGGTCTGTTCAGACTCCCATGTGTCTCATATTGAATGTGTGCCCTCTCCCTCTGAGCCGGTGTCTCCTCTCTCCCTGCTCCCAGCTGAGCACCTCCCTTCACTCGATCACAGAAGGGAGGAGACAGTGAGGGCAAGGGAGGGGTGAGCCGATGTATTTTGCCTCCTGCTTTCCTCGTTCTCACCTGTCTCACTGTTGTTTACCCCTTTTCTTTCTCACACTCTCCCAGTAGATTACTGTGCCCCTGGTCTGCCAGTCTTTCCTGGCCACTCTCTGTCACCGCAGACCACTGAGTCGCCAAAGAAAGGGAGGAATGTAAGGGGCTGGCAGCTTTCCAGGCAATTGTGCCAGGGGGCCCGCTGAGTGTTGTAAAGCCACCCGATGGTTGTCACCTCTCTCCCTTTTTCTCATTCTCTCACTACACTGTTGTTACTGCAACTGGCCAGATACTCCTCAGACACGATTTTCTCTGTTATGTGCTGTACCTTTACTTGGTTAGTTCAGTTATCTGATATTTTTATATTGTTTTCAACATTCTACAAAAAAGGCTTATTTGCTTTCTTGCCAAAAGTGAGATGAGAAGATCAATATCTCTCATACTTGTACAAAAATATGAAGCTACAGGCTGGAACCCATTATCTTAGAAGAACATAAAGGCGGAGTTGTTTAAAATCACCTTCTCGCTTATCTAAGTTCACAAACAAACATATATCATTTGTTTATTCAAAAAGAAAGTGTTTAAATAGTGAGAAGGCTCCAGGAAGTGACTTTACCTGACCAAGAAACTATAAAACTGTATGCAAAACTACAAAATGTCAGTTTTTCACTTGAGTTTTGTCTGAATAAAACAATGCAGACAGTGGTGGAAAGTAAACTAGTACTCAAGTACTGTTCTGAAGTAAAAATTTGGGGTACTTGTACTTTACTTGAGTGTTTCCATTTTATCCAGCTTTATACATTTACTCCACAACATCTCAGAGGCAATTATTATCACAATTTCTCATGCTCTTCCTGTCCAGTAAAAATCAGATATTATCTCCAAACTTTGTGATTTTGCCTGACAAATTCTCACACTCTTTAAGCAGTATAGTCTCTGTAAAAACCCTCTTGGATCAGCTGCAAAATATGTCATCACAAATATGAAAACAGGTTGTTTCCATGACATTACAGAGATGGTTACATACAAACATGTAGAATAGTAAAGAATATGACTCATTGCTGTAAATTAAATTAGCCAACATCTTTCACTTTTGAGACTTTAAGCGTATTTTACATACTTTTAGCCAAGAAAGGTTTGAAATGCATGATTTTGACTCGTAGTGTTTCACTGTGCAGTAGTGATAATTTACTTAAGAAAAGGATCTAAAAACTTCATCCACTAATGTACATGGACATACATGTTAAATAGCTTTAGAGGTGCTGGTTGTTCACAAACTCTTTAACCCTAAGACAAAGCCTGGCTCGCTGTTTCCCTGTTTCCAGTTTCTATGCTAAGCTAAGCTTCTGTAATTGCCAGCTTACTGTAGCTTCTTTCTTAGCATATAGACAAAAGTGTTACTGATCTTCTCATTTAACATCTTGGCAATTAAGCTAAGAGTATGTCTAAAAATGTCTAATTGTTTTATTAAGGATCCACTGTTGACCTTCAGTAAAGTACTTGTAGCATGAATACAACACATGGATTCACTTGCAGTCCTGCTGCAGGCCTGTGAATCAGTGAGCTGGAGCTCCGGCATAAATGACACCAATTGTAGTCCATGAGTGTGGCCCTAATTTATAACTGCTTGACATACAGTGCAGGCAAATGGCAGATGACAGAGTCATTCATATACTGTAATTCTGCAGAGGCATGTCTGTGACAACCTCAGCCAGGCTAATTGTTTTATCACATTAGGAAGGGGCTTGTCAATGGCAGGTGATTGATTGAGGGGAATATTAGATTTTCTTCCCTGAGCAAAATTAAGATGATGGCTTTATGATGTCGAATGTGAGGATTTCAATATATTAAAGCTGAGAATATCACATGCTACTGCAGCCTATTTTTACTCATACTTTAGTGTGTTGCAAAAAGATTTTTTTCCAGATTGCTGCAAAAACCAGCGTCAAATGAAGCTGTCTCATAATTGATGCATCTCAGACATATTTTCGAGACACGAGCAGCATGTTTCACTTTTATGTTTGCTTAAAAAGCCCAAATGTCTGAGGATGTTGTGAGCTCACAAGGGTCAGCTTTTATTTGTGCCGTTCCTCGACCATCTCATGGGAAACAAATGAGGCCTCTGCAGGGAGCGTTAGCACGGAATGAGGCCTCCCTACACCTCCCGCTATAGAAGGAGCAGATATTTGCAATAATCTGGATGCTTTGCTTCTGCTGTCTTGAAAAACAGCTTGCAGGGAGCAGAGGGGGGTCTGTTTGGGTCCTTTGATTCTTCTTCTTGCCATAAGCAGGTAGGTCAAGCGACAGTAATAGCCTTCATCTTCACCATAATCATCAGCAGCAGCATCACTGAGGAGCATGTGTCTGAATCAGTGTATACTAAAGTTTGATCAGGCTGAACCCAGGCTGACCTCAGGAGTGATACTGTGTGTTGGTCATTTTCATCGACAAATAGCCCATTTAATGCAGCATTTTCATCTGATTTATAATCCTCGTGTAAAATATAAATAAATATATTTATATGCTTTTGCTTGAAAATTGTAACTCATTTCAGGTGTCTGTATCCAAACAGTGGATGTGTAACTTTGTAGATGCTTCATGTTCTGAAAAACGATTGGGATACCCCCAAAATGTCACTTACACACACACACACATTGCATTTTTCAGCACTCATTTGATCTGTCCACTGATGCAAGACTTACAGCTGCATCAGTTTGCTGTGGCTCCAGCACGTTGTGAGCGCACATCAAAGCATGTGTGTTTTACATCTGACAGGCCCCCAACCCTGGACCTCCTGCCCTTACTGTGCACTTGTCAAAGACAATCAGCCTCCACGCAGTAACACACCCTGCTTGCAGTTTTCTTGGTGGAGCCTGTGTGAGTAGAGAGGAAAGGAGATTAACGTGTCTCAAAACAGAGACTTGTAACTGTGTCTGTTTATGGTCTTCAAACTCCATCACTAACTGCACGTCAGAGGCTGAATCCATGACAATTATAACCATTTTTAGTTGACAAATGAAAGAAATAATGAGAGGTGCGGAGAGAGCGGTGGGATTTAGCTGAGAATGAAAGTGTGCGTGCCACCACTTCTTGTAGTGGGTGTCAAGGAGACGGCAGGGTGAATCCTAGCTCCATCTCGCCCATGTGAGGAATGCAAACCATGGCTGTCCCCGTGGCAACCACTGACCTGGGTTGCTATAGTTTCAAAACCTCTTGTTGACAAATGTTAAAATCTACCTTTTCATACCGCCATGTGTTGCAAAGGTAGGCCAATGATGTCATCTCTGACCAGGACAACACATCAACAGATACTTGTTACTGTACTAAAGTAGATTTTTTTGATATCTGTACTGAACTTGAGTATTTATTTTTTCTGACAACTTTTCACTTTTTCTCCCTACATTTAACATAAATGTCTGTGATTTCTACTCCTTACTTTTTCAGAACATGTTTGTAAATTTAGTCTTGATGCCTTTTGCGTTTTTGGCTGTGCTCAGGACACTTTACCAACCCCAAATATAAGTATCAGAACTGATAATGTCAATATCCTGTGAATGAGACCCAACAATCAACTAATTTTCCAGTGCGCTTAGGAACAGTGCAGGCAAATCCCACTGATTCTACCTTTAAGTTAATTAGTTTAATAATAGAAATGTCCTTCAGTCAAATATTTTTTACTTTTATACTTTGAGTACATTTCAGAACCTGTACTTTATTACTTTTACTTGAGAAACGAAGTTGAGTCACTACATCTACTTTTACTTCTAGTCTTTTTCTTACACAAATATCTGTGCTTCTACTTATAGAGAAGAATGTGGGTACTATTGCCACCTATGTGTTTTAATATTAACTTATAAAAAAATTACCTGATGGTACATGAATGATACCTAATTTTCAAGTGATAGAAGTGTGTTAAAAACAAACAAACAAACGTAGTATTTTTTTTTAACAGCTGCATACTGTTAAGTCAATACGGATGCTATGTTATGGATGTGCTGGTAGTAAAACCAGTTTCTTGCTATAAATGGATATTGGCTTGTGCAGTGATGAATCTCTTTGTCTGCTGGGTCCTGTTTTTAAAATATTTGTGGTATCGGATCAGTGCATAGACCCATGTACTCACTGCAATCCAACATTTTAGACAGTTTTTGAGGCATTTTCAATACTGGTATTGGTATCAGAGCAGCCCAAGAAATGCACATATTGCTTCATGGCTGAGTCCTGTTCAGCTTTTAATAATTAATCCATTTTTACATTAACTTGACTTCTTGACTTTGACTTTTCCTCACTTTCATGCTGATGTTCAGAATCCAATAAATAATCCAAACTGCAATATAGCATGACCTCAAAAATATTTAACCTTAACTAAATATTTGATTAAAGACAGAGTCCAGCTAATTAGTCTGAGTTTGCTCCCTTCTGTTGAGTGCAGTCAGTTTCTGCTCATGAATGAAAGCCTTTGTTCACAACCCTTTATATTTACTGCTCAGCTGTCTCCTACTTCCTCCCTTCACATCTACATCTGTACATTTGGTATGTGTATGTAAGGGAGTGTTTTATATTATCTGTTTATGTGTAACAGAGTTTCAGTACATTGTACGAGTGTGTGTGTATGCTGTAAATGTACATTTGTCCATGCAGTGGCCTTTGAGAATGTCTGAGGAGTGTTTTATCTTCTCTCTTGTGAATGATGTACCTGGCGCTGACATGTACAGCGAGGCGTGTGAGTCATTATTTAAAGAGTTGGCGAGTTGGATGTTTGACTTGGCTTGTGTCATCAGAACAGTGTTGAGTTGGAGGTCGATCTGGGAAACAGATAAGTGAGGCCGAACAGGTGAATCCAGGTGAAAAACACTGAGATTTTCCGAGTTACCTCAAAGAATACGGAGAATTTTATAGAAACTGCACGCTCTGTACACACAGATCACAACTTACATAATGACCCTGAGTGAGCCTCTTCACATAGCACTTAGAGGAGCAACTATTCGAGTAGTACATCCCTCTAATGATGCTCTGGCCATTCCAGGTCATTACTTTTAGATAGTTTATGGATTATAGCAGCTTCTCCAGGACAAAGGCTGCAAAAATGGATGATGACATTCTGGCAACAGCTCTGCAAGCTGGCAGAGCCTTGAAGAAGCACCAGTGTAACGACAACGGAGACAGTGATGTAAATGCTAGTTTTTCACCTGCCTAAACCTTACATCATCACTGATAATGGTTCCCTCATCAGTCTCATATCTTGGCACGTACTTCCATATGTGTGTAAATCTGCTGACATTAGAAGGCAGATTAGACAAGATGTGTGGGAGGGGAGTGGGGTTGACCCCTGCCTCTGAGAGACGAAACTTCAGGTAATGACTATCAGAGAGAGGGCACATCTATCACCGTGCATTTCACAAATCATGTTGTGAAATGTCAGAGGAGCAGCAGAAAGGTAACAGGCCCCATCTAAACCCATGTGAGTATAGATGGGTGAGTGGCTCTGCAGGGGCAAGGTGCATAAACATCAGTGAAGCTGCACATCAAGGAGGTGCTGAAAATCATTTCACAGAGATTCTTAGTAGTGCTTTGACTTGCACATTGTTGGCAAACAATATCAGTGTCAATTCTCACTCAAGAGGTGGCAGTTACAGATACTTTGAAGGTATGAAATCAAAAAATCTTCACACCTGGCAGTTGTATATACTTGTATGCAAACATTCTCAAAGGATAAAGATTATCTTGTTTTTTACTATCTTGAAGTACCAGAGAAGAAAGAAACTGGTGAATATTGCATCTGTTACCATAGATTCGACATAGTTTTAGGCTTGGCTGTGTTTGTATGATGTCAAAGACTAAGTTCTGACCTCTGAGTGCCCCACTTGAATACACAGACACACGGGTTACTATGGGATCAGGAGTTCCTGTTGACACATGTCGCTTGTTCAGTCTATCATCTGTTTTTGATCACTGAGAAAACTATCTTTTAGGACCTTTCAACAAGCTTCTTTAGAGCTAAGGTTGTTAACACACAAGCCAGAGTAGATCAGTCGGAGAGACAGAATTTTTATTAGTTGGTTAATTTACACGGTTAATAGAAGCTCTGATGCTGTTGGGTATGTGGGAGATTACTCCGATGATAAAAACTGCTCTGTGCTTAACAATCCGACTTCTACTGGTATTAAATGTGTCAAGTACGGCTTCAGTTGATGATTATTTTCTTTTATTTAACCAAATACTAACTTTAGTCTTCAAAACATCTCAAGGTGAGTCAGCAGCTCAAGGTGATGCCATTAAATGTCTGGTTTTGTCCAGCTAAGTTCAGTAATAGTCTAAAACCAAAGGATGTTCAATTTACTGTTGTGTAAATGAAGGAGTTGCAAAAAATCCTCAAATTTCAGAGGCTAGAATTTTGACTAAAGCAGCAAATTTACTGTCTGGAAATGAAAAACAATGAGCTAAAAAACGCCAAAAAGTTCAGCAGAGCTGAGGACCATTGCAGACCTGGTTGATAACTCTAAGTTTGTCGCTGAAAGGATCCTCACACATTTTTGCCTTAATCAGGCAGAAGTGTCAACTTGTTACTCTGTTTGCATCTCATCGGTAGAATCCATCAACTCAACTCATCTGAGTAGCAGATTCAATACTCTGGGCCCAGGCAATCTGACATTACACATTTGACACATTCCTTCTTTCAAAATTTTAATTATAGCATCTCTGACTTCAGCTAAAGCAAAGACACTGAGGAGCAAACACTGTTGTTGGCAGGATAAATTGAGGTGTCTGACAGCCTGAGGAGAGAAGCTGCTCTGTAGTCTGGTGGCACGGCAGTGAGATCCTTTATTGCCAGATGTCAGCAGAACAACTGGCTTCTACCATAACATTTCATATTGGCTTTGCTACTGAGCTCTATGTTGCTGTTTGGTCTATGAAGACATAACACTGGAAAAAGTTAACTGTAGCTTTAGACCCCCAAAAAATGACTATTACCGAGCAATTTAATCTGTTACCCATGGGATTACTTGTAACCTCCATGTATAAGCAGTAATGTTACGAAAACACTTTGTTTCAACATGGTCTCACAGTTATTAGTATTGAAGGTAGAGTCAGTAGCATTGTTAGTTGCCACTTGTAAACACAACATTTAAATTGGGCCAGTGCTTCTGGGCTCAACACCAGTATCAAAGCGTGTACTTATGCTGGTGGTACCTACACAGCAAGCTACGTAGGAATGTTACATTTGTTTTAAAGGAAAAGTTAATAGTTTAGCAAGCTAGCACAAGCTAACTGCCGGTGTTTGGCACCTGCCTGTCAGAAGGAAAGCTGGCAAACTACACCACGCTCTTCATCCCAGCCTCTTCTTTGGTGCTTAGAAGCGAGTGAAGGCCAAACCGAGATTCACTCTCGTTCTGGAACAAGCTTTATCCATTTGCCGTTTCGCCACAGGGCTATATTTCCTTTTCTTTGCTGCTACATTATGCATTCTTAATTTGGTCTGGTCTGAATGGCGTCCAATTGCTGTTTTATCCACTCCCAAACTCACTCGCTTGTTGTCATTTCCTGGGGAAACACACAGAAGAGTCCTGACTAAACCAAAACATCAAAATACAGGCCAGGCGAGGCCTCGTAGACAAGTCACCACCACAAGTCTAGGGGCTCATAAGCGATGATTGAGCAGGATTCATTTTGTAAAAGTCTAAACTGGGATTTTTTGGAAAACGCTTCTGACTCTACCTCTAAATAGCCACAAATAGATTTACCTCATCTCTAAATATACTGCAAACAGCTGTTTCAAAACTAGTATTAAAAACATATTTCATCTTTCTTTCACTCTCTTCCAAAAAATGCACGCGCTAGACAGATCAAAAACAGGAGGCGGTGGTGCTCATACATCTTTTTTTCATAGGGGGCACCAAAATAAACACGATATGAAAGTCCCTTGAAGGTGTTTTAATTATATAAAGCACTGATCTTTGTCCCCAGACCCAAGCCGGCTCTTTTCCTCTCAAATGGACCCAAACATATTCAAGGCATTTTTTGATGCGAGGCGTTGGCAAAGTCATAATTTGGCAGACAGGCTACATTCTCCGATCCCTGCTGATAGAGTCAACTGGCATACTATCAAGTCAGGTGAAACAGAGACAGTCTGGCTGTTCTTCACAACCGTGCTGCTTGAGCTGGGGACACTCTTCTCTTGCTTATTGCTTCAGATAGAAAATACATAAATTACAGGGTGTGACAGAAAGATTTTGATAGCAAATATAAACTATTATTTTCATTAAACCTTTAAAAACAGATGACATGCTCTTTGAGGCTTGATAAAACGATTAAGCATTTTCGCAACAACTGCCCAAAATTGCCTCTGGCTGATTTAAATGTGCACTGCACTCTGTCCTGGTTAAGAGCTCCGTGTAACTACAGTGAAATGATAAACCACTTGTGGGCAGGCCCCAGCACAGCTCTTATTAAAGACCTCATTGTTGACTGTTTGTTCCAGGTCATTTTGTTTCACTACACTTGAAAGGGACGGTAAAAAACCCTGCAAGAACTGGGAGAGCCGGCCTCCGTTTGAGCATGAATACAGTCCCTTCACTTAGCATGAATAAGGGGATGGCTCTGTGTTTCTAGGTCACTCTGTGTCCCTGAAATGCACACCTCGCTATCCACAGTGAGGGAGGGAGGGACACAAACAGAACCTAACATTTTGACATCTCATTTTATTTTAATGGGGAGCTTGGGGAGACACTCCTGGAAATTAAACACACGTAACAGCTGAGTGGTACAATGATCAAAATCCTTGATCTACCACACATCCCGATGACTATTTCTAGTCTTTGTTGACTGACCCTCCTGTCGTCTCCGGTCTTTTCTGCTTTTACCCAAATGGAAATATCTGGAAAAGAATGAAACAAAAACCTTGATCTTTCACTTGGAAATCCTCCAAATCATCATGAAGTTTTTATCTGTCACATTTAAGCCCTTCGGCCTCCATTTAGAACGATCTCAATAAAAGCCTGCAGGACATTGTCATCCTTGAAATGACAGCAAAGTGGCCATCGATGCACATAACACGCACGCGTAAACAGAAATCAGTGCAGCAGCAAATACAGCTTCATCTGGGACTTAAATTATGTATTTATTCTTTTTTTGACTTTTAATTATTGTCATGCCAACCTTGAGGTTTATGAACTTCTTTGTCTTTCAAATGAACTTTTAAATAAAATGAGAATTATGTCAAACAATGCCTTTTTTTTGCGAATTTTGTTTTTACTGTTTTCAGCCACAATCTCATTTTTCTTCTTCTTGTACTTGTTCAGTGTTCCAGTTTTATTATCCACTTCCTTCTGTGAGGAATCTGACCTCATGCCATTTCAAGTGCCAATTATCACCTGAAATTCACACTCAAGTGCCACCAGATGAATCTTCTTGTGTGGCGTGATATACACTATGATCATGACTTCCTTTTCTGCTTTAGTATTTCACTTTATAACAGGGATACAGCAGCTTTTTGTGCACGGTTTGAAAGTTTTTCCCAAAAAATGTTTTTCAAGTCATTACGGAAAGAGGAATGTAAAAAAAAGAAAAGGTGACAAGGTCAATTGCTGCAAAATTGATTTATCACATTATCTAAATGAGCACAAATAATAAATTAACATCCTGCGTCATAAACAGTAAAGCAGTCCACATTTCTTTCTTGACAGAAAGACAATTGCTATGACTGCTGTCTTTGTCAAATACAATGAACAAGACCATTCAGAGACATGAGCTGCCTTCCATACAGCAACAAAACAAAGTATTATGCGGGAAAGTACCACATTCTGCGATCTGGGGGCACAGTTTTGTATCTGTTTCATAGATATGGAATGCAGATTATGTTTCATTGTAATCTTTTAGGCATTCTGGTGACTATGCCGGTCGATAAATGGTGTGTGTGCCAAAAGGATGGGGAGGCTCCATTTGTTTGCTCTGCTAGAAGCTGCAGAACAAAAATGATGACTCACAAAATGAAAGAAATTCTGAACAAAAAGAGCAACAATAACAAAAATAAATTTATTTAATTTCAGGAAGACGTTTAACAAGGCACAATAATGGTTCTGCTAAACTATGTAATATATACATAGATATATTTTACTTACTAAACAAAGGTTAATTAGTATGTATATAATGGCAATGCTTGAAACACTTTTGTAATGACATCCAAGCCTGACAGCATCTGTAACATATTACTGATACAGCGATTAATGTGGCAGTATTACATAACAGCCATTAGAAGCCATTGGAAAGGTAAAATTAATATCTGTTCATGCAGATGTTAAGGGGAAAACTACCAGCAGCTATGAGTCAGAATAGAAGATATTCAATAATATTCATCAGTTGCAGTTATTGTTGCATAAAATGCTGAAATTTACCACAGTAAATACTACATGTAATGCCTAAAAGAGAGGAGCTCAGGTCAGGAATCCCAAAATGTGAAGATCAGCCATGTTAAGCAGTAAACTAATATCACTGAGGACAAACAAGCAGTTAGAGCAAGCCACCGGAATGAACATGGTGCCCAACATGTTTTATTCTGCTCGGACGTCGTTGGCACGGACTCAAGGGTTTTGATCCTCAACCAGGGTGACTGGGGAGAAGGTGATTGTCAGGAGGGAGGTTTTTTAGGTTTCCGCATTTTCCTGAGCTTTTCTTGTCTCACCGTCTCACCCTCCAAAGAGGACAGCTCGGATATCCTGTGGAGGAAAGAGCGAGAGGCTCCAACCATTGGGTCCAGGTAGGACTGAGCTGGAATAAATGAAAGAGAGCCAATAGAAGGAAAAAAGAAGCTGTAGAGAAAATAAAATATAAACTTTGTATGTTGGCTTGCAAACAAAATCCTTAAATTATTCTGCTTCTTTTTTCAGCCACATCAGGGATCAAATCTTGCATACCTGGCTTCGCCTAATCAGTTAATGTATGATTAATATTCTCAGTGTACTGCAGTAAATCTAAACAAAAATGGAAAAGAGAAGAGAAATGTGCAGCATTTGCACTTTAAAACTGGAGCAAGTTGAAACGAGACATTTCGAGAGAAACTCAAACTACCTTTCTCCATGTGACCCCTTGTCCTACCTTGTTATGATCCCTGTTTTTTGTTTGCAAACGTAAAACCCATAAAAATTACATGCCTGCTGCCATAAATCAACACCATTAACACCTGTGCTGGTTAAAGGTTGGATTCTCCTGATCACTTGCTTCACACACAGGGCATTCCAGACCTGTCGCGTCAAGACCACAACAAATACCTGCTTTCGTCTCACAGTCAAAGCATCACAAAAACTCACTCTTTTGATTGTCTTTAACAGTCAGTAGGTTGCGGACTGGATAATGCACCTTAGGCCTGCAGAACAGATGGAAAGCATAAGAGATGAGGTCTGGGAAATAAATAAGCAAACTATCGATTTGCTTAGTCTAATTTGGTTTATTAAGGCAAAAATTACCTGCTAAGCTTGCAGTTCTCCACTGGAAAGGTGTTTCTGCCATTAAGAACTAAAGCTGAGGGAAAGAGCAGAGCTGGACTTTGATTTAGTTCATATCTTTCAGGGTATCTGGAAGACAGAATTTAGGATTTCATGACCATATGAAACATAATGCTCCACATCTCTGCATTGTAAAATAAATCTTTTGTATAAGGCGTCTGTTTCATGATTAGTCCAAACTTAGCTTCCGTGTGAAGAATCGAGGTGTGTATATTCTCTCAAATTTAATGAAAGAGCTAAGTACTATCTGAAAGTGAGGCAGCGTTCCGCCTTTTTACGAGTGCCATCAAAACAAACTGTTCTCGCACTCCATGTTGCCACAATATTACACTTTACAGGCAATCAGCTTAAAATCTGCTGTTTGTGACACATAAATTACGTGTCAAAATATTAATTGAATCAAGCTGCTTTTTTTCTCATAATCTTGAAATTCTTGTCACATATAAGACCGTGACTCAGTCTAATAAAGGCAATCCGTGCAGCTCTCTGCGAAAATATACTATGCAGAGTGCTGGAAGAACTCCTGCACAAAGTGACATGAGTCCACTGGTTACCCCAGGGTGAAGGGCCGCCGAGCATGGCTGTGGGAAAACTCCTTGGAGAGGCTGAAGGGATGCAGGTTGCCAGGTCTGTGCACTCGGTAGTCTCTAGGCAGTGGAGGAATAACAGTTGTGGTCCTCTCCAACCTCATACCTATAATATAATAATTATATTCAGCCACTTGGAACTAACATCTAATATTAAGGCAATTATTCTCTAAAGGGATTTTAACAATATTATCAGTTAGAAAAGAAATACACCAAACATCTAGCTTTCATAAATACTGTTAATTCCATGTAACATCTGTATGAATGTTGTACTTGCAATCACTGAAATGCAGCCTGTGTGCTTTTATGTGTGATGACAGCTCCACCTAGTGGCTGTCAGGTTTACAACCCAGGAATGGGCCTCAACGTGTTTCTATTTTTAAAGCCAGTTCATTTATTTTTGTCCAATTTGAGTAGCATTTTTTGAGTGGGGGAAAGCTAATTTTATAAATCTGCTCCTAGCTGTGGAAAATAAAGTCCTCCTTCTTACATTTCTCATCGAATAAAAAGTGTCTCCCACAGATGTCCTCCTGTAGGTCAGCACTCTCCGGCTCAAGTTTGTCATCTTGGGCTAAATTCGGTGACCTATGCGTCCATTAGAGACAGAGGAATAAGATCCAGCAATACTAGTATGGTGCCAGTACTGAAGGGTTTAAAAACGTGCACATTACCTTGAATAAAGGCACATACAGTAGCCCATGTTTTATTAATCAAGTGTAATACCACTAATAGGTACGTTCACTTGACACATCTTACTTACCCTCCAGTTATAATGCCTCTAACCACAGTTCTGCTCTCCCTGGATCCTACAACAGAAATGAATGAGGCTCAGCATTCATTTAGCATAACATTACCGTTAAGCTAGCTGCATCATGCAGGAGCTCTGAAGATACATGGACGCGCGCTTACTCACTGCTCATGGGCTGTAACACGGGAAACTTTCTTCTCATGTAATTATTTTGTATGAAAGCTGCTCGTCCTCCACCTGCTCCCATCCCGAAGCTCCTGTATGCCGGATATGCAGCCACATCAGGGCCGCAGCTTGGACTCCTCTCAGGTATTATAGCCTGTGTGTTTGGTAGCGATGCGTTAATTTGGAAAGTCATCATGTCGGAGCCGCTGTGCAAAGGCTGTCTTAAATGATCTTTAGCGGTTAACGTTAGAAAACACTTTAACGGTACAGACGGCAAACTCGTACAAACCAGTCATCCCCGGGCAGCAGTGCTAAGCTGTGGCTAACCCTGTAGATGCTAACGTGTCCGCGTTGTCATAGAAACTGACTTCACCTAAACCGTTACATGGTAGGACTGCTGTCCATCTTCCGTGATGTGGCATGTTGCCTTGCATTAAAGTTTTTTAGCCCATTTAGCATTCATTTTTCAGTTAAGAAACCTCACAATTTGTCCTTTTGTACAAATTTAAACCAAAACTTTGTACCACTTAATTTGCATATTGCCCTCACATCACTTCAATGATGAGGCTAAATGAGTTAATGACATACATACATAAATTCTACAGCAAAAATGAACCGAATCAAACTGATATTAACAGCTCTGCCAATACCAAATGTAACGTGTTTCATGAGACGGCACAATAATGCGTTAAATCACACCACACAAACACAACACCAAGACAGCTGTTGGTTTTTTTGGATTATTTTATTGTAAGTTTTTTGTCCTTTATAAACCTGAAACAGAAAGAAAAAAAAACTGTTACAGATGAAGGAATAAACAACGTTTTTCCATGTACTGAACAAACAATGATACAAAAAATAGATTAAGTTCACATTAAAGTGCTCCCTCACAGTACGGGGACCAAACATGGCATGTGGGAAACTTTAATAAACACTTTATTCTCAATTATGTTAGAACCACAGTTTCAGATGGCCGATGCATTTCCATTTAAGACAGGCATCATTTGGGACAAAAACATCACCATATTGCTAATTTGGATCCAATCTGCTGTTTTTATCACCTATAACACACGATCAATCAATTCTTTGAGCCAAGTTAGATCGTCCTCACATAATTTCTCTCCTGTGCCCTGCACAAAATGAGGCATCTGTGATGGATGATTTAAAGATTAAGAGCTAATGTGGTTTCAGACATATTTGGCTTATTGTCAGCTGGTTTTCACCATAGTCGATAAGATGGGGAAAAAAGAATATGCATCATCAACCACATTCAATGAGCTACGTGTGCTGAAAGACCTGCGCGCCCCTACGACTCACCATGACTTCAGTTCATCCTCCTGATCATTCTGTTGATCTGGTCCTCCCTGTTGCCAGCGTCTCCTCCCTCCACGAAGTGTGTGGTCTTCTTGTTCATACCACCACGAGGTGATGAGAGCTTGAAGGGCCACAGGAAGTTGTTGGCGGGCTTGAAGTTCTTTCCAACTGTGTAAATCTCATGGATGAGGTCCTCAACGCAGATGATTCCATATTTGCCTGCAGATCAAAATTAATTACAAGTTCACTTTTCCAATAATACTCTTGAAGCTAAGCATACATTTGACCTATGACACAAAGCTTAAACTATGAAAACGTAGAAAGTTAACCATTCTAACAATCAAGTCACATGTGGTTTCAGACACAACTGGCTTAGTTTGCTGTTTTTTCACCATAGTCGATAAGACGGGGAAAAAAGTGTGCATCATTAACCACGTGTAGTACTTGTGATTAAATTTCTTGAACCGAGAGCAGCAATACAGCAATTTAATCATATTACATCTTTGATTACTAAAGCCTGAATTTTGAATTAAGAAGTTCAGAAAGCAAAGGATTATTTTCCCCTCCGAGGAACAATGACTGGTAACAGGAAACAGTTTTCCTCACAGACATTCTTCACTTTATTTATGCACTAGTATGCCGTGTGCTATGTACAAGAAACTGAGTAAACACATTTAATATCCATACCAAGGGCCTTCTCCACCAGAGCGTTATCTGTGAGGGCAATGCGCTGTTTCCTCATCCTGCCATGACCACGTTTGTAGATGAGCTCACGCACAGACTTCAGGTTGGGGTACCTGGGAAAACAAAAAGTCAGAAAAGGTTATAAAAAAAAAAGAAAGAAAAAAGTTTGCTTAAATCTCTTTTGAATCAAATCTCTTCAACGCAGAAGGACATGCACAGCATTTATATCCTTCAGCCAGAATTTCACACTGGCTCAAACTTTTGACTTCATTTCTGTAATAGACTTTTAAAAGACTTGATTAAAAAAAACACTGATGAGCACTGAGGTTAAGTAGCAATATCACAATTCAGAAGTTCTTCAAAATTCAATGTAAGTGTAGTGTGTAGTGTTTTATTTTTTTAAAGGGCAAAAAACAACCCCATAAAAGACAACCTCAATGCTCAATTAATCACCAAAAACACTGAAACTTAAGGCCATGTCCTCAACAGTCAAAGACAAAACCACCAGCCTGGATAAAAATCATTAGCAGACATATTATCCTGCTTCCTTTACATTACAAATCCAAACAGACACACATTCAACTGATGTGTTTTGGGGAACATCTGTTTTTTTCCACCCTAATAATGCTACAGTGTGGGGAAAAAAAAATCTCAAGAAACAGCATTAATGAACAAAAGGAACCTGTTACAATAGGAAAAAAAAATCCACTGATCCTGTGTTTACAATCATTTATTTCGACATGCTGCAACAAAACCAACCCGACAGATTTCCTTGCAACTACTGAGGTTTGTCAAACATCTGGATCAGAATCACTCGAGTTTAATCATTTTCTCATTACAAACCATTAAAGTTATACTTCTGTGTTAACATAATGTTACCTCCTGCAATTAAGTCTACTTTATGTTAATTGTTTTAAACAGTGCTTCTGACATTTCAAATCAAAATGACAGCCAAGGGCAGCAGCACTACCAGCATATTTTCTGACTGGACTGCAATAAGGTATCCCTTTTCAAAAAGGAAGACAACACAAATACACACAGTGTCATCATTTGGTTTGTCTCCAACTCGAGAATTGTTACCCTTCAACCTTATCAAAATATTCTCACAAATAGATGCATAAATCAAAACTAAGAACCTAAGAGCAATTAACCTGTTTTCAAATACAGATGTGTAAAAATCTGCACACACACTGGTGCCATTACTATCATGGAATGTGGTTTCAGACAAAACTGGCTTAGTTTCAGCAAGTATTCACCATAGTCGATAAGACGGGGAAAAAAGTTTAGCATCATTAACCACACTCCAGAGATGAAAACAGCTACAGTCACCAGAAACAGTGTTGTATCAGAACATCAATAAAAGGACTATTTATTAACTTCTAATGTCCAGCTTGGTCTACAAAAGATCAATACTAGAAAGAATCAAGTTCTGGCTAAATGAATATTGTTAGAAACATTGATTCATCCAGACTGCCTGCCTAAATGGAGGTACATTATCTCCAATACGCTGCACTTTTTGGTTACTCTTGTCCTCATAATGAGCCCAGCATCAAGTTTTAATGGTAGCAGCCTTACCCCCATGCGATGTATGGCTCTGCGATCCTAAGCATGTTGATTGAAGCTTTGTTCAATTTAACAAACACACCATTGAAGATCTGGCGGAGACGGAGAAGCTGCAGAACCTTGCGGACCTTGGGGCTGACACCGTTGATACTAAAACATACATATTTAGACAATGATTAGCAAATGTAAGCATAAGAATGCAGCTTTATTTGTCTACTCTCAATTGTGGTTTCAGAAAAATTTGGCTTATTTTAAAAGTCTGTATCAGCATAGTCGATAAGTCGGGGAAAGAAATGACATCATTAACCACACCACTAACAAAATACTGACAGAAATACAAAGTTAATCAAATACATTTATATGGATTGCTGACTTAAGGCTGCATTGCCCATCACCGTATGTATGCAGTTTAACTGTTTCAGATGCTCTCGTCTATTACTCATTACAGGATCTGGAAGAGAATTGCGTAGCATAAGCACAAAACATGAAGAAGCAGTGAAAGATTTGGAATTATGCTCATCCAGGACTAGCGGTGTAGGAATCCTGCGGCAACGTGGAAAAGGGAACTTTCACCCAGGAAGTAAGCACCACAGCATGCCAAGTAAGCAAGAGAATGAATATTGTTTTAGCAATACATATGTACAGCACGAGCATAATGTCTCAAATCAAGTCCAGCAATCCATGCAAATGTAACTGATGAGCCTGACAAGCAGGACAGTTCTGTCCCCACTTGATGACACTACTCACCCCCTGATTCTGATGACAAAGGCCAATTTGGGCTCAGCTGGCACATAGTAGTTTCCCACTTTGCGAGCAGTGCGACTCAGGCGGATCTCACGCCTGTACATCTGCCTGTACTCCTTGTGGTACTTCTCAGCCCTCTTGTAGATCAGTTTCCTGGTCACTTTGCGGGCCTGGTAACACATTAAACATGCTCACTGAATGCAAGGAAACATACAACCGTGGAACGCTACTGACGAACAGAAGATACATTAATCAGAGAGAAGTTGATGTTACCTTTTTCTCAGCCAGGATCTTCTTGATACGCATGGCCTTCATGGTGGCGAAGGCCTTTCGCCTTTTCAAAAGGCTCTCAGGGACCGCCGGAACCTTTTTTCTGTAAGAGGAACACAACACATCAGGACCAAACCGAAAACATTAACAATTACAACTATCCTCGTGAAATTGATAAACCACACTCCCATCCCATCATCGCCAGTTGCACTTAGCAACTAGCTTGCTAACCCTGCCATTTGCCGGCTTCTTTAAGAGTTGTCACTTCCTAAAACGCTGGCTGACGTGTCCAAAATGCCTAATTAGTAGCATAAAATACACGACATATTATAAAAGCTTATTCTTTACTTTGCTCTCCTCTTTAGCACAGAAACTAACTACTTTCTGAGTGCATGGACGTTGAGAAGACAGCCATGTTGTACTGCTACAGCAGCCACATACAAGACTCCATCATAATGACAATAAGAACAACAATCGTCAACAATACTACTAGGATTACGATGTAGACAAACTAAAGAATCTATCCGGGGTGTAAAATTAACAAAGACTGTTATTTTTACACCCGATGTGCTTCGATTTTCATACGGCAGCAAACACTCACTCTGCGTCCGCCATTGCGTCCACCGAGAAAGAGAAATTTTCTTTTGCGCATGTGCGGGTTAAACGATTTAGGACCTCCACGGACTGTCCTGCCAGCTGCCTGACTTAAAAATTTCTTAGTGTAGGCTGAATGTTATCGAAAATGTGGCAATAACTCATTAAGTGCACTCCTGTTTTATCGTTGGTCCCGAACAATTCTGTGTCTTATCTCTGCTCATTTTCGTTTTGTTTTAGATCCATTTAAATAATAGTGATATTCCTGGACTTGTAGCCTAGTTATCCAAAAACAAATCGAACAACGAAATCTGGAAATATGTTGTTAAAATAACTTTTAAAATATCCCTCCTGTCATCAGTGACCATATATTTAGCAGAAATATGCTACCGTTATGGAAAGATTGTAGGCTACTTTGTCAGTGCCACCTTTTCGGTGTTCATGCCACAGGTGATGTTATGCACGCGCTCACCCAGCAGAGGGAGCAAACACTTAATTTTGCAGAATGGGACTGAACAGCGTCAGAGGGCCAAGTTTCCCCTGCAGAACCTTTACGTTGGATCCTAGAAAAAGACCACTTCAGATTGTAAATCACATGTAGGCCTAGAGCA
>JAQLOL010000013.1:11785020-11830606 GCA_029783665.1 Naso thynnoides
ACACATACACACACACACACACACACACACACACACACGGACAAACAGCTATGATTCAGTCCCTCACTCCCTTTAGGTTTTAATGAGGCGGGGGGGGGTCATAACATGTAATTTGTTTGATGATGCTTTCATTAATCCAGCTGGCGATTCGTGATGTCTTTAGTCATGGCGGGACGGGGAATGTGCAGTGATTTCAGTAAGTGTCACCAGTTTGGATTTGAGGATTAGTGTGTGTCTGGCGGAATGACATGAAAGGAAATCATCCGCAGCATCTTGAGCTTGTTATCCAACAGTTGGTTTGCGAACAATCAGCAGTTATTCCCCCCACTCATGGAAATCGCAGCTCTCTTGTGCGACTACATGAAAGCGCAGAGCGCTCGGCAGTGACATGGCGGGAAAAGAGCAGAGGAAAGAAAAGAAGAAGGAAGGCAGTGCCGTCCCATCCACAGGCGAGGCGAGAGGGTAATGGTAAGCTGCTGCTGACCCACTTTATCTGACAATTGGTTTCTTGTCTGTGGATCAGCTTGACAAGATGCCAGGCGACAGGAGCCAAGTTCCGCAGGCCACATTCCTGCTTTATCCAGAGAAAAGAGGCAGCCAGGCAGAAGGGTCCTACTTGACTGGTTTTATATGGGCCCCTCCTCAGGCCTGGTGCACCTGTACCCCTCACTGGAGCTCGCCATGACTACTCCCGAGTTGGGTCTCACCCTGAGCGTACTGTACCTGTCCTGGAAGGAAAAGAATAGGGCTGCAAATAACAGTCATATTCATTATCTATCCGTCTGCTAATTATGTTGACGTGAAAAATGCCCTTTTTGATCTCCCAGAGTTTGAAGTCTCCATATGTTAAAACTTATCTGAGCAAAAGTCCAAAAAGCAAAGATGTTCAGTTTGCTATCTTGTGAGCAAATACCTCATCCAGTCCTCACATCTGATAAGCTGAAACCAGAAAAATCGTCATGCATTTCTGCTTGATAAATAGCTTAAATCGATTATGAAAATGATGGGGTACCTTCAGCGCTAGATGTGATTAAATAATTAGAATCGAGAGAGAAGAAGAACAAGGAAAAGTCATTGAATTTTTTTAGAAATTAAGATCTTTTTAGAAACGTAAATGTAATATATTGTGATCAAGTAATTGATTTTTATCACACTGATCTACCACTAGAGCATTCATACATGGCTTTTATAACTTCTAGGCATTTATTTATAAAACCCTTTTTAAAAAGTGTGTTAAAAACAATAAATAGACTTGATAAATTTGATGTCTTACTTTGAAACGTCTGAGCTCTGATCATCTGAGATTCTCAATCTGTGACCCTTTTTTAAGAAAAACGAACGTCTAGAAACACGATTAGTGAGTCCAATCCATCCCAAATGCACACAAGTAAAGACAGTTGTAATTGTGTTGTTTGCATCCATTTAGTTTTAATAACACTGGGAGTCTCAGTGTTTGTTGTACATCAACACGCTGCCCATCTTGACCTATTGATGATTGCTTTCCAGGTAAATTGGATTCCATTAGTACAGCCAGCAGGCGGCCCGGGGTTAGTCAACTGTAGCAGAAGCTCGCTGATTGCCTCGGCCACCACAACATAACCACATCGTCCCTGATGACCAGTAAACACAGCCCACTCGAATTCCTCGATCTGTTGTAGGATCAGACGAGCTCAGGCGTTTTTCTCTCTCCCCTTCGTTCTCTCATCCAGGGAGAAGTCAGCCCAATTAAATGGCCATCTGGTCCTACGCAAAGGCCAATATTTTGTTCATATTCCTGTTGGTCAGGCGCTTGCACTAATGCAGCCTGACACCCCAGCTGCAAGAAGCTTTGTCTGGCTTAAATGCTCCTGGGGGCACGCACCAATTAGAGGGTGCAGCGGGCAAGGCACCCCCACATAGGCCAAGGAGGCCCGACTGTGTCAGCGGGTAATTTAGCGGAACAAGGGAGCGTTGAGACCCAATTACGGCAGCTCTGATGTAAGACACGAGCCCCTGGTTGCCTTCACACATTTCGTGTCTGAGAGGTCAGCGGGGGTCATACCCACATGCCAGAGCTGCCATGAGAAGCAGGACATCACGCGAGGGTGGGAGAGAGACGGGACGTTTGTTCAAGTTTCTCCCCGTCCTCCAGCAGAGGGAAATAGCCTTTCCTCCATCGGTTCCACTTACTTTCAGACCACTCAGCGAAATTGTCCGGTTGCATTTGAGTGTTTGAGTGTTGGCTTTAGTGGTCGAGCACTGTGCCAGATCAAGTCATTCCCCGCTCTCGGAAAGTTGCTGTGGGAGTGGGAAACATTGGCTCAAGTCAGGTACGGGCATATCTTAAGTTAATGCTTCATTTGCACGCAAATCTCTCCCTCGTCCGCTGCCATTCTGGCGTGCAGAGGCCTTTCTCAGCTCTTATCCAGGGCTCACTCCCTCTCCTTGGGCCCCATCGTTCGATGAGTTGAATATTGCAGCAACTTGAAAATTTATGTCCTGGAAAAGTGCAGATGTTTGGAGCTGAGTCAGATCAGTTATACTGTACCTGGCTATAGAAGGAACTCCAAAACAGTGAAGTCATCTCGCTTTCACCAGCCTTTCTCTGCTCACAGTAGATCTGACTTATTGCTTCCAGTTTTCCTTACTTCCCAAAACAAGGAGCGCGACATCTAAATGCAGATGTAAAGCATAGCAGAGACACTAGAAGTCAGTAGGTCTGATGCAGTTAATCTCTGGGTGCAGTTTTAATGAGGCTCTCCCTCCCCTGCCAGTGGTTTCATGGCTGTACTACCTGGTACCATGCGCTCTCTGGCTCTGTGCTCCCCTCGAGCAAATGTTTACAGAGGAGGCTGAATCATTTCTCTGGCCAGGCTCACACACTGTACCAACCAATGAAACTGTTAACTCTCATTTATATGACCGCAGAGTTATTGGGAGCTAAGTATGAAACTGTCAAAAGTTAACCAAATGCTAACCCCAATTTTCCAGTGCAGAAAGTGATGTCTTGACATTGCTTAAAAAATCCAAAAACCACATCTTTAAATATCATACTTGAGCCAGAAAATTGGATGTTTTTACTTGTAAATCTGCTCTGATTAATTCTCTGCCTCCATAGTTTGATCAGTTTATTGTCTAATTATTTTAGCACCATTGGGATTCTCATGTTATTGCAGTATAAAGGTGTCTTTAGTGTTTTCATTGCGACCTGAGCGGCTTTTCAAGAGTGTTATCCTCCATGCATTGTTCTTTATTATGGCAGCACACATCTGACCTGAATACATCCAGGCGTCTTTCCAACAAAAGGCCTGCTGCTTGTTTTGTAGACCTCCCAGTGGGAGAGTGATTGGTCAGTTCCTGTCATTGCCGTCACATGTCACACCTGCTGATCAGCTCATGCTGTGTCCAAAGTCAGCAGACGGCCAGTGTGAGGAATGGATCCGTGGGTTAATCAACTGCGACCACCAGATCTCTGAATATCCACCACAGGGTTGCTCTTCTCACCGCCTTGCTAACTCTCATTGGACAGGATAGTGGAACCGCTCAGGCTCTCACGTGGCGCTCCAGTAGAAGTCTTTCATCTCGGAGCTCATCTGGCTGCCGATTGTTCCGCTGACTGCCGCTCGGTCAGGGCGCAAGCGAGGCTGTGTGGGCAGACAAGGGGCTGAGTTGCATTGTTGTTGAGTGAACGGAGGCCTATGATTGGTGTTGTCACCAAGTCTTTAGAGCCGGGTCCAACAGCGGGCACCAGATCTGTGTGGGAAAAGAACAGATTGTACAACAGCGCACACATCACACACCTGCTTGTTCAGAGGGGAAACCCCTCATTTTATTCTTACCTCAGCATCGAATTCACACCTATCCCAAAAGAACAAACTTTAAATTTAAATTAGTATATTTTCAAAAGCTGCACCTCCAGTGTTCACACTGATTCTTCTTCTTCTTCTTTTTTTGTGCCTGTTATGAATTCTCATTCAGACGCCTCTCTCTACATCACCATGGAGAAGAGGGAGAAACACATGGAGAGGGGGAACGAGAGGGAGGCAGAGAGGATCAAAGGGCTTTGGCACAGACAAACTGCACAAGTGAACTAACCTTCCTCTTTTTTTCTCTCTGCCCTTCTGTCTCTTCTGTCCTTCCCCCAGACCACCAAGGCGTTTCTCCCCAAGATGCTGGAGCTGAATCATGGTCACATTGTGACGGTTGCCAGCTCCCTGGGTTTATTCAGCACAGCTGGAGTGGAGGTTAGTATCAGACACAACAACGCATACACATCCCATCGTTCCCACCATCCAAAACCAGTGCATTTCTCCAAAGCCGTCAGCGTGCCAGCGAGCACACTGGGCCGAGGGAGGTCAGGCCCCCTTTCTCTAGTTGTCCCTCCACCCGTTAAATTAAGGGACACAGATGAGCATTGGGGAGCCTCCTATAGATTCCTCTATCTGCAACAGTGGGGGTGTTGGGCCCCTGTTGGGCTCTGGCCCCGGGGCCAGAATGAGCTGACAGCTCCCCAAGGGATGGAGACATCTTCATCACGGCTTTGTGAACCACTTGCTGCTCACTCAGTATTCAGCTCACAGCCACTTTCAATGGATACGATTTTTGTTTTCCTTCCTATAGTTTTTTTTTTCCTTCCCCCAGTCTTTTTGTTATTTTAATGCACATTAAAATATTTAGTGGACTCATTTATCTCCATAACCACAGAGGGAGTAAAATTGGTGGCCCTCCTAGCAGGTTTTATTTTAATATTTCAGAGAGCAGACTTCTCATTTATCCCCTCGGCTGAGTCTGGTGTCATTTTCAGATCGTCTACAGGGACTAATAGTCCCACTTAGCTTTGTTTTTATAGCTGCACATTTGCTTTTGTTGCACCAGCATTCATCCATAATGACCAAGTCCCCCTTCAAAGGCACTTCAGTTAAGTCAGTTTTTGTTAACCTATTATGTTGCTTGGAAAATGTCATTTCAGACATGCACATTAATTTCAGGCAACCAAAGCCTTCGCCTGTCATGTGGGCACAGTCAAATCTTTTTATCTTCCCCATGTTTATCGACACGCATCTGTGTTTGCCCAAGCCTTTTTCTTTCTTTTTTTTTTTTTTTTTGTAAGCTTATTTCCACGGCGAACCACATCAAAACCTTCCCGCCAAGCAGAGCAGTCTCCTGATGCACGGGAGAAGAATGCTAATGAAACCGTAGAACAGCGGACGAGCTTGCTCAGGTTTTTTTGTGGCTGTATCATTAACAGCAAGGAGAGACCTCTGTGCCCGTGGGGCGTGTTTGATAATGTTCCCTGTGGTCAGAGGGGCAGAGCTTTACAGAGCTAACCTGTTCTCTCTTTATTCCCTCAGGATTACTGCGCCAGTAAGTTTGGTGCCATCGGGTTCCACGAGTCTCTGAGTCACGAACTGAAGGCCTCAGAGAAGGACGGCATCAACATGACTCTGGTGTGCCCTTACCTGGTCGACACAGGAATGTTCAAAGGCTGCAGGATAAGGTGGGCGTCCATATACATTAATGGTTTTGGTGGTTTTTTTTTTTGTTTTTTTTAAAGCTGTCTTGCACCTGGTATGAGTTTGTCTTCTCTCATTTTCACCATATAAAATTGGCCCACAAACACCTTTTTAAAACTTCAAAGCAGCAGCTGATGGTTTGTGTTGTGTCGGCGTTTTCTTAGAGTCACTTGTATGCTAGTGGTCAGCGCTCCGCTTAAACAAAGAGGGCAACTTTCCCAGGGGAAAACTCCCCCGACAGGTGCACCTGGGCTAAGCCCCCCTGTGCTGCTGTAATAGTCCTCACTTTGTTTGATGGTTACAGTCAGCAGGTGGCACGTTGGCTTTACTGTCCCTCCACTTCGGAGTGATCTTTATTGCTATACACAAGAACTGCTCACTACCATTTAACCAGTTTTACTTTATTTATGCACTGATTGAAATTTGTTTAATTCCTGTTTAAAGATTCTTTTAAATTAAATGATGTTTAACTAAGATAGAAGGAAGCCCTTTCCACTCCAGTTTTGAATGGTTTCAATCAAATATAAGTGACAGTTTTAAATATTAGCCATTTTATTTAGATTTTTAAAAATTTCAGGCCTGTAAGTGACTGATCTATTGTTTATATTTCATTCAGGAAGGAGATTGAGCCTTTTCTGCCTCCCCTGAAGCCAGAGTTCTGTGTGAAACAGGCCATGAGGGCCATCCTCACTGACCAGCCCATGATCTGTACGCCTCGTATCGTCTATATGGTCAACTTCATGAAAAGGTACGCTGCCCCTACTTTACACCCCCACTCATTTCACCTCATCACCCCATCAGCTCTCTGCAAACTATGCAGGAGTATCTTATGTCTCTAATCTTATCTGTCTCATCTCTGCAGCATCCTGCCGTTCGAGGCCATCGTGTGCATGTACCGGTTCCTCGGCGCTGACAAGTGCATGTACCCCTTCCTAGCTCAGAGAAAGGAGGCCATGAACAACAATGAGGCGAAGAATGGGATCTAGGGGGCGCTGTTTGAAACTCGAACAGAGGCACTAAAAAAACCCGCAAGCATGAGGAAACAACCACTGAGGATGAATAAAATGGGGAAGACGGGAAAGAAGGAAAGACTGAATCTAGACTGGTGCACTTGCATTGAGCAAATGCAAAGGTTTACCATATTGTTCCTCTGGAACAAAGAAAGCTGTGTACTACACAAAGGATTTATTTGACTTTGTTTTGTCTTTTTTATGTTTGTTTAAAGAAACCAACATCTATATTCTGTGTCACTAGTTTTTGAAATCATACAGAAAGGTATCCAATAATTAACTATTTACGTAATGTAGTCACCAGCCTTATCTAGTGTCATTGTGGAAATATACAGTATGTTACTGTACAAACAGTAAATGTTTTCACTTTTATTTTATTTTTGTAGACATGCACTGTAATTTTCTGATACTTTTTTCTCGACACTGCCTGCGCTCTGTACAGGAGGGTTCAACACAGCATTTTACACTAACGTCTCCCCACGCAGAGGCTCCTTTCCCAGTCTGGATTTTGGTTCGCAGCTCAACACGGCTCTGATTTATGTCTTGTGCAACAGAGGACGATGATTATTCCACAATTAAAATTTACCATATTGTGATGTTTTTGTTAAATATTAAGTTACAGACACGTAGCATATACTCGTATTGTGTGTTGATAATGAAGTCATTCCAAACGGGACATTTAAAGGCCGGATTGTGGCTGAGTAAACCTTCCAGCATCATCATTGTCCCTTTGAACGGCTCCTGTAATCCCAGGTCCGAATCCACTAACCTCTCAGATGAAAAGTGGACAAAGGAGTCAGTGTGTCTTAAACGAGCGTGGGTGACACATTCAGAATGTACTGGAGAGGAAAAACCTTTTCATTTCTCTCATTCGTCTTTATTTTCAAGATCTGTGGTGTTTATATTGTATATTTATCTGTTACCAATATTATTTGTTTAAAAAAAAAAATTAACCCGACATGTTCCGACACTGATGTGTGGTCGAGGGAAATGCATTAAAAGACACTAGCTTTCCATTCTTCTTTCCAAAGTAACACTTTAACTCTCCTGTCCATCGTCCACGTTGCCCAGTTAAAGTGAAATGTAAATGTTTTAATGTTGTGAATACCCCAGTATCCCCAAATCGACTGTCTCCACCATATTTGATGTATGACTATTTTATATACCTTTGGGACGACAAGAGTTTTTGAATTTCAACTACATTCCAATAGGCGTCATTCCTTTAGTCACAGTGATGAGCCTAAATTCTCTACCTCTTAATTTTTGCCATTTTTCTTGACAGTATGACATAAGCCTCTTTTTTTTTTTTGTAATTTTCTGAAGACTGCTCCATAGCAGAGCAAATGTGGTTCCAATGTTTAGTGTCTCTACCTAACTTAAATTAATAAAAGTGATTTAGATTATTAAAGGGTGTGTCATTATTATCAGCTGGGTGCCTTCAGTGTTTTTACACCCACACTCTCGCTTGTAATGATGGTGTCGTCACTCGAAGTAGTGGTGAGTATTACAGTAAAGAGGGGCCCCTGCAATGCTGATGAACTCCTCCAAACAGTTTCCATTGTCAAGACGACACCCACCCAGCCCTTTATCCTCTTCATGACGACTCTTTTGACTAGTATCAATATCACTGTCCTCCCACATTGAGCTGCACAGTGAGTCAGGTGGCCTTTAGATATGGGTGTTGGCTGAAGAGGGCAAGAGAAGTTTGCCTTTGGAAGTGAAGGAGACGTGATGTTCAAAAAAAAGGGATTACACAAGAGTCCTAGAAAGAGGATGCACAAAGTTGTCACATTGTGAATTACAGAAAGGTTAGCAGCAGGCCCCTTTAATTTGTCATTCAGTTTTACACAGCATAAAACAAACTGGATGTCAGCAGACACTCCTCATTGCCACAACCTGGGTGAAACCCAAATTTAGGCTCACATCTGTGAGTGAAAGCATCAAAAACTCATCAACCTTCTCCAAATTTCTGCTGGAGCTTCATGTGGCTGACCCTGATCTTTAACTTCCCCAAAAGGAAAAACAACAAACAAAGCTCAATTTTCAAATTACCATCACACTAAAATGTCATGAGCTAGATTTGGACTCACATGTTCAAACAGCTGAGTGCTTTGTGCTTTGTGCAAGGCTGCAGTTGCCTTTGAGGTCACGTCCTTGGTATTTGTCAGAAAATTGGGGGATTTTAGTGACCTAGGGTGGTGTTTATTTTCTGAAATTAAAAATTGTTGTAGAACTTGTAAAAACAGACTTATCTTAAGCTTTAAAGATGCATTTTGAGACATTTCACATCTTATTAAAAACAAGATTAGTGTCCCTGCAGATACCAAGAATACAAAGCTCAAACTTTAGGAAAACTACTGCCTCTAAATTAATAATAAAATTAAAGAGGACATTTCAATAATTAAACATTTCCAAAAAAATAAATGTAAAATAAGTGTGTTCTCTGTTTTTATGCTACCGAAAAATTTTTAAAACATGAGTCTCAGCCTGAAGGCTCGATCATTATCTAAATCTGGGTCAGGCAGTCCCATCTTCCAAGCTTTTTCAGTACCTTCCTTCATCACTGCCTCTGTTCACAGTTACCAGCAGATCAATTCTGGTGAGTCATTATAATTGACTCATACTTGAGCTCAAACATTGATCACACAGAGCTTAAAAACTGTAAACGCCAATTCAGAAACAACATGAAAAACTGAGCTTTCCTGAAGCTTGTTTGACTGTTGAAATTGTTGCACTGTGGTTCCGTCATCTGTCTCAAATGCTGTTTGAAACTTCACTTTTTCTCTCATCAGACAAAGTTCCACCTTTAAAATCTTGATACTGTTGAATCTAAAATAGAGTCTGTGACTTAAGTGATCCTCCACACATGCACGAGTGTGATAGCAGAAACCCGTCCCTCCACAGAACTAATTGATTTCCTGGTCAGTGACGGAGAATACACCCATCCCTCTGACTCCGGCGGCTGACTCTGCAGCAGCCTCCTCCTTGGTGCATTACAGGGAAGCGCCGAGATGTCAGAGCCTCGGCCCTCAGCACGCAGCGCTCCTCTGCTGTGACTAATCGGGCCTGGATAAAGTTGCTCAGTGGCAGATTAGGTCTAACATGAGGGAGAGCTGTACTGACAGTTTCGATCCCTGTGTGTACAGAAGCAATCAGCACCAAGAGCAGCCATTGCAGGACTCCTGTGTGAAAGAGGCCTTTATTAGAGTACACACAAAAATGCTTTTGGCTCATCCAAGAAAGAAAACTATTAGGATTTTTGGCTTAAATCATAGCTGGGCATTCATCAGCATCTATAGGATTCCCCTCACTCTTCATCCTCCTGTTAATACGCCTCTAATTCAGAGGACTTCAAGGGGGTCGATGGCACATAATTCAGACGGAAAAATCAATGACTCTGACATTTGCTTTTGCGTGGCACGGACAAGCTCCACAGTCCCATTGATTTTGTTCTATTTTGGGCAGCAAGGTTCACATCCCATATTGGCTGGTCAGAGCATGGCAATTCATCTTGGGGCTGAGCTGGACTGCCACTACCTGAACAAGCTCCTGGAATAGAGATCTGCAGCTAATGTGTGCGCGCGGCCTTGGCGCTTTCAATGGCTAGCAGATGTAGCTGCCAGCTGAGTCCATTAGTCAGTGAAGTCGAATTAGACCACCGCTGTCCAGTTTGCTCATTCATCTCGCTAATGGGAGCAAGCAGAGTGGGTTTGGTGTTGCAGGGTGGGTGGAGTTACATGGAGAAAAGCAAGAAAAGGTGAAAAAATGATGCAACACAAGTATGTGATAGATAAGGTGCACACAATCTATCCCTGTATTATCAGTCCAGCTGAGAGTCATAAAGTTAAAGATTAAGTGTCTGTTTGGAAAACAGTTTTCCACCTGCACTGAGCAGTAACGATGACTACAGAATTAGTTTTATGTCCGGTGTGAATTACAGGAATGTCATGACATTACAACTGAAGTTATTCATTTGTAAAGCCAAAACTTCAGATAGAGTTTGGGACAAAACGGTGTCTTTGTCCTCAGAAGGTGATTTAATATAAGCCGCATTGCTATGTATTAAACTGTGAAACTGTCCTGAAGAAGCTGCAGAAGGAAAGTTTAAAGGAGAAGGCTGGTGATAGTCTAAATTTTATTTATTGTTAACAAATTCCATGAAAAGACCAAAACATGATCCTAATAACAAGTACTGTGTAACCACAGTCTGGGCACTGTAAGACCACATACGCTGTCCTGCTGCCTGAAATATTTACAACCATGTGTTAATCTGTAGTTCAAAGCATTTGGCAACAAAAAAAATTCAACAAACCCTGTAAAATTAGACTAAATTAGACTTAAAGACCTATAAGGTATATTCAAGGTAAATTTAAAGCTGTTCTTGGAGTGTATGCAAGGATTTGATCTGTTTTAAAATGCAACATCAGGAATTTTATTCATTAGCCGTCAGAATCACTAAGTGCTGCTTGCACTGGGTGATATACAGTAAGTCTATAGCCTATGTACTGAAAAAAAAAGGTATTTTTGTTTACACCTACATTACTACATTTTTTTTCGCAAACAGATGCCTGTATATCTAGATTAGATTAGATTAGATAGAACTTTATTGATCCCTTTGGGCAACTCATCTGCAAAAGAGGGGCAGACTTGTACTTTTAACAAGGACTCTCATTGGCTGTTAGAGACTGTGGAGATGACATGGAAGTCCGTAACAGCTAAAATGAGATGTCAATTGAAAGCTCAAAGTGTGGCGGCCACCTTAGGATCATATTAAGGTAGTTACACAGAAAATATAAAACATCATCAGCAAGATGCAGTCTCCAGAGAATTCCTTATTTATTTTATGGATGTTATTAGTTTTGGACCAAGTATTTTACTGGATTTAATTATCTCGACTTTTCTGTGTAACAGGGCCAATGAGTGGCATGAGCATGCACTTAGAATATCAGTCTGTGTACACTTTCAGAATATTATTGTGTCTATACATGAAAACAACAACAACAACAAAAAGAAAAGAGAAATTTGAGTGACATGTTATGAAGATTTCTGAGTGAGCGTGGGGCTGAAAGCCGCAGACAAGGCAGGAAAGCCAGGAAGCACTGAGATGAAATAATGCATTATTGGTTTTGGTCTTTTTGTGGAATTCGTTGACAGCAACAAGAAAAACATGACATATCTTCATTTATCCTTTGAGACAAAGGATGTTGTATGATACAAGAGAGAGATGAGAGAGCGAGGAGCTGTGGGCTGCAGATAAATCTCCTGCTTGGATATTCAATGGATGATTTATTAACTCATACACCACATGCTACAACACTGGATGAAGCAGCAGATAATAACGTGCTATGAGGAAAGCTGGAATAATTACACACTGTTACAATTTTAGTGCTCTTTTGGTTTTGGAGCACCACCACCCAATTATTGTATTTTGCTCATTAAATTTTATTACTCATTATGACTAATGAATGCAGTAGCTTCGGCTTGTAGGAGATAAAGTTGAACGACGCAATATGAGGGTGAAGTGAAGTTTATTTCTCTTTGAAATTCAAGTAATTATTTGAGAAGTACAATAATTCTCTCACTCGATTAAAGGCTCAGTTGAACTGACGATGAAAAGCTGAGGCAGGGCTCTGAGTTGGGTGCATAAAACTGTTTCCAAACTGCCTTTGGAATGAGTCAAAAAGCCCATTCTTGACCTCACTAACCAGTAGTTCACCCCAAAAAATCTTAACAAGTCCACTCATCAACTTTTTCTTGGAGCTCGTAAATGCATCACATGACCAAAGTTTCATACTTGTGTTGTGTGAAGACACCTGAGAAAACTTTTCCACTGCTTTAAACTGCTAAAAGCACCTGGAAAAGTGAGCAGGTGGACCTCGAGTTTCAGGACTATAACAGGGTATAGAAACACTATAGGATGTGAAAGTTGCTAGGTATAGGAAATCACCTTTCTAAAGAGAATGTCTGCATTTATTTGGTCAAAAATTGCTGAGCAAAAGATATTAAACCTGGAAAAATAGTTCTTTACAAGTGCTGCCTTCCTAGCTCGAAAATTAGTGTGAAAAAGGATTTTGACACTGACGTTCTTTTTAACTAACGCCACATATTTTCAGGTTTTTTCTGTAAAGTTTATTGAATTTGGACAAAATGCAAACAATATCTTAAAGATAAAGTTATTTTGGGAGAAATGCATGGGGTTTATGTTACCGATGTGGCTGATGTTGACAGAGAATAACATGCGGTGGCACCTGTGTGATCCTTTAAGATATTTTTTTCAAACAGTTTTGGAGTGTTTAGCAGATGGTGCTGAGAGGACAGAATGCTGATTCTTTAACACTATATATTCTGATCAGTGCTGCTGCGCTGTTTTTCAGTTTCACCTTAGTGATGGCACTTTCAATTCCAGCTTATGCTGTTAGAAAATGTGTGATAAGGCAGATTTAATTAAGAAACAGTGCTAATTTCGGTTATGGTGCGATGCTGTGTTCACATCTGCTGGACAAAATAAAGACACAAAGAAACAGATTTTTTTTCCACATGAACTGAGGTGTTTTTACTGCATTTCAGTCACAGAAACAGCCTTATTACACATTGCACTCACAGTGAAGACACATCCTCAATGTCAGTGAACAAAGTGAGTCAAAGTGGCCTTCAGGAGGAGGGAGTCCGCAAACCAGACGCAGGCTCACTCCGCTCAAAAGATGCACTCCAGAATGCAGGCATTAAAAGCACCCAGTTGATGCCTTGGCGGGTCAATACAACACACACAATGGGTGTAGATGTGATCGACAAAACTGTGAGGGGAGAGGGGGGCACGGGGGCGATCCACTGACGCAAAATCACTGGAATGAAGAGGAACTGTTCGTTTACTGGAGGACATGCAGTCATGCCAGTACAAAACTCTCTGCAGGTTGGACTATAAGTTAAAAATTTACTGACAGTAGAGAATGTGCGCAAAAAAACTAGCCACTTTCAATGCATCTGGATTCTTTTTCTTTTTTTTTTTTTCAGATAAAAAGTACAACCGTTGGTGGCCCCTTTGCCTCCGCTGCTTGTCAGGTGATGCTCCAGTGATGCTATGCCAGTGTGGGGGTCATGTTAAACGGGAAAGTTAGACCCCTCAGGAAGCAAAGGTCAGTCAAACCTTCCCTCCTGCTAGGTCGACACTTCTACTGATTACTGCTAACACCAGTTTTGTCCTTTTTGTCCACATGAAAAAACTTTTCTGTGTTATTTTTCAGTATATGATACTCTTGCAAGTCATACACATCCATATAGATAGATGAACTCTTTTTTTTTTTTCTTATGTCAGCATACAAGGTAAGCTGGGTGACTATATATGAAGACAACAACTACAACTTTCACAGCACTGGCATTGGTTAATTTTAAATACAGTACTCAAGCATTGTTAGATTAATAAAATGACAAAAGAAAAACAAAAACAAAAAACAAAACAAAAGGGAAACATAATACCCCCGAAAAATAAGCTACTGTACGCAAGTTGTTTCCTCCCCTAAAATGTTTCTTTTGTATTTCAATGGCATGATGTACATATTTGATTTAACCATACCAACAGACATTGATCCAAAGGGAAAGTTGTCTAAGCAGTGTATCACTTTGGATTTCCCTTGATTTTTCATACAGTACCATGCAGTCATCTCATTAGTTTGTGTTTCATCTATTTATGTATTTTTTACCTTTGAATTTCGACTGAAATCATCAATAAACGTGTTAAGATAGCGTTGTCTTCACATAGACTCAGGTAATGGTGTTTTAGTCGGTCATTTCTCGGTGCACATCCACCCTATTGCATGTTGACAGGTTTTGCAGGATACAGTGGCAATCGTGGGGTAGGGATGGGCAAAGAGGGATGGGAGGGAATTGTGGGTAGTAGGTTATGGGAGATCAGGGTGAGCAGTTGGGGAGGGTTGTCAGGTTTGTGTATGTCGAAGGAGGGGTTCAGGGTTGTCAGCTCCTAGACGACAGCCTTTGAATCCTTGCAGACCTGAGTGGTGGTGCCTGAGTTAGTCTGTTTAATGTCCGTCCTCCCTCCCACATGGTTCACTGGTCTGAAAAGACAAACAGAAGTGTGTTAGGGCAGATTTTGTCCAAGGACCTGAGCAATGTTGTTATTACTCAGACCCGCTTCGGGCTATTTGTTCTAGGTCTCCCTCAGAAATATACCAGGAATCCCCTCAGTCTTTATTGAGTCATTCTTTCAAAATAAGATGAGTGATTCCTGTAAAAGAAAGTCTGCAGAGAAACCGAAAGTAGTGCCAGTCTAGACACTTGACAAGTCCTTGACCTCAATCTGTTTCACATGAACCAATCAGCTGTGACTGCTGTTCCGTGGTTTTTATCAGAAAGGACTGTTAAGATGGAGTCATTCATGTGTGGGGGTGCAACTAAAAGAAAAGGCTGCTGTTTTGGAGAAAAAAGTTTTTTTTTTCAAATTGATAACAGCAATCACCTGAGGCCCAGAGAGCAAAAATGTGTTAATAGAAAACTATGAGTGAGTGACTGAGTTTTAGAGACAACTGGGAAAGACTAGAGTGAGGAATGAGTGATTAACTGCTCAGGTGAAAGTGCAGTTGCTGCCATCTTTGACCCTCTCCTCTCATGGTGACGTAAATGAAGCTGCGGTTGTCTTTCCTCTCTTTGTTCCTTTTCTCTTTTCTCTCAAAGAGGAGACAAGGAGCTGCAAGAAAACAGCCCTGCCCTAAACTTTTTTTTTTTTTTTTCCCAGGACACACCTTCTATGAAAACACTCCAGTTATGCTTGATTTCCTCCCTGGTTTCCAAAAAGCCCCCACAGCCTTCCGACTTTCCTTCTTCATTCTCCGCTGTCATCCTTCCTCCTTCCTTTCCTCCCTTTCTTGTCATGGAGGAGACAGGGAATGAGGGAAAGGGGGGAGCCCTTTTTTCACAGAGTTGATAGCCATCATGCAAAGTATGGAGCACTGACAGCAGTGTGGAGCATGTAAATATATACGCCCACTGTTGCTTTCCTATGGAGGAAAAGTGTCGAGCGGAAATGTTGGACATGTGCGTGGGAGGCAGTTAAGGGTAGAGTTCTGGAAATCTTTACTCAAGTAAAATTACAATTACTCCCAATTTAAAACAAGACTTAAATAAATAATAAGTAATAATAAATAAATAAGTGCAAAATAGTACTCTGTTAATAAACTATCCAAAGTACAAATTACTTTCCATTTTAATTTAATTTAATTTTTAATTTCTAATTAATTATTGGCAATCGATACTTTTTTTTTTTAGGAGACTTAAAGCTGGGGTGGGTAGTTTAGCTTTGGTGGCACCAGGCAAAAACTGCATATTAACCTTTCAGGATACTAAAATTCAGCTGGGCTGAAAGAACACTAAACTTTTTTTTTCCTCTTCTTGGTTCTGTATTCCGACCGTGACAGGACTTTTGGCTAATCATCAGTTATGTCAGAGAGCAAATGTTCCTATTAGCTGCTCTAAGCTGTGCATCTTAGCAACACGTGACGTTGCTACAAGCTGATTGACTGTGGAAACAAATGACGTGCCTCTCGCTTTAAAACTGACCTCTGAAAACAATATATGGCTGCAGGCGACACCGTCAGCCTGCAGTGGGGTTGCTCCCTTAAGAGTCTCATGCTAATGCTAGCTTGATTTCCACACATTGTTACCCCAGCTTTAATGATTGCTTTAGCTACGAATTTAATTGGTAACACTTTATAATAACTACACACTTTTAGGCATTAATTAAGTATTAATAAATACTGATTTCATCATTAGTTAAGTATGAATAAATGATGAATTCATAATTAGTTAAGCATTAGTAAATAGTGAATTAATCATTTATAAAGATAACCCTAACCTTGACCGTAATTCTAACCATAACCCTAAGGACTTTTCATGTGGGAACAATGCTTTATAGACGATGATTCAGTTTTTATTAATGCTTAGCTAATGATTAATTCAGTATTTATTCATGCTTAACTGATGCTTAACAAGTGTGTAGTTACCATACAGTGTTATTGTTAAATTAATGACATTATCATGACCTTAAAGATTGTTACGCATTAAAATTAACATGGCTACCTAATTACATTTTGACCTACAGTACGTGCAACTTAGTTTACTTTGCTTGCAGGAGTAAGACGAGGAGTTTTAAAATCAGATATCTTAGAGTTTTTCAGGAGGCACAGCAAGCACTTTATCAAGCAAGCAACCGTTACCTTCTGTACGTAAAACATGTGGCCAGATGTGGCCAGGGATTGTCGCAGGATGCTGCTCCTTCTAAGTTTTCAGCAGTTCTCAGCTACTCAAAAGTTTACTTATGTGCATTATTTGTAATGAGTTACTTTCTCCCCCTGGCGGGTGGTTAAAGTGCTGCTGATGGGCCAGCCTGCAGTACTGAGGATTTGTGATAAGCCACATTGGCACATGCACATCTGGCTCATCACTAGACCAGCATCTGTCCACTGTGACTGGCTGAATGGTTAAACATCCAACACTGAGTGACCGTGGAGCATCTGTCTGGGAGTTTGGCGTGATCCGTGTCCTACCGTACCTTGATGGGGCCATCCACTGGGTCCAGTCCCTGCTCCGACAGCTGTTTCAAGGCACTTAGAGCAGCCTGAGAAGAGAGGGAACAACAGATGGTCGAGTAAGTGAGGGAAGAGGGAGGGAGAGAGGGAGATTGGGTGGGAGGAGAGTGAGTGTCACCCTTCAGCTGCTTTTCAAATAACACTTACTCTGGGAAACCTGATGCCAGCAGGACACTTTCCCTTCACTCTCTGTTGTCTTTGGCTCCTCTTCACTGATTGTTTATCTAGTGTTATTGGGTTAACATTTCCATTTTATGTTTTGGCTCCTTTGCATTTCCCTAAGTCAATTCTGGTGACATCTATATTCACAGTGACCACAGCTTAACAAATAGCAGCAGGTCTGAAATACCTGCAAATTGTAAATGTACAACATGCAGAATGAGCTGTGTAGCTCAAAAGCCAAACTATGAAAGCTTAAGTAAAAATAAACAAGTGGGTGAGGAACATTTGTATTGTTAACAATGTAATGTCTAAATTATGCCCAATTTGTGTCGATGAAGAAAAGCTTTGACACTCTGTAGCTTCACACCTTCAAGGAAACAGCCTTAAGTCTGCTTTATCTTCCCATTTATAGCCAGCCATGTGTAGCAACCTAATGCCAAGCCATTCTAAAACTACATCCCATCTATAATTCCATGAATTGACACTACGCAGCTTCAATAATTCATTGTGCCTTGTGCCAAGTCTCCATCAACAATGCCATGATGTCATTTCCTTCCTTCTCATCACCCGCTTTGTGTGTGCCAGCTAGAGGGGCTGCTGGCGATGTGAGGAGGCCGCAGCCTGCTATCATAATATATGCAGCATGTGTGGGAGTGGAGAGGCGAAGTGTAGACTGACATGCTTTGTGAAGTGGGACTGGAAGATAAACACAACGACAAATGAAAGCTGAGAGGCTTTTTTTAGTCAAATTTTCTTGACATTTGTATTATCACATGGTAATTTTGAAGTGTGACACTTGGAGAAACACTGAGCTAAACCTTTGTTACCAAACACAATTAATGTAATAAGCAGAAACCACTTGTAGAGCACTTCCAGAAGTAAAGCTTTCAAGAGCGCCAAGATAAACTGGCCGATCTGATCTTAACCAGGATGCAGGTCCGATCCTGACACGGATCCTTCCACCATCCTAAAGATTGGCTCCAGATGTGTTTGCTCTCTCTCCCTTTTCCCTGTCTCTCTTGCTCATTTTTCCGACAAATTACCTTAGTTCTCGAACCATCTCCGTTCATGATTCTCGAAACCTAGTGAACCAGCCCGCATTTCAGCCACTGCTGAGAGGAGCTATTGTAATCAAGGATGCTTCATTAATGCACAGCAAAATGGTGAATCTCATTAGTCTGATTTACCAAATGTAGACTGTGGGTCTAAGCCTGCCAATGGCGACTATTTCTGTCAAGGTTAGGGTTAGTTACTATTTTACAAGGACACCGTGGCTACATCTTGGCTGAGCATTACCCAAAACGATTGTGATTGGTTTAAATAAATAGAAACAAGTAAAGGTGTTTTTGCCTTGATAGCACAAAGATAAATGGTGAAGCAAAAACTCTCTCTAGCTCTGGCACAGCACTGTAAGATAGGGCTGGCGATGCGACACTGGATCGCATTGAATATCTGCAAAGTTTTGTTCTGTTATTACAGATGTTTGTTATTATTCAAAAACTGTATAGACCAGCAATTGATACTAATGATAAGATAAAAGGCCTCTTCTATCATTTACCCAACCTTTAGAATTTGTCACACCCTCCAGTGTTGTCCAGGGAGACCTCCTTCCTCCATAACAGACATTATGGGTGACCACTGTACAAATGCTGTAAATACTATCTATTGGTATTTAAAACTGCACAAACACCATTTGTTCTTCCACAGTTTAATTATTATTCAGTATAAAACAACTAAATTGGTTTAAGTGTTATCATGCTGTCTAACAAGGATTATTTTTCCTTTAAAAAGCACCATTAACTGAATTAATGGAACATGCTTACCATGAGTGTAAGAAAATATCTATACATATTGTTATTGCGATATTGTATCCATTCTTAAAAAAAAACTATCGATTTTTAATCAATAGTTTAAATACAAAGAGTCACAGCAGTGGTACATTTTGTGTAGTGATATATTTTTGGTTGAATAAAAAAAGCAAACTTTTTTTAAACTTAGATTTTATGGATATTGTGGTGTGTTCTTTATACTGTGACAGTTTAAAAAAAAAAAGGTTAAAAAAAAGAGCTATATATCACCTTGCTTATGGTATTGTAATATTGCAATATTGCAATATATCGTATAATAATCTCTGTATCTTGACATGTATCATATCACCAGATTCTGGCCAATATACAGGCCCAATGCTTACACTTGTATTGGCAGTGTGGGTGTTGCTGATTCAAGATTCAAGAAAAATTTATGGTCATTTTTGTAGTGCAAAAACAAAATTCTGATTTTGCTAATTGCTGCTGCTTCACAGGAGGGTGTAGTTGAGTGAAGGGTGATGAATTTAAACTTTTCACAGCCTGGAGGAAGAAGCTACTCTGTAGTCTGGTGGTACAGCAGCGGATACTTCTGTACCATCTTCCAGATGGCTGCAGTGTGAGCAGACTGTGACTGGGGTGGGTGTTGATTATTAGTATTCTATTGGGTCTGTTCAGACACCTCGTTTCACTGATATCACCGATGCTCTGTAGATAAATACCAATGATGTTCTGGAAAATTTCACTGTTAAGGTTTTAGTGACTTCAGATGCTACAAAATTCATTATGCCAGCATGTTGTCTGCATATTTTACAACATAATTTTGTACAATATTTTAGTAGTCATGTTGCACTTCTAAAAGGCACTTCATCGTTACTTGAGTGGTATCAGATTAATTAGTTTGTTTGTTTGTCTTGTTTGTTTGCTTTACTGAGTATTTGGTTACTGATTTTTATAAACTGACATGGGCTCAAACATTCTGATGCTGAAGATCTTAAATACTACAACAGTATTTCTAAAACATACTGTATTGTCTATCCACAAAGCAAAGCATGGACACGTAATTAAAAAAATAACAGATAACTGATAAAAACTACTCAGTATTAACTGGATAATTTACCGTTGAAAGCAAAAAACTACAGCAACAACAACACAAATAATTAATAAAAAGAATTTATGTAACTTCTAATTTATGTAAGATCCACTTTATTATTCTGCACACATCTGGTATTATAATGGTCAGAACTAGCCCAGATCATTTCCACTCCATCACCAGTTAATCAGAATCGAGATAAGGAATTCGAGGCTCTGCTCTGTAGATGAGTGAGACGTGACGACTGGCTGCGTTTACCTCATTACAGAGCCCACCAACGTCAGTCTGTACTTTATTCTTATTAGTCATATCGGCTATGTGCTGCTGACAAATTAAATTCCCCTTAGGAGCATATCTGAATGGTAGACATTTTGCAAATACTTTCAGACACACAGACAGAGACGTCTCCATGTGAATAACTGTCTGCATTTAAGCCCATATACACTGACAGGAAACATTAATCACAGTTTAATCCTGAGAAAATATAAATCCCACTGCGTGGCGTATCAATGTGTCTCAGTGGAATGCAATATGTAGAGGAGGATGTTACACACTATTATGTGCGCTGGCATCCGAAATTATTTTCAAAGCGTTTAACTTGAGATTATGAGTAACATAAACCAGGAATCATAATTTATGACTGACAGGTGCAAGGTTCAAAGTCTGGTTTGTATCCATCAAATTGACAAAAAAACAACTTTAGCTTACAGGTAGTGAAAAATCTGCAACAATATAGAACGACGGGTTTGAAAAATTGATACTGTAGGGTTATTACTTAAGGCCTTTCTCCAGAGACTCAGAAATCAACTGGAACCCCTTTAAGTCTGTAACAGACAATTTATGGCACACTGTGTTTTTTCTCTCTGTGAAGATTTGACATCCGCTAAGATTTAAAGCCTGAATATACTTGCAAAGATTTAAGGTGACAACCCTGTAGAACATGACAACTGAGGGAATGTTTTCACTGTTAATAAACATAAATCATATCAGGGATTCTTGATGTAACCGTTTTTATATACATGAAGTACCTTCATGTCAGCTCACGACGACTACGACTGTCTGCACATACTGAAGTGGCAAAGGTATTAAGATAAGAGGGAAGCCTAACGCAGCCACATTCATTTAGGACACATGATCAGCAGGGATGGATCATTCTCAATTTTCTCTGGTGACCAATAAATTGCAATCACAACCAACCTCCCCATGATTACCTCTTGTTTGTTGTATTTCATCAGTTTGGGACCTTTCTCTCCCTGAGTAAATAGCCAGAGCCCATCTGTTGGAGGGTGGTAGTGGGGGTGACTGGAGATAAACAGTCATAAATCAGGGGCTTGACGGTGGCAGCGCTGCTGATATACGACAGGCAGGCATGAAGGCCATGGCAGCCAATCGCAGGACTCGGCAGCTCAGCGAAGGACACGGAGCCTAAGACAAATACAGGGCCTATCTGTGGGAATGGCAGCCAGTGAAATCATTATTTTTCTAATGAGATAAGTTGGCCATCGTTAGAGGCAGCCGCCACACTGATGCATCAACACCAGGAGAGTATGTTTAGTCTGGGGCCCTAAAACACAAGGTGGAGGTGTTCAATCTCTGTCATGGAACAAAGAGAGAGTAAGAGGTGGGTTAGGAGACAATGTACAGAGAGGATGCTGAGTCATTAACAAATGAGAGAGGAAAGGCAGAGGCTTCTAAAATAAATGCTTGAAACGAAAGAAAACGGTTCACTGACCGCTAAGAGTCCGGCAACATTTGAGGGTTGTTTTGACATCCATAGGCCCTTGTGAATTCGTTTTTATAACTTTTCTTAACGAACACATTCAAAGGTGTGCTGCTCTCCCTACACCCAGCCAGTAGGTTTGAATGTCAGATTCAGAAAGTCACAGAAATTGTCGAACACATTCTCAAAATCCTTAAATGCTGGAAATTCGTCATGACTGGGTTTATGAGACGGTTCTACCGACCGACAAGCACTTCAGATGGAGTGAAGTGGTAATTTTAGGTAAAAATAACCTTATTCACTTCAATGAGACCACTGCGTTGGCATAGCAGGAGCACTGACACGGGGGTATCAATGGCAAAATGTGGGATTGTTTGGCAAAAAGTTTTACCTTTTGCCGCAATGCAATTTATTTTCACTGGAAATGCAAACATGTACAAGTGCACATTTATTCACGTTTTAAAAGCATGGTCAGAACTTAGGTCGACAGAGTTATGCCTTTTATAGCTAGCAATCTTTAAGATGAAAAAAATGAAAAGACTGATCCAATGATGTTCCATATTATATTTTATAAATTCTGCCTCACAGTATTATAAATCACTGTAAAACTTGAACACATTTTAAACTCAGTGGATTGCCAGGACACTTAAATTTGCCATGAAACAAGTAGTGAAGTCCCTGTCATCACTCCCACTTCACCTATCCTGTCGTCACCCAACTTTAGATAACAAAACCACTCGCCATCAATCCAAGTCTGGGTGCAAACCTGAAGCGCATTCACGCGTGGGTTCATTCATCTATCTACCTAGCTGTCCCTAGTTCAAAGGCTTGCACAAACAACGGTCCAATGTGACGGCGTCTGAGAAGGATCTGCGACCGTGGCCGAGCTCCTGATGTGGAGTGACAAGGGCGGCTCATTTTTCTGAGCCTGCTGTGCTCTTAATGGTTTCTCCGACAGAGGCTTCACTTCCGTCAGCAGCTAAGTCAAACAAAGGCTCCGTCCCTGAGGAGTCCCTGGTATCAGCCTGATGGGTCTGATGGATTGTTGGATCACACTGACCCTGACAAATCAGACCTGTGTGTCAGCTCTCACTGCTGGACTACTGGGTTCTGTGGAAGCAATGAAGACATTTGAGGGAGTAGTAGGCTGGCTGTGGAGAAAAGGTGTAAAACAAGAATCATGGGAAAAGATAGGAGTGTGTACAACTGGGAAAGGAGCAGAAATAAAGAAATGTTTGTGGTAAAGGAACCAGAAAAAGAGAGGTAATGAAGGCTTCAATTCTTCCACCTCCATCACCTCACCCTCTGGTAATCAAAGACCTCAGGGAGGTCCTAATGAGCAGAAGACCACAAGCGCATCTTTCCCATTCTCTCATGTTTGCATCTCTTTCTCTCCTCCTACTCTCAATCTTCAGAACAGAAGAAGAAAGGGAAATGTGGGCCTACTTTGCATGTTCTTCTGGCTTTATCAGATCAGATGCTGCCTCAGCTCTGCTGGAGGCCAGATGAAAGCACAGACACTAGCTTAAGGTTTAACCCAGTGAACCAGTCTTAGTAGTACAGAGAGGTATTTTCTCCTTACCAAGCAGGTCCAAACTCTCAGGGCTTTTTTCTGCCTCTCGACAGTCCGGCTGGACTACACCACCACCACCTCTAATCTAAAGACAGGGCCAAGAGAATCCGTGGCAGCCTCCTTTTTTTCCTTGCATCCTACATGCTGTCATAGTAGTTTCTTTCTCGGACAAAACTTTCTTGTAATCTTGAGTGGGACTAGATACAGATCCCCAACCTCTAAGCAGGTGCACTAAAATAAATGCATGTGGGCATGTACACAAAAATGAACGAAAAAGTTGGAGGAGAAATTTTTAAGGCTTAGTGGTGTTGTGTTACGCGGTGTCATGCAGGCCTACTTTATCCGCAGAGTCAGTAATTGGATGAGCACGAGGATGGCGATGCCTTTGCTGTAGTTAAAAAATGAAATCTTTTGTGAGAGTTGCTGCGAACATCTAATAACATTAATCTTTTTTATGGCTAGAAAGTGGAACATTGCATCATTTACAGGAATACTCTGAGGCGAGACACACTATCCCACTTCTACCAAGTACCACTACAACTGCTGATATACACAAACCACAGCATTGTTTCACAACCACTTTCATAAGAGTTTTCTCATCGAACTTGAGACAACGCTGGGGTTGATGGACTGTAACCAAAGCTGCTCACTTTTGTTTGTTCAAACGTACAATCTTATTCTGCAATAACACGCTGGCTGTCAGGACTTAATAATGCTAGAAAATGTCTGGTGAACAACGGGTGGCTGGTTCAGGGCTGCTGCAAGGCGGCTGGACTCTTTACATGAAGGGGATGTAGGATGGCTGCTGATGAAGATGATCTAAGGGACGTCCACTAGACTAAACAATGACCAGAGTGGATTTCAAACAGGGTGTTTTACAGGGAAGACCTGGGAAGTTGGTAAAATGAGTGCCCCGTTGTCAGAGGAGTTCTGAAGCTGGATATATTGTTCTTGAAAGGGCTTGTTCTGTTTTCAAAAGGCCACAAAAAACCTTGACAGTGCGCCCTCTTTTTATGCTCACTCCCCAAAGCACAAAGAAATATGAGATACCAGGGAAGAGAAACCCCCAGCCAACTTTTTGTCCTGTGTTAACCCTGTTGTCACTACCATGCCATCACGTCACATCTTTCTCTAAATTCTTTATAATGTTATCTTTTGCAGATTTTTTCTTCTCCTTTTTTCCTTTCGGTCAACTACTCTCAAGCTTCCTCTCATCCCTTGGCTTTCATTTCTTCCAAATTCTTTTCTTTTTCTCCTACCCACATCAAAACCCTGGACACGGATCACTGGAACATTCCCGGATAGCTCGTGGAGAACACCTGTGTATGCATGAGAGCTGGCAGTGTACGCCTCTATCTGTTAATGCGGTGTGATATGTACATGGATTTTTGAGTAACTACAGAGCCAACGTATTCAGATCCTCTTACTAAATCTCTTCCTCACTCTCTCTCCAGATTTCACATCCTCTTCCACATCAGACGGATTGATAAAAGAGACAGTGTGTGCTTGGCAGTCGGCTAGCTGTAGCCTGACACGACGTTAATTCTTCTGAAGTAGCACTTCATATGTGCCACTTCACTACTTGTGAACAGTGTAGCAACTGTGAATGTTCAACAGCTAAATAAACTTCTCAGTGACGGAATTTATTTGATTTCTGCATACTTCTCAGCCATGTGTGCATGCTGCCACATTATGATGACCAAAATTCCTACAGTGGATAGTAGGTGCATTTTTTTGTGTGTCTCTCAGGCCTGAGTTGAGCCCTGAAAGCTGGCTTAGTGGGTAATGGCTGTGGGGCTCCCCAGGGGAGCAAGCCTTCGCTGACATGGGAAGCCATAAATAAGAGCCCAGGGCGCAGCACTATGTCATGCGTCATTTGGGCCGGAGAGGCCTGCTTTATCCCCTCCCATTGCTGAACTGCTGAAGATGGCACCTCCTAGGGCGTAATACAAAACATATGGGCAGAGGGCGAGGGGCAGAAGCACCTCAGCATACCATACTCATGCCTTGTCAGCAAAGCTTCTCGGAGAAAAAGCAGATACAGCCGAGGACTGCCTCTACGATAACACTCAGCTAGTATGCAACAATCAAACTTTGAAAAGAACCAGTAACCTAATCACTGAACATTTGATGTTAAAACATCACGTCATAATTACGTGATAATAGCAAATAAACCACTGAGCAAGTTTAACATAACTTAGCATAAAACCATAACACATTCAGTACAATTGATAGAATTGGTTTGTAACACCCTCTGCCAGGCAATAATGTAGCTGTAGGCAGAAATAAGAAAATTGTGTTTCTTTGCATTTTTGTCAACATTAACTGTAAAGATGCATCACTAGTTGTATAACCAGTTCATGTACGCTCAATGCAATATAAAAGTTTTGATGATATGAAAGTAACAGAGAAAAAAACAAAACAAAACAAAACAAAACAAAACAAAAAACTCATTTCACCCAGATAAAATGGCTGTTTATTTTTCCAGAAAGTCAGTTTCTTTGCTACTCTTAAGAAGAATTGATTTCTAGTAGAGTAATATTAACAGTGATGCGCAAAGTTGAGGTATCAGAATCAGTATTGAGAAGAAAAAACTTGCATCAGAACATCTTTAGTATAAAGAGCTAATCAGTGTTTTAACAACCTTTACAGTTATTATCTGCCAAAATAAGAAAATATTACAAAACTCAGTTTAGAAAAAAAATTAAAGAGCACTACAGACAAATAAAAGAGAGAGTTAAAAATTAAGCATTAATACCAGTGACAAGATGAAGCAATCTTGGTCAAGCATGACTGGACACTAGAGAAATTATGCATTCTTTAACCAAGAAGAGAAAGCATGACACTTTCCCTTTTCATCAAGAGTGGAGACAATGACACATTTTCATTGAAAAAGGAAACAGCTGCCCACAGGAAGTTACACAGGGGAAAGTATGTTTGTCTATTCTTAATAATGCTAACTTGTTCCAAGGCTGATGATGAATCAGTGACTAAATAAAGCATGAGATAAGATATAGGGCATGAAAAATGCCTTAGTGATGGGACTCCTGCCTGTGACGATATTGGGCAAGAAGACAAAATCGGCCTTGAGGCCACTGACAAATCAACATAACCGCTGACTAAGCTGAAATGCTTCATAAGAAAAAAAGGCCTTGAATTCTCATGGACAAACACCCCCAACCATACACAGATGCAATCTGGATGATGAGACACAGTCTGGGTGAACTATTCCTTTATGACTCATCCAACGAATCACAGCGTTTTCATTCACAAATTATGCTTCTCTTGAATAAATGACATACGCAGAAAATAATGTTACCAGCACTACTGTTTCATCCAAGGGATTGGGAATGGTTCACAAATATGGGAAAGTGAAGGAGATCAACAAATGTTCTTAAGATTCACTTCCTGGGGTAATTTTAATGTTATGGTGACAGACTTGGAAAATACCCGTCTGACTGTACTGCATGGTTCATGTCTGTTTCCATCAGGTTTCCCCTGAGATTCCAATGCAGGATCACGTCACCTCATTTCCACCTGCAAATATCCACCTTTCTATGCCTGAGAGAGAAGCTTCTATAATCCTGAACAATTAGACTCAAATTGCCCTGGGGAAGTACGAAAGGCTGTGGGAAGAAAAGCCAGTCTTCAGGCACTCGCTCGCTTATCATCACAGATAGTGATCAGTCTCGAGGGGCGTCCCATTTCTCTCCTTTCTGCCTCCCAATCTCCTTTCCTTTTCACTTTTGACTTTATGTCAAAGATCGAAGATATGATCCTTTCGGTTGCACTTTTGCGGACAATTTTCATCGTGTACAATTGAAATGAATGACTATCCTAACTGTGCGGCACAGCCCAGTTAAAGCAGGCAGTGGTACAAGCAGACGTTGAGTGGGGATGCAAATGTTATGGTCGTGGCTGTTGTCTGGCTACTACACAACCAGAGGAAAAAAGACTTAGTCCATTCTCAGCAAGGAAGGGCGGCCCACACAGGGGTAGGATCCAGGTTCTTAATCACTTCCCTCCATTTGCATAGATTATAAACTTAGTAAAGATACTGCAGCCATATCAATTGCTAGTGAGAATATCAGCCTGGATGTCAAAGAGCACTATTGGCTGTTATCAGTCCTTCCGTTATAAATTGAAATCCAATTATTTCTACATCACTGCGTAAGTGATGGAAGCTAAAATACCGTTTGTTTTAAAAATGGTCCGAACAAATGAAGAGACAGATCCGATTAGTCATCAGAGCAGGAACTTCACTTTGCAGCATCGCTATTGTAAAACCCTGCAGCTGCTGGTTTCCTTGAGCTCAGAACTTCAGTATGAGTTCAAGTACAGGGTGTGTTTGAAACTAAGCAGCTCAGACGACATATCGTCCAAATATGTCTGTAGGCAAAATGTTTATATCTGTCTTGAATAGCTATACTTGAAGTCTGCCATCACAAAGAGGAGTGAGATGCAATAATAGTTGATTAGAATAATGGGGCACAATTATGTAGTCTCTCTTTGAAGGCATTCATGATGTAGCACACATTTGTGAATATTTAAAGGGGCAGAAGTGCTAGTGTAGAGGAAAAAAAAGAGAGTTTTTGCACAATGGTCGGTTTTTGTATGAAGTGGGTACAGATGTCTGATTACTGATTCCAGAAAGTAACAAAAATTGTCAGCCACAATCCCTGCAGTTTCTACAATAGAAGGGTATCGGGGCTGGAGGTTTTATACATTGAATGGTGATTTGTTTGAAGCACACTGACCACTTTGGACCAACAAAAAAGGATGACAAGATTTCAAGGGGAGACTTGCAGGTGTGGAAAGGCAAAAAAAGAGGAACTTGAGGATGTAGTATATGAAAGGGTTAAGATAAAGGGTGAAGGGAGAGGGGCTAAGTGTCTTACTTTGACAGCCGCCAGCTGCATGCAATAATCCCCAACTCTTCATCATGAGCCCTTTATATTTTCTTGTCAGAGACGGCAGTGTGTATGAGAGAGTCCATGTCTAGTGGACAAGGGCATCCGGTAACAAGAGAAAACGCACAGTCAGACAGCGTTTTACACCTTCTTCCTCTTGTCTTTTCCTCCTTGTAGCTCCCTAAGCTCCTTGCTGCGTTGACTTTTAATCACCTCGTACACACAGGGGACACGCCTGTAAAACCTGTTGCAGTGTTTTAGAATTTGCTATGGATCCCTACAAGGCCTGTGACTGTTTCTCATTACCCAGCATGCTCGCTGGGCCTATAAGATGTGGATGGATATTTTGTCTTATACCTAAATCCCAAGAAATACTGAGTGGGCCTGCATTTCAATGTGTGATGGGGGTTGACTGAGATCCATAATGCCTAAGGGAGCCCCCGAAGTGTTATGAAAACCCTACTATGTTCCTATGGCAACTGGCTGTGTATACTGCAGTCACAGATTATGTATAAGGCATGTTTACTGAAAACAATAAATTCCAGTATGCTTAAATCAAGAGGCAGGCCTTGTTGGGTAAGGCTCCTCCAACCAGGCTGGTTTTCTGACAAATAGGTCCTGGGGCCACACTAACTAGCCAAAGATGGAACACAATGGGGAAAAAACGTAATGTAATGCACACTGAGAACATATGTCTTTTCAGAAATGTTTGCATAATGCCATTACGGCGTCTGTTCAAAGCCGGCAGGCCTGTCACAAAGTGTTCATAAACAATGGGAACCGATCTCAGTGGGAACAAAGCCATGTTATGGATGTTATGGATTCAGTCTGTAAATACAGTATGGCTGACGTGATGAAAAAACCAAGACCTGGTAATGCAGAGTAAAGGCGGCATGACATGATCTTCTTTAAAGAAGGAGATCAAAGGAAAATAAATTTTGTAGAGCAAAATTTCATCCAAGTAGGATAATTATTGGTATAAAGTTTCTTTATGATGTTATGGACTAGGGGAAAAAATAAAATCCAACAGAATTAAAATTAAATGACAAATACTGATTTTCAACAACCTTAACTACAAAACAGTTGGGACACTGTGGAAAACAAAAATTGAACAGAATGTCAGAACTTACTAATCCTTTAATCAACTGGAAACGATACAAAGTCAATATAATTAATGTAGCGTACCTTGAATTATCTAATAGTGCTACAGTTTTTCTGCAGTAGCACTGAATAGAGCTATAACCCGTTAACCCTGATGCTGTGAATTTATCCATTAAAGGAAAGTGAGTACTAAATGCTATGTGGGCCAGTTTTTACGAGCCACCTCACACATTTTTACAGCACGGCAAACAGACAGTAAACACCAGGAAGGCGCTGCGCTTTAACATGTGATTAAGACACAGCTAATTAGATTGCAGACAGTAAAACTGTGAGAGGAATCGTAAAAGTGGGAGCAGAGACGGGCCCCAGTGAAGGATCAGGTACAAGCAGGCAGACGTTTAAGTCAGGGCACCCCAGGCCGCTGACAAATGACTGAGATAGGGTTTCTCATTTCTACTGCCTTCTCAGCGGTGAAAATGTAAATAGCAGACTTTCTATGGTAAAAAAGAAAAGACCTCCTTAAACACAAGCCCCCCATGTCCACCATCCATCCATCCCTCCATTCTTCTCCTCCCTCTCCTCCTATGCAGTGGTTGGTCCCATGAAACAGGGGTCAGGGTACTAATGGAGGACCTAATGGCCTTGTGTGCCTCTGGAAACAACCCCCCCACTCCCTGCCCACTTATAAATCAAGTAAGCTTCATTGAGAGTGGCAGAGTCCTCTGATGTCCCAGCCATGTCTCATTTCAAAGTCCTCCTGAAGGCTCACACGGTTCCACATTTACTCACCGGGCACAGGGGAGATGCGTATGTGGGGGTGAGTGTGAGACTTAAAGGGAGAAAGACAGACAGAGAAACAGAGAGTGAAAGAAAGAAAATGAGTTTGCAGTAAGTGACAAGAAGAAGGAAATCTGGAATGGAGAAGATGTCCCAGAGGAAAAGGGTGCCTCTAAAACAAATGTTTATTTAGTAACTATGCCGCATTAGACCTCTCACTTAAAGGAATGTACAATAAATCATGCCATTTTGGGAAAGTCATTATAGCATCACTCCAACACTATATGTGTGCAAGTGGGATCATGTGAAAGTAGTGTAGGTAAAAGGTCTTTTGCTGCTCACATACTTAAAGAAGCGCAATCACAAAATAATTTCCTTCCCTTCACCGAAAATTAGATTGTGTTCTCTATAGTGGGATAACTGGTCGAGATAATAACATTCTGTGGTTTTTCTTTATGCATCCATAACAAAACCAGATGAGTTACATATGGATTGAAATGAATGTTTTCCTGACTACAAGTTTTGTTGTTACATATACAGTCTTTCCACACAACATCTGACTGTCGCTTTGAGCATCTACTCAAAACCAGTGACCACTTATACAGATATATATAAATATATGTAGTATATATACATATACCACTTATACTCCTGAGGCAAAAAAGGAAAAAAAAAAAAAAAGTATCTATGCTATTAATATAAAAGACAAAGGTTAGGTGATGGGAAATATTAGGGATCCTTTAATTAAACCTTGAGGGATACCCCAAGAAATCTTTGTGTTAAACAGCAATTTACTCATAATATCTTTCTTGCTGAGTGTTACTGCAGATAAGAGGATGTGTGGTATAAGCACTTCTATAGCTTATTTCTCAAAATGTTATATTTTGTTTGTACAAGTGTAGAACAACAATTAAAACAAGGGTAGGCGATGTCTGGAAATCAAGCTAGCTGTAGCAGGAGACTCTTAGGGAAGCAACTCCACTGAAACCTCCCTTCCCTGTTTTTGCTGCGGTATATTATGTTTTTTGTTTCTCTCTTTTTAAAGGCCAGTTCACACCAAAGATTCACCACGAGACGAAATGGTTGCAAGGAAATTCTCAGTGGTGTAAACTGTCCTGCCTGCGACTCAGCTTGTCAAGTCGCCAAAGGCCAGTTTTAGAACATAAGGCACATAATTGTTTCAACAGCCAATCAGTTCGTAGCGATGCAACCTGCTGCTAGCAAGCGTAGCATAGAGCAGCCAATAGAAACACGCACTCTTTAAAATGACCCGTGGTTGATCAAATTCTCATCACAGTCTGAATGCAGAGCCAAGAAGATGAGCAGAAGTCTCTTTCAGACCACCTAAATAACAATACAGTATGCTGAAAGGTTCTTATGGATTATTTTGCCCGATGACACCTAAGATAAACTGCTTACCCCAGCTTTGAACATTTAACACAGGGTGATATGTGAAACTATTTCATGGCTACAAGAAGTTTCCAAGCATCAAGAGCAGAATCCAAGATGTACGGCAGATATTCCCAGTTAAACCTCAACTTTAGTTATTCATGAAAAGGGGCCTACTTAAAATAACATTCACATTAAAATACATTAACATTGTGCACCGGGGAGTACTCTGCAGTATAATCTGTCATATCACTAGTTTATATTCAGGAAAATTGCTTGTGAAAGCCCCACAAGCCTCTAAGCCTGTGATCGCTGTCAAACACAACAGGAGAGAGCAGGACCTCTGCTCCGCTGGCTTAGACATGCAAAAGAATAATAACAGTTTTAAAAAAATCCATGCATCTCCTGTTTCACTTACTGCTGTGATTTCTTCTCTCGCATTTAGGCAGTGACACTGTGGTTTGCTTCATCTTTCCTTATCTCCTTCAAATGCAAAAGGTTGTGTTTAATTTGCATGTAAAACAGAACACAAGCTGTCACTTGTAACTTTATTTACAGAGAAGAATTGGAAGATCATGAAGATACTGTCATGAGGCAGGCAGGCAGGCAGGCAGACACACACACACACACACACACACACACACACACACACACACACACACAAACACCGTGTTTATTTAAACCGCAGGAGTTTGTGACACCTTAGTCGTAACTGGTGTTAACCCCCGACGTAGCTGTTGTTTTGAGTGTTTCAAAATGTCTGCTGTTAGAGGCCTGAGAATGCGTTAACATCCAGATGAGAGGAAGGTGGCTGTAGTGGGGAGCGGGGGAGTCAAGAAGGGGGGCGCTCAGACAGACAGAAAAACATTCACCAGTCGCTACGCTCATCTCCATAACTCAGTACGCAGCCGGAGAGCACTGCTCCTAACATGGGTTTAACATTAACGACCCGACTCCCACCACTGGAAGCGTCGTTACCTGCCACTGAACAGTAAGGGTCATTTAGGGCCCAATTCATGACTGCCATGGAAGGAGGGCTCATCCTTTTTACCTTATGGTTACAGTTAGGGTTAAATAAATCACTTGCAGTAATTCTCTATCAAGCAGGAGGTCTTGTAAAAGACCTGTCAGCGAAATCTTAGTAATAGCTTGTAATTTCAGGGGGACACACCCTAAACATATTTATTCATCCTTTCTTTTACATCAGAAAAGTTGCGTGTGATGGTAATCAAAAACAACTTTTACAAACAAACAGCATCAACACATTTGGGGGATTTATTTTCATCAAGTCAGGACAGCTGCAAAAGAGAGAATAATCACCACCAACAATCCAGGTCATTGTGTAGTGTTTGTGTGTTTGTCTATGTATATGTGTGGTTATTTTTTATAACTTTGAACTGTGCTTGCAATTACTGTCAGTGTTTGACTTACTTATGATGGATAATTCTGAGAAGTTATTGACCACAAGACGTGTGTTACATATCAAGTTTAAGGGCTTCTTAAAATCAACAACTTTTCCTCAGAAACTTGCACAATAGACATTCGATGTATTGTGCAATTTGAAACAATGGGAAAAGAGTGAGAGCATCACTGTTGGTTTGTGGTTCTCCTTTTTTAACTTAATCTCACAGTGGTGTCCTAGGGAGCTGCAGACAAATCTCACATCGCTCAAATGGGGGAATATTCATTAATCCTCACTTTCATAGGTTGTATATTGGGGAAAATAGAATACAATAGGAGATGGTAAAACAGTTCGCATAATGCTGATTAAGATACAAAAGAGACATCTTAATCTTGTGGAGTGAAAACCTAACTGTTGGTGTTTGAAAAGGCTTTCTCCACATGTGACACATCTCTCACGTTGTCACTCAGAGATGGCGAAGCCGAGGAAAAGATCTAATACCCGGCCCTTATCTCAGGGACCTTTTCAGCAAGCGAACTATCACTCATTATCAAATGGCATTAAGTTAATGAGCCAGGGATGCAACAAAGAGCAGTGGGTAGCGAATTAGAAGCCTTTCTTGCTTGTGCCTCCCACAGGGGTGATCAGTGAAAAGAGGTGTGATTGATTTAGAGACCTTTATCCACACCAAATTTGTGTGTGTTGGAAATCACACACAGACTGACAGAACTGAAAGCTGCAAGGCCACTGCCAAAACATCTTGCTCCTCTTAGCATGGAGGTGATAATGAATGTCACACCTTCAGTTGCCTTTGAGCAATCACACTGGTCAGACAGGCCACGTTGAGACAAGGGCAGCCCCACCAAAAAAGGAAAAGTCTTTCCCATGTTTCTAAAAAATATTCAGGTATACACAAACAACAGAGAGCGCTACAGTATGCATGCTGGGCTAGTAGTTGGCGGTGTAACTTTATAATGACATATCAAGTTGTTCATTTATTGTTGCTGCTAAGCTCTAAACAGACACAAATTAAAGAAATTCAGCAGTAGTTTGACTCCTAAAATTTTGCTACCAACACTCAAATTTGCCTCAATAGACTGTCGTCATATCTGAAATGCTTCGGGTGCACCATTGAGTGTTTAATCGGAGTTTGGTAGTGGCTATTCCAGAATGCACTGACTTCGGTTTGTCATTGCTTTCCAAGGCTTTCTGTTTTGTCAGTTTACATAGCTGGAAAAAAGCCTGCATTTTCAAAAGATTGTTCTTGGAACCCCTTTTCAAAATTTTGCGGTTTCAGGGATGCCAGCACATCGCTGTCGTGTACTAGAAAGGCGACCGCAACAAAAGTTTACTGTTTGATGCAAAAACTAAATTTTCCCTGCAAAACCAATACAGTGTAAGTTACTTTCTATACTCGTTAATACATATACAAATTACAAAAATCGAAAACATCCTGTTATCACTACAATTTAAAATCTTCCCATAAGAAAACTGGTTAATCACTCAAAGTAAATAAATAACATCCAATATCTTCATTGAAACTGGCTGGTAGTATAACGTTTAAGTGTCTGAAAGTTTTACACAACTCTGGCCACCAAGTAGTACCAAATTACTTTTTTGCAAATACATAGAAACTTCATGCCAAAAACCTGCAGTGCAGATGCAGCCATATTAGTTTTGTTTTCATCAGGGCAGAACAGATGCTATCAAATGTTATCATCTCGTTAGAGGCATTTGTGGGTAAATACTGTTGCATGAGAAGATGCCTGCTTACACACATGCACATTGATGGTAACCCCCGTGGAATGATGGATGCACAGGAGGAAATGGCAGTGTAAATTCACATGTCTCATGCAATAAGACACAAGGTTGACTGATTTGTTACATGAAGTTAAAAAGTCAATTCACCAAAACTACCAATAAACCTAATTTTTTTACGCTTAAGCAAACAGTTTCACTGATTTCCTCATAAGAAAAAATTCCTGTGGAAACTGCTGACAGCATGTTCTAGTAGGCTAACTATAGTCAATTACAGGAATATTGTTCCTGGAAAGAGATGTTGCTGAATATTTTAATGCTAAAACAACAAAACTATCAGCTATCACTTTTAGCTTTTTTTGCCCTTCAGTCAGTTTTTGTCTTTTGTTTATGCTGATCCCGCCACAGCATCAGCAATGACCACAAAATATGTCAAATATATAAGCTTCTTCTTCCTCTTAAAGAAACATGAAAAAATGTGTCCTTACTTTTACCTTTGAACTGGCTAACATACCACCTTGTAGAATTTTATATTTCATTGATTTATGCACCAAAGACAAAATGCCCTTCATTTCTTCTTTCTCTGTTGGCACAGAAGTACTATAGGATTTCTAACTGCAGATCAGAAAAATAGACTTAGACTGCATTTCAAAAACTGAATGATGAATCTAATAAGTTTTGAAAGTAATCAATAGCTTAATGAATAATAAAAATAATCATTAACTGCAGCCCTAATGTTAGAGAAAGTCCTAATTTAGATTTGGATTACGTAACAGAGCTGGCTTCATCTCTCAGTTAGGTAATGGTTTTTGGGCGAGGTAAAACTGTTATGATAGCAATGAACACGGCTGTTTTCTGTTCTCTCACAGGCTGCATCACTGCTGTTCTTCAAACTTAATTTAATTGACTTATTTCAAACCTCTTAAACCTCTTTTGCCCTTGTTAAAACACAATGAAGAAAACTGTTTTTATAGACTGACCTGATATGAGATCAATCACCATAACACCTTAAAACTGGCTCTTTCATTGTGTTTATTAAACTGGTGATTTCTTAAAAGTCATTACAGTGATCCAAGTATTTTTTCATTGTGATGCTGCTGTCTTTAAGTCAGTATAACTTCATTTAATTTAGACTTGTTGTACTGAAAACAATACGAAAATGTTACCTAGTTGACATCCTGACTTCTACATTAAAAGTGACTTGGGTGCTGATTTAACCTTGGAGTGACATGTTAAAATGGCATCATATTATTGTAAACAGGTGCATATGTGAAAGGTGCTGTGATGTAATGTTACAACCTGCACAATGCAACGCCTGCAAAAGCACAGCATCTAATTATATAGTTGTATAATTTCCAACTTTTGGGAGTATATGTACATTTTATTGCTTTTCTTGATTATGTGTTAAAAGTGAACATGGCTCAGAGTTTTTGCATGTGTGTAACTGAATGTGTGTGTGTGTGTGTTCACTTGCACCCCTATGTCAGCCCTTAATAGACATGCTAATGTTCCAAGGGGGCACTTGGAGCTATCAACACTTCCTCTAATGGGCAAGTTCATGTTTATTCTCTCCCTACTGGTCACTGCTTCCTCTGGTGCGCAAAGAAAAAAAACAGTCAACTCCATCTCCCATTTTCTAATCCTCTGTTCTCATCAATCTCACGTATCCTCACTCAATCAATTTCCCTCCAGTGCCCTCTCTCCCTCTCTGAATCATTTACCTCCTCTTCCTCCTCCTCCATCATTCTTTCACTGCTCCTCTCCTCTCCCTTCACACTCTAATCTCCTGGTCTGAAAGGTGTTTCCTGAGGAGGGCATGCAGGAAGACAGGCGGGAGTGATGGATCGCTCTGTGGATGCCTCACTTTGTACTCTCTCCAGGGCGGGAACGAGGTGGGTTTGGGTAAGAGGAGCAGCAGGGGTCGGGTCGGTCTGACAGTGGGAGTGCTGGGTGAGGTGGTGTCAGGGAGGGGAGCAAGGTACAAGCGCCTTTGAAAGGTGGTGTTGAGGGGGTGGCAGGGGAGGTGTATGTGTCTGCCCCCACTCTGGTTCGCCATGATGTGAGCTAATTATTAGTGAACAATAAGAGCTCTGCAAACATGTGCCTCCCGCTGCAACTCTGATCATTACTCTCATAATACATTGAATTAATTTCAAATGACTTCATTCCAAAAATTTTTACGTTTAAAAACCGTGAAAAAGACATGCAACCTCTCTGCTGTGCACTCAGTTAAAGTAATCAAAGTCGTGCCAGTCAGACATCAATATCAGATAGTAAAAAAAAGTTTTTTTTGCTCTGTCTCTGCTTTCCAAAAATCATAAAAACTACTAGCAAAATTCTGGCAAAGAAATTAGGCCTCATAATACTCCCATTTCTTTTAATGAAGCAGAGAGAGCAAGTCAAATGTTTCTGCTCAAATAGGGATTAATGTCCATCCTTTCCAGCTGTAAACCACAGGACAGACGCCTCTCAGCCCTTCCTTGTTCCCTTGTATGTTGAACCTTTTTTTAATCTTCCAGACTACATCTTCGAAAAGTTTCACGCTAATAAAACCGGTTCCTTTGCCTGTTATAAATTACAGTATAGTGAGACCAGAAAAAAAAAAGAGTCTACTTTGTTGTTGGTAGTTGTTATCTCCAGTAGCTTATGCAGGTGAGCTCTAAACATTTACAGTAATAGCAATGGGTACATGATCCACAGTCAGCACAATAAAAAATGATAAGTTACTAGACCAAGACAGTGTGTGTATCATTTTCTTGTACAATTCCCAAACTAAAGTTTCCCATGATGTGAATGTGGCTTGAGACATTCTTCTGGGTAATAATTTAATAGGACTGTCTATTATGACATTCATTTTCAATTTGAGTAAATTTCCTGTTTCAGTTGCTTTCAAGTCATCTCTCCAAATAACATTCAGTCTTACAAAACTGAGGATTTCATGCTAACAAATGCTTTTCAGACCATTTCTTTTTGATTCACAGAATCTTTAGAAGCTTCTTCAACATAAAGGCCAGTCTGATCACATACACTGTGCCTCTGGTTTTGTTTTTCTCCTGTGTGATTAGCTCGATCTTCTGGCTTTTGTGCCATTGTTTAAAATCTGGCTGTACCAGCATTTCCACTTATAACCCGTTGCTATGTACTTAAAGAGCTCTTGGACTGGCTCAGCCCATAGGAGCAACAGATGAATGCTCCAGCGTGCCAAAGTTTTGGATCATTACACTCAGCTGTGACTTCATATTGTCCAAATATTTATCATGTTTATTCAAGCTTTTGGCATGTTTTGTTTTGACCCAAATTTCAAATTTTTCAGCCCATGAATGTCTCCTCTACATTCATTGAAATCCTTAAGGCCATGGTGATGCAGATTAGGTCCCACTCCCCTGTTTTCTCCACATACGATGATTTAGGATACGTCCAGGTGCTGTGTTTGGTTACACAACAGTGGCACATAAAGAGGAGACAGACAAGACAGATAAGAAGGGAGAAGAGGCTGCCTGACAGCTGCCTGCCTGGTTGGGTAACACTCCTCTGGGACCCCCCGAGAAGAGCCCAGCTTTGGGTAACGTCTGTGCCACAGTTGGGAAGGAAAGACTTCAAACACTAGGTCTGTACAACCTCCACCCCTCTCACAGCTCACTCTCCTGCTGTTCTCCAGAGCTCCACGGGGTTCTCTGAAGACCATCCCAGCAGTCACCATGCTATGAATCAGCCCCATCAATGCTCTTGCTGCCACCACGCTCTCCTACTGTCACTCTTTTGCTCTCTTATTATGCCTATTGTCTACTAGCCAACAGAATGAAGGAAGGTATTTGGGTGAAATGTAAATAAACATAGTCCTCGCCACTGGTGTTCATTATCACTCGCCTTCAGTCTTTTTTTTTTTTTTTTTCATGTGTTGTTTCCTCAATACAACCCTGCCTGTGGCAAAAATCCAGATTACACGGACAAGGTCGGATACCCAATTAAAGTCATCAGAACTATCCAATGTTTTGTTTCTCTAGGGAGGATAGGGTAACGTCATGGCATGGCTGTGTGTGTGCGTTTGTAAGTCTGGCACAAGATAACAGACACAGTCAAGAGAGCAAGCATGTGACCCAATGGTGTTTTGGTAAGATGAAAGGTCTTTTCACAAGGGGAATCATAGCACTATATGAGTGGGGCTATGGGAAATTTAACCTTTCCTTTGCTAGATTACAAAACACACGGACTGGAAGGAAAATTTTCATTTTCAGGGACACCAGAGAGACTTGGCAGGGGTGCTGCAATTCACAAGAAATAAATCCAGCAAAATCAAAAATCAAAAGTAGGCCTCATTACCTGAAAGCATGTCTAAAACACATTTTAATCCTGCCACACTATGTTCAACATGTCATATTAAATCAGCAAAAATGTGCTTTTGCTGCAGGAAACTTAAGCAACCACAGCTGACAATCTGGGAGACAGGGCCCCCGGGACCCTGGGTGGCTCAGCTGAGGACATTACTGCACGCAATGCAATCGCACACACACACAGACACACAGAGACACGCACACACACAAAGTCTGGTGGCAGACAACAGTCACCCTGTCATCTTCGATTGCGGGTAGCCCATGTTGGTCTAGCGACACCTCACACACAGCTCAGTGGGCCTCGGCCCCCCTGGTGTCCCACTGCCGCCACGATGGGACTGCCAGAGAGTTACTTCAGCTCTGGAGAACAAACACTGAAATCAGCCTGTATAAAAAGCATGTAGTCCAGTCAAAAAAATGTCTAAACATATCCCAGTTAGATGGCCTTAAATTTGGTCTTGTAACTTGCTGATTAAGTGAATTCAGATTAAAATGAGCAAAACTGACATGACCTTGAGAGGATTTGAGCAGGCTGCAATGCTGGAAGTTTGCGGTCACAGAGTTTTAAGTTCAAAGCGCTTCAAACAAGGGGTCACCTAAAAATACCCCTGCAGCTGAATATGGGAACTGAGACCATGAGACGGAGGCCACATATACAAAAAACATTGTTACACATGGTGTTCTCATAGTGCATCTGTTTAGTCACAAAGCTGCTGTCAATTTCATTTTTTCCTTCTCATCCATTTGGCTTAAGATATTAATTAAAAATACTCTCATTAAGAGCTTAAATGGAGAACATGTTGACAAACATTTCTTTCTCCAGGCGAGGTTCAACTAGCACAGCAGCCAGCGGGCTCACATGTGTTTGGCAGATGGCACAGAGTAGATGGCACATAAGGTCAGAAAGAGCACTCAGCTGTATATCTCTCACACATACAGGCCCTCCAGGAATGTCTACACAAGGCTGAGGATTATGGCAACTAAGCACTGTGGTGTATGTTTGTAGGTGTCTCTGTGTATGTGTGTGTGTTTGCACTTGCTGATAAAGAGCAGACCGTTGTAAAAATACTCTAACACCTCTGTTCTTGATCATTAGTGTTTACTGTGCAACAGAAGGTTACACTTAAGTTTTACTCTGAGATCATCAACTCTGCACCTTTAACAGGTAATTAATTCTCGTAACTTCTCACAACTGATTCCGTATATTGAGATCCTCAACTCCATTTACGACTCATGAATGACATCATTAAACACAAATGTACACAGAACGGCACGTGGCTGACAGGGTAAGCTGGGAAATGACCTGCTATGTCAGCAGCTGAGTACATTCACTTAAATAATAAAACATTAACTTAAATGAGCAAAAACTTAAAGCTAAAATTCAAGTATTAAATTTACACATAACTAAATTCAAATACTTTTAATCACACAACTGCTTCTTATACGAGGAACTGTGTAATTCTTCAGTATTTATATAAACAAACCACAAATGTTGCAAAGCTAACTCAACCTACAGACAAAACCAACGTTAGCTTGGTAATGGGAAACTTTATTAGAGTGACAGAATCAGCATTTAATATGATTGGCATATATGACCTGACACATCAATAAAATGCAATTAATTCATTATGTAAATTACAAAAATAAAATCAAACACTTTAGTAGCTAATTATCATGATAACAATATCAAACTACATCATTAAATAGCTTCAGTTAGCTAGGTTAGCATAACTGTATTTTTCTAAAACTTTCTTATCCATGAAACCCACTGAACTCCATGCATATTTATATGCATAAAACAATGCAAAAATTAAATTTACAATTAAGTTTGACAGTGAAGTTTTATACATTAAAGTGTAGGCAGGCAACATGTGGAAATCAAGCTTGCTGTAGCATGAGATTCCCTGGGAAGCAACTCCCCTGCACCCTCCTCTTCCTGTTTTTTAAAAGACTAGCATTCTTTCAGACTACCTGAATTACAACATGCTAAAAGGTTATTATGGAATTTTAGTGTTATGACGCCACAGATAAACTGCCTACCCCATCTTTAACTTAACCCCTGAAACTGTTACTTTAAAAAGTAATACAACAATTTTAGATGCCACAATGACTTTTGCTTTTTCTGAGTTGATTGCATTGGACTGGATAGCACTACAGATGTTTTGTATCATGTCTTATGATTATTATCACGTTTTTTATAGTGACTTAAAACATTTTTTTTTAGTTTTGATTGTGCAAACCAATTTGGTAAAGTTCCAAAACCAGTGAGTAGTTGCTAAGAACTTTTCACCCAAGTTCATTTTTTTACCTTTATTTTTACTTTATGTCAGTGTAGAAACAGGAAACACAGGAATAGAGAGGGGTTTCACATGTAACATCTCCCCTTGGGGGAGAGTGGTGCGGTATGTGGTATGCACCTTAACCACTAGGTTCCCTGTCCTCAACACAAACTTAATAATCGATAACGAAACAATTAGCTCGTGGGCAGAGATAGAGAGTGGAGCACACGTAGGGGTGGAAGAGAAATATGCTCGTTTTAAACCAAAACATTTGGTAAAAAACTGCAGGCTTTTGTTTAAAGCATAATTTATAGTAAGCATGCTTACCACTGTTACTACTGCTCTTGTTTTACAGTTAGATGATTAACTGTTTAGATTACATCTTTTCTTTTATCTGTAACTGTGGTAGACGTTTTGGCAACGAGTGTGTTCTTTCCTCAAGTGATTGTTTTATATTCATTTGGAGGCAAATTAAGTATAGCCCATCATGTTTTGATTATATCTTTGACACACCCCAAAAAAGCTAAAACATTTCCTATTTGCTAAAGACTTCCTAGTGTTTCTAAACAAAGACAAAACCATGAGAAAACATACATTATAATTAAAAACACATCAGTAACCGATGAATGCATGGATGACACTTATGTCTACACTACTGTGTAAGTGAGTCACAAAACTATAAATCAAATCCAGTGTCAAGAAATAATCATTGATTATTCCACATCTTGTTTGCTTTTCATCAGTTATTTCCTCAGCCATTTATCCCTAACTGCAGCACATATCCTACACATCTTTCCCTCATACATCACGGGCAGAGAGGTGTGGAGAGGATTTCCTTTGGCTCTGGATCTTTATCAATTGCTAGTCTGGTCTACCTGACGAACCCTCCATGACAGCGCTGATAACGCAACAGGAAATTCCCACCGAGATATATAATGAAACACTCTGGATTCAACAGACAGCTATGTGTGATTTGTGTGTGTGTGGGTGTGCAGCAACAGAGACATGCTCCAGGAAAGGCTTTTATCACCTCTCGGCTACGAGATCCCCTGCTCCATCTCATCAGATTTACAATGTCTAATTACAGAGATAAACGTGCAAGGTGTGTGATTGTGTGCACTGGTGACAAGGCCAACATGTGGCACAGGAAACACGTGGATGTCTGGTGAATTATCAATTGGCAGCTCAGACAGACAACAGTTTGCTATGAATGTCTGCAACATGATGGCTGCGATTCTAATGGACCTATTTCATTGACTTACAGGTAACTCTAAGGGCCTTGTTAGTATGTCAACAACAGCACCATCTTACAGCTGCCAGTGTCTATGAAACATCGTCAAACCAGTGCGTGACGCCTTCAGAGCCACTTTGTTCAAGAAGTGTTGGGGTTTGGGGGGCTGCTGCGGGTGACCCCTTATTGTTAGGTGCTCCCTTTGTGGTCGCACTCCTCACTGTACTGAGAAGAGAAAAAGAAAGGCCTTCTCTAACAGTCGGTCATGCCCCAGTGCTCCTGGCAACAACAGGTCCCGAGGACGCAGACCTGCCTGGCCTATATTGGCTTGGCTCTCAGTTAGCGGTGGCGGCACTAGCCCCCTGTCAGCTGTCCCATTCAGGGCCTGGGTCGGCCCTTTATTAAAGCTTTGAAGGCTGCTGAATAAAGGGCCGTCCTATGTTTAGATGATAGAATGTAAGCAACTGGTTTTCTGCTTGGGCAACACAAGACAAAGAGCCTCCTTCTGAATGCAGGGAGTATGTGAGAGAGAGAGTGAGTGAGAAAACTAGGGAGGGAGGGAGAGAGAAAGAGGGCTAACGCCACAAATTGTGGAGGTACTCTGTGAGATATTGGGATGGGGATTACTTTGATGGACTGAAAATCACAGAGAACCGGCAGCTGTGTGTGGGAGGAACAGAGGCTTGTCAAGAAGAAATACAACAAGTAATTATTATCACAGGTGGTTCTGATGCCCTGGTGAATAATACAAAACCCACAGAGTCAAGACTTTACTGTTAATTAAAGGATGAGACTCTTGCCAAATTCTTCTTATAAAATACCCAATATACAACACTATATACACAAATTGCTACACATAACTGAACCAGGATGAGAAGAACCTGAATAGTAGAGTCGGGCTGATATTATCAGTTATCACTGTTGACACAACAGACATTTTAATGTATATTTGACATTTACTTTTCTTGAATTCATGTTGTGTTTTCATAGTTATTATTCAAATATGATGAAGACACCACCAGCGTTGGCTGGATTTCTAACAACAATGAGAAATCAAAGCTGGAGGACATCAACAATCTTGCAGAGTGGAACAAAGAGAACAACTTTCTGCTCAGTGTCAGCAAAACCAAGACGCTGATGGTTGATTTTAGAAAACAGAAGGCAAAGATACACAATCCTGTCTCCATAAATGGAGCTGAGGAGGAGCTAGTGAACAGTTTTGGGCTCCTTCAGTATATATCTACACCACGGGGAACCTAAAATCATATATATGGTCAAAAAAAAAGGCCAAGAAATGACTTCACATATTTCGAACATAACATAAAAAGACCAATGACATTTCTTGTAACACTTAAAAGTTAATTTATTCAGAGTTTCTAATCAGTTATTTAATACCAAGTATGATGAAAAACTCAGTTCAAACATATCTTCTTCTTTTTCTTAACTGATAAGATATTCCTGAAACTTGTCATTTAAAAAAAATGAGTGAATGAATCAGTACTGGCCTGAGAGTCCAGTATCGGTTGCCTCCTTGTCAGAGTATCAGGGTTGGTATTACATATACTGTGCGACCTTTCCATGTGACTTATTGCTATCTGATTGTGCATCATGGATTAAAATGAAAATTAAATTAAACCTCATGTTTGCAGCCAGCTTCATGCAACAGCCAATCATGTTGCTAATACCTAGTATATCTCCTGATTTTCAGATGGGCATTTTCAGATTGGCATCGCTATGACTGGCTAATTCTAAAATCAGTTTTATTAAAAACACTTAATCATAACCCTGATGTGCTGATGTTTACTTTGACCTATAATTTTTGACAAATATGTGTCATTTGCAAAAAGCAGCACTGTTTTTCATTAAAAGGATGTGACACTCACTCTCCTTTCACATGCATATATACTGTATACATACAGACACACAAACCTGGTCATGGCTGGCTTGGAGAGTGCTCCCGGTGCCGTGGAAAGTCATTTGCACAGGGGAGAGGGTCAGATAGGTCACAAAATCCTTACCACTCTGCGCATCGCTGTACTGCACCTGGAGGAGAGGGCAGAGGTGGGAAAACTACGTTACCCCAAACGTAAATACAGGAAAAGATCAGTCAAAGCACAAAAAACAGGCCAACTGAAGCATCTCAAGTTATCAGTGGGAAGCGGTTGGCTTGAGAGCAAATCTTGCATGTCTAACTGCCACCACAGAGCATTTGTGGACAATTAGCCCACACCATGCAGAAACGGAAAAAGGAGGGGAATGAATGTAAGGATGTGTATGTGCAATTAAGGGGGGCATCTGATGAGGTGGTGATGACATCACTGGCGACCCCTCATCATGGAGAGGTTAACTCCGCAGGCATTCCTAAATGCTGTGCAATCAGGACTGTTATGACATGATGCTCCTCTGGGACAGCCTGCTCCTGAGATCCAAAGGCTCTGGTAAGACTGCCTGCTTGTCTGCCCTACTTCTCACTGGCTCTCACTTATGTGTACATGCGTGTATTTGCATGTGTATGTCTGTGCACTGGTCTGTATGTATTTGCATGGCCTACTTATGCCCAGGACAGCTGCGGACATCTTAATAGATGGCACACATAAATTTGAGACCTGAGAGAAAAGAAATAGCTGACTCGTGCATAGACACAAAGGACATAAGGAACAAGAGAAGACATTACTAATTCAAAATCGTGTCACACATCAATGAGCAAACTAAAAACAGAGCTGGCAGGTATGGAACTATGTATCTATGAACATAAATGCTTCCAGCAAAATCACTACAAATGGACTGCAATAACTCCTCAGATAAGTGAGGCACAATAAAAAAGAGGCTATTTCTTAGTTATGAGTCATGATGAGTGGAATTTGTTACAATAAATACTATAATCATGATGCACAAATCCATTTCACATACTTATGTAGATCACTGATTTATTTCTATGACAGCTAATATTATTAAGGA
>JAQLOL010000013.1:11837054-11849825 GCA_029783665.1 Naso thynnoides
GGCCCCATTTTTTTTTTTTTTAGGTATTTAAAATTTGAGTTTTTGTGAAAACAATTTTCAAATAAAGGCTTTGAGTTTCCATATGGAACAGAAAACATTTCATGCTGCTTTCACGTGTCATCAGGCAGAAGCAGCCGGCAAACCGGATGACATTTAATTGGATGACAGCAGGACTGTAAAATTTGATGAGGCCAGCAAAGAGTGCCGGCAACGGTAACTGCAGATGGCATTGCCATCCAAAGTTTAAATATTTTAACTTTTTGCCATCCTCTGCAATGGATTTTATAACCGGATGTGACGTTAATCCTCAAATGCCTCGTGCCAGGAGAAAACATGTCTGATCTCCACAATTAGAAGGTGATTATTTTAATGCAGTAATACCCAGCGTTGTATTTACCACCGCCTGAAAACCTGCTGCAATGTCAGATGAAAAGCTGACACATGGAAGGCCGCCAGCACAAAGCTGATTGTCCTCCAATTTAACTCTTATGTTAAGTTTGTAACAGAAAAACAAGAAAAAGCTGCATTTTACAGCCACGTGTATATCTTGAAAAGTTAGATTAAATAATAGTCATGTAATTATTTCATCAGAAATGTTTCATTCCATTCATTGTAATTAGCATGACATCGCCACAGCAGCACATTTGATTGATTTCCTTCATTCCATCGGACTGTTTTTTTCCCGTGCTGTTCACGAGGTGTCTCCCGCCGTCCGCCTGATTCCATGTGAATGCAGCATTATTTTTGTTGAATAATGACGCAAGATTGCCCAACAATTTTCTTTTTACATTTTATTTTTAATTGTTGATTAATCTGATCACACGGCTCAGCTGTCATAATTAACCTTTTCATTCATTCATTCATTCATTTTTTTAGATATTTTTGGGGCTTTTTTGTGCCTTTATATACAGGACAGCTGAAGAGTGGACAGAAAACAGGGGAGAGAGAGGGGGAATGACATGCAGCAAAGGGCCACAGGTGGAATCGAACCCGGGTCCGCTGCGGCAAGGACATAGCCTCTGTATATGGGGCGCCTGCTCTACCGACTGAGCCACCGGGCCCCCCATACATATTTTTATTGATAATTAGCAATAGGAGACCTTTTTTTCCTCTGGGAGACACCAAGAAACAGACTGCATCTTATTTACTGGTGCCACTATTCTGGATTTTACGGTAACTGCATAAGAACATTAACATATGAAGAAAAGTAAATGGACTGCATTAATATACTACTTTTCTAGCCTAAGTGATCAGTTAAAGCACTTTACAAAAGTAATAAGCATTCACCCATTTATACATTTATACACTGGTGGCAGAGGCTACCATGCAAGAAGCAAAACACAATCACACATGAACTCACACAGCCACTGGGAGCAATTTGGGGTCCGGAATCTTGCCTGAGGATACGCCGGGGATCAAACTACCAAACTTTAACAACCCGCTTTTTCTCCTGACCCTGCAAAATCTATCTAACTTAACCATAGCTACTTAAATTTTGCATTTTTCATTGTTTTCTGGCAGCTTAATCCTCTCCTCGGCTCTGTTTGTCACCCGGCCTGAGGTAAAAATGCTGTACTTAGGCTTTTGTTGACACTCATGAACTGCAAGTATTTGACGTCCTGTCACTGTTCCAGTTGCTCATCCTCCAAGCGGAGAATGAGTTTGTTTGAGTTCAGTGGAGCAGACAGCTCAGCAGAGTTGTGTAATTGCAACTTCATGACATTTCATAAAATTCTAATGCCCCAGCAGCAATGATTTTTGCAGCTTCAAAATGAATATAAAGGAGATATTGCAAGTTTATCTCTACCCCCCACCCCCCAAAAAAAAAAAGATAGAATATTTGCTGTAAGTGACTGAAGAATCATTCTCAGTATTTGTTTTTCATCCTCATTTCCTTCCTTCCTCTCTGTCCCTTTCACTCCCACTTCTTAATTAACTCACTCAACCACTAAATGATTCCAACTATGCCAGTTCACATTCGGACAGAGAGGGACTCTGACAAAATTTAAAAAAAAAAAAAAAAATCAAGCTCTCAAAAATCCAAGCAGGTTATTGGAAAAAGCTTCAAACAGACTGGTTTAAAGGAATGAGAATAAATCAGCTCTTTGCAGCGGATTTGTTTAACTCCAGGTGTGTATTATTAAAAAAAAAAATATTTCCATCAATCACTGATCTTTCACATAAGAATCTCTGTCTTACTTAAAAGAAAAGTAACAGTTAATAATGATGGGAAGCAGTGGAAGTGTGTGATGACTCTATTAGGTAAAGTGATGGCAGAGTAAATGGGCAGTTGGTGACTGCTAGGGGTCAAACCCTTCAACTTCTTCGGACTACATGGTGAGGTGAGAGAAATTAGAGAGGTAGTAAATTTGTGGAAATAAAGGGGTAGAAATAAGAACAGAGGAAGTGATTATGATGACAAAAGATGATGAAAGAGAGAAAAGAGATACAGGAACAGAGACGAACCGGGAGAATCTATTACGTGGCTCTTACTCACTATTTCATCCTTGTCCATGTGTTGTCTATTACCTCCCACTTCTTTGTTTCTGCCCCACTTCCAGCTCACATACCCGCCGTGCCAACAACACGCCAGCCAAATTAATAGGAAATACACATACATACAAACACACTGGAGTAAGTGCCAGCATCCTTGCTTCAAGCTGGCGTGAGTACAACACACTGTTGCCTTTCCAGTCAGAGCTTCCACCAGAGGCTATTTTCCAATCAAATCAAAAGAAGGGCTTAGCAGGTAGGCCAGGGCCTTTGTCTGAGGAGCAGGATGGATGAAACAGACACTATGAGAATTTCCTCAGTGCTTGCTTAGCTGCTTTAATCCAGCGTTGGGCGGTCACTGTAATCCTCTCACTTGGATAGCATGATAAAAGTACAAAAACAAAGATACTAACCAGACAAGAAGACAAGGAAATTATTATCAATTTACTAAACAAAAAAAATGAAGGCAGATCTGAGCGCTTGTTTGTCATGTATGATCAAGAAAAAGCAGTCTCGACGCAAAACGGTGTATCACATGTTGAGTGAAAAAGCAGACAAGTGCATTTTTTTGTGAAAGCATTTAAAAACCGTGGTGGTTTAGCCCACAAAAAAACATAAGAATACATAAGCCTTAAAAAGTCTGCCTGACATGGCTTTGTAGGCAACCAGAGGTTCTCATTACAAACCCACATGATATGAAACATTCCCTCAATAGAACACATATTGTCTGCATGTCTCAATTACAGCCTGATTTTCTCGCTTAAGAAACACACGCACAAAGAAATATGCGAACGAAACTTGTGTGTATTCACTCAGATCAACGCATGTAAGGATGCACGGACTTGTATTTATGTGATATGGTGTGTGCAGTATGAGAATGACAAGGCCTTAAAACATCACACACAGGCTTAGCCCGACTCTTCCATTTCCACTAAACAGAACCTTCTGTGTGTGTGTGTGCACACGTACAAGTGTGTTTGGGCTTGGCCAGGCAGCACCGCTCTCTCAGGTTACACACACACAGGAAGGCTCAGAGCAATAACAAAGGCCTTTCAAAGGAACCCTCAGCAGGTTAAGATAAAATGTTTTCGCTCAAACTGATAAAAAGCATCTGCAGCTTAAATGAACAGGCGCTGGTATCAGTGGCATGGTATGTGCCACAGATCGGCCGGCACTGATTAAAACAGACACCAGGTAGTCCAATATTTTGCACACACAGAGGGCTAACGGTGAGTGTGTGTTTCTGTTCTGTGTGTGTCCAGTCTGGTAATGACAGAAGCACCTGTGAAGTTTAGTTCCAGCTCTAAATCCATAGCCTGCCAATATTTTCCACAGTGAGAAACAGAAAATGGACCGTGTGTTAGTTCTGTTTGAGCATAACTCTCTTTTTTTTTTCTTGGAAAGGCTTTTCCAAGCAGGTCCATGCTAAAGACATGGTTTTGACATAAAAGCTGCATCTCATATGTGGAGAGTGATTTCAGGTGTGTGTGTGTGTGCGTGTGTGTGTGTGTGTGTAGGTAACCACAAGGGTTGACCTGGAACATATTTTTATTTACAGCAATGGCCAAGGGGGAGAAGAATCAGGACAGGAATGTGTGTGTGTGTGTGTGTGTGTGTGTGTGTATTTGTGAGTGTGTGGGGGCTTATATTTATGCACGGTCATGCTAACATCTGTGCTGTCACTTTAACATGAGTGCATACTGTATGACTGTACCTCAGGATGTCTCACACTTTAACTAAGTAAGTAAGTTATGACCAAATTGATGGCAGTTCAAACGAAAGCCTGCATTCCACGAGTGAAATAAATGTGAAATTGGAAACAAGCGCATACCTCTCTTGGAGGTCTCCTTGATGGAGCTTTTACCCAGATGAAACAAAGCACCAACATGGCACAATGTGCAAAATTATTTTTGATTCACTACAACGTCTCACTTCCCTTGTTTCACATCATTTCCTCACATTGCTGAGAGACCATGGCAAAGTCCAAATGGGCAAGAAACACAAGCAGTCACATGATCAGAGAGTTGTAAAGAAAATGTGAATCGGACCAGCCATGCTCCTTACCAATAGGAATGATTGGCCAAACTAGTATAATGGTGGAATTTCATGCTGATGTATAAATTTCAGACTTTCTTCTGGATCTTCAGCCAACCCTCAGTTGGCACCTCCACCTTTTTGAATCTTACCTGAAAGCCCTGAATGCGAGCCAGGTAGTCCAGCTGCTGTGCAGGCTGCACCGACACGCCGCAGGCCAGGGTGGGGTTCTTCCCCTTCATGGGCAGGGAGGCGTCGGCTGTGGGTGACTGGCCATTTAGCAGTAACTCCCTGGCCATGGTAGCTGTTGGGCTGGGTGAGGAGGCTGAACCGCTGTAGTATGGCGGGTGTCCCGGGGGCAGCGGGGCAGAGCAGGGACCCATGTCTTTGGATGTCATGTAGTTGACTGAGCCAGTGCTGCTGCCGCTGGGGCCCTGAGGGTTGCCCCCCTGCTTCCTGCTGGCCTCCATCTCCTGGTAGACGTCGGGGCTGAGGTGGAGGAGACCCTTCTGGGCTGGAGGAGATTGAGGTGAAAGGGAGAGAAGGAGAGACAAAGAGGAATAAATTATGGGTTTGAGAAACAAATACATGAACAGAGATGAGGAGAGATGATGAAGAAATGGATACAGATGGAACGACTAGAATTGCGTAGATGAGGTTACAGATGAAGATTATTAAGAAGTAGAAAGGATCATAGTAAGGAAATAGGGGGAAAAGAAGAGAAATAGGGTTATTATTGCTCTCATTATAATCACTGAAATAATTTGCATACATATTTCTCTGTCACGCACTATCCGACAACGCCATGGTGTGTTTGTGCATCTGTGTGTGTACAAGCGTGTGCATTGGCTCCCATACTGGCATTCCGTCACTGAACGTAGATGACAGTTTCATGTGGTTTGGCACCTCCGAGCGCTATCAGAGTGTCTTCTGGGAAATACACACACAGCCTCTATTCTCTAATCCTCAAACACAAACACACAGACACAAACGGAGCATCTACCAACATCAACAGAGCGGCGATGACTTCATCATTGATGGGAAACGGCTATGTCTGCTAACCGGCATCCTGTTTTACTTATAACGCCTCTTCAAATGAAGACCCAACAGCGTCTCGGAAGCAGGTTGGGTCTCAGATCAAGGTTCTTGTGAGAATATTTCGGTGGCTCGGGGAATCGTCTGGAGCAATTTAGGACCGCAGCACTAACGTTTCAGTCCAGATACGCTGTGGTTCTAGCCAGCTGAGCACAACAGCGCTCCAAGACTGTGTTACGATCCAAGCCGTTTGGATAGAACTCATTCGTTTATGTTGGCTCCCTGCTCTTTGACATCACTGTCCCAAAACGGTCGTGACAGGTGGAAGGAGGAATCACCGACAGATTGAGGTTTGATACTTTTGTCATTTTGTGGCTGCGGTGACAGAGAGAGGAAGGAAAATGTGATTTGAGGGTCTAAGAGATGTAAAGAGAGAGAGAGGGATAAAAGGGACGGATGAGCTGGGAGTCAGCTCAGATGGAAGAGGAGGTGGGGATGAGTGGATGTGAAAACCATGCGGAGCGTTTGACGCCCAGCCAAGGTCACCAGAGACAGGAAGACCAGCTGTGTGTGTGTGTGTTTGTGTCAGTGTACGTCTATGAGTGCTTGTTTGTGTGTGCGTACAGACCAACAGCTGGGAGAAAGCGCTGGAGTGAGCGCATGACTGACAGGCTACTTCCTGTTTGAGTTAACATTGCCATCACACAAAGACACACAAATACAAAGGCAGACACTTCTGCGCACTTGGTATAAGGTTTCTGGGAACCCACACACGGTATTTCCCATTATGAACAATGAAGTTTTGCATTCTTTTCCAGAGGAACAAAGAAACTGAAGGAAACAGAAAAGAAATCCAGGACTTATTGCCCAGACTACAACAAACTGCCTCACGCCAGCAATGACACAACTGCAAGGTTTTTTCCCCCCCACTCCCAATCATGATGACAACTTTAATTTGAATTTACGCAAGTAAAAATCGCAGGCCTGTGCATTCTTAATGTATCACAAAAAATGAAAGGTGTTAGCCAACATGACATCAGCTGTGGACAAAGAATACTGCTGCGGTGTGGGCTGGGAAGGGGCAGTGAATGCAATCCATGTGAGTGTGTGCGATTGTCTGCCGGAGTGTGTGTGGGCGTGCCTGTGAGGATGTTTGCATGTTTGCATGTGATTGAGTGCTTAAAGCTGCTGATGGTAAGTGAAAGCGTGACAGCAAGAGAAAGAGCAAGAGTGAAACAAAGGAGGAGAGACACTTAGAGTGAATGAGTAAGAGTGACGGAGTGTGTTTGTGCGTGAGGACGGTGGGTAGAGATTGTGAAACTGTGTACATCAAGTGGAGAGAGTAAGAGAGGAGAGAGCAGGGGAGAAGCAGAGTGAGGCTACGGAGTGGGGAATGAAAGAGAAAGGGAGAGTGTGTGTTTGTGGTGCTGATTCCAGGCAGTTTTGGAGGGGTCCCACCCAGACTCGGCGTCCGGTGGGCCAGGGGAGCGCTGGAGGGAAGCCAGAGCCAAGCATGAGACTGATCGAAAACAGATAGGGCCGGAGCCCGCCGCTATAAATCACCACAGTGGAGCAAGACCCTCACATAGCTCACACATGCACACAACGCACAGACACACATCCACACACACACAAATATGCACAGCAGGAAATGAAATGTGGCAACTCGAGTGAAAAGCCCTGCTGCAATACCCATGGGAATAGAAGGGAGAAAAATCACTCTCTTCTTTTGGTTCTTTTTCTTTCTTTTCACACTCCCTTCATGTCTTCGAAGCCACCCTGTTTGTTGTAGCGTTGCATCCCACGGCTCACGCAGGACTGAAGACGGAGCACATACTTTAATTCATACACTTGCACAAACAGAAAGAGTGCTTGAGGCTGCTTGAAGGGTGCAAGTTGTTTTATGTGGAAGAGCAAGAACGGAAGTTTAGAGCCATAAGTGAATAGCCTGTGACACATTTACCTATTTTCTTCCACTGGGTGTTACATAATGCAGCAACACTCTTTATGTGGGGTAAAGCTGGACAATAACTGCTTTGTAGAGAACAGTCTGTATGTTAGTTCAGTTACAAACAGCCACTTTTACACAACTAACCCAATTTCTGGACGTATATACACCACAACAATATAATAAGAAAGATTTTAATGCTATTTATGGGCACTGTTTTAAAAGAAACAGCCATCCACACTATGAATCTTTATTGTAGTTTTTACTGTTCATTGTGGAGTCCGCCTTTCCTGCAGGATTCAGTCAACAGACCCATACGTAACAGATTCACAAAAAAAAGGTAAAAGTTAATGAATGCACGCAATTCCCCTTAATGCGAAAGACAATATTTAAATTACAAATTCCGTGTGTGACAGAATGATTCGTCCACACCCTAAGTTTGTTTGGAAGCGCTGTAAACAGATCATGGATTAATTATAAAAACTGGATGCCAGACCCCAAGATGGCACCAATTCAATTAAAAGTAAGTTCTTCATTATTTTTAACTATTACCGCCAACTACCCCGCCTCAGCTCTCTTAACACATGACCTAAATAGATACAAGAGCTGTTCTAATTCTGGTGCATTTCTGACAGAGTAAAGAGTAACCTAATATCAGGGTTAAAACAACTGTGTCTCTGTCCTGTGTGGTTCAGGCTTCAAGCTTGATGTACATACATCCAGCATCACTGACGGGTATGGTTGGGTGTGGTCAGAAGTATGCTTGGCTACATCTGTATCCATACCAACAGTTCGTCCGTCAAAAACAATTATGATTCCAGTTCCTTTAGGGTAAGACCTATACCAATAGACCAAGTGTTAAAACACAAACCTGAGCTGACCAAAAGCTGTTTCTGTTTAAATAAAATCCAGGCTCCATTCATCCCTTTTGAATGTTTTGGTTTGGTAGCATTTCAGCACACTTACCCTCTGAATTTTGTTAAAAAACAACATGTCTGACTTCACCATACCACAGACTGTATGGATTGTAGCTTCTGCAGTAGTAGCTCATCAGATTTTAATGACTGTACATTTGACTGGGGAACGTCAACACTATTTGATATATTGATATACCCATCTGTACTCAACAGTGATGGCACAGTGAACTGACAAACCTTGGACTACACTTGACATCTCTCCAGCAAGGTGCGAAGTTAATCCACAAGAAGGTTTGCAAAAAAAAAACAACAAAAAAAACAACAACAACAACAACAAACAAACAAACAAAAAAAAGGTCAGCTGGTGTTTATTACATTAAAAATCATTTTAAATTAGATTTTAATAGACACATAGTCTGTCAAGACCTAAGTGTAGAAACATCCGTAAGAAGCAGTAAGCTTTAAACCTCCATTGCACAGAAATGATTTAAGACAAACAATTCTTGTTTTCTTTAAAGGCAAAAAACAAAACATTAAAAAAAAATCCTTCAGCAAACTACAAATATCACTGTTTATCACATAAAGGATTTATAATAATTCTGATGCCAGGAAGCTTAAGTTAATGAATATCAGGCAGTTCTGCAAACTGATTTACTTATTGCCACTTATATTCAATAAACCGCATTGTCCATCAAAACAACAGACAAACCAGAAACATCTTCCATTCAACAATCAAAGACACACAGAAAACTGAAACCAGCTGTATCTGTTGTGAGTGGTGTTTATGCAATAAGCATTATTCAGACATCAGCGTCGCGTGTGTCTGGTGCAGTTTGGGCAACTTAAAAGAGGTTATTAGCAGACTGTAAAGGCTCATGCTGAGTGTGAGATAAACAAACATGTATAAATCCGGACCAAAGGAACGCTCCAAGTCAAAAATAGTAATAGTTACCAAATAAGAAGACTCCATTACTCAGGGAGCTCTCCTCGCAATGAATTGGGCATTTCCTGGAGCTCGGACCACCACTGAACCCACTACAGCCAAAATGGTTAATCCAAGAACAATTATTTATGGTATCTAAAAACATAATTTAGACAATATATCCTTCAGAAAATTGGATTAAGTCACACATTTAAGTGCTATATAAATTGTGGGAGGGGCTTACTTCTCATCTTGATTCCGTATATCAAGTCCAAAGCAGCAACGAGCAAACTTAAAAATGTCAGAGTGATTAGTTTTACCCATCGTTTGTACTTTTCTACATGAGAAAACTGAAACATCACATTCATTCCCCCTTCAAGACTGAAGCTGGATACACAATGTCAGAGTGCTGCAAACTCTGCCAAAAGCCTCCATTAGGGCCGAGTGACGACAGCACATTTGAATCTAATAAGGCTATCTGTTTGTTTTCCACTCTGCTGCTCCACATTTCACAGACTGTTCATTTGTCCCCTAAACTGCTCCTTCTCAAGCTGCTGGCATTTACTTTGCTGGCATCCAGAATGAGACCTCTTGCAGTGCATCCTTTTATTAAGCTGGGACCTCAGAACAAAACAAGTAAAGCTCAAATATTACAATGCATCTCAAGCGTTAAAGCAACATCATGACTATAAATTCTTTGCATTTTTTACACCTGGAGCAAATATTATCACAACTAACTCCCACACTGTGTGGAATAAATGGAAAAACAACTTTGCTGCCAGACTCTAGAGACAAGGAAACTGAAAATAGTGTGTCAAGCCTAGAAATAGCATTTGACTTTGTTGAGAGGAAAAAAAAAAGTTTTTATTTTGAATACAGACAAGACTGCTGACTTAATAGATATGGCTGATAGAGGCCAGCTGTTTTCTACAAATCTGCATCCTGATGCTCTATTTTTAAGAGTTCTATCTCCCTCTACAAATTAAATGTTCCTTCAGGCCATTATGTTCTCAAATTTATACAAAAAAAACCCTTTATAAATCTGTTTTATGTTCACCTACAGATAGAATATCCATAAGTACAGTAGATGTCATTTTACTAAAGTAGTGACGACTGAAGATGCTGTCTTTTTCACATCTGCATTTGCTACTTATCTGTTTTCATCTTTGAAAGAGACATCTAAACAGACACCTGTTAAGTAACAACAGGTTATTAAAAAATTGTTGCAGCGAGCAAAATCTTGCAATATAGCAGGTCAAAACCAGCAGCTGTAACAACATTTGTCAGCTATGAAAGGGGTCTGGTCATCTGCTCTTAGACATGTGGGTTGTCAAAGAACCATGACACTAAACAAGACTGAGAGTTTGCATGCTGGGACCCCGAACAAAATGCTTACTTCAACATGCAAATGAGCTAATGATGGCAAAGCCAACAATCTTATGTTTAACGGATTAGCAGTAAAGTACAGTCAAGGCTGATGGGAATTTCATTAGTTTTGAAAGTTTATTTTGAGAGAGGCGTGAATATCTGTGCCAAATTTTACAGAAATCTATCAAATCAAATGACTGAGTTGTTAAATCTTCACCAAAAGCCCCAAAATTACAATGTCATGGTGGAGTTAGGGAAAAGTAAGGGGATCACCACAATCAATATGACAAATCCTCTTGGGACAACGAAAATCTGCACAAAATCCACTGCAATCCATAAGATGGCTATCAAGATAGTCTATACCTAACTAGTGGACTGACTGACTCACCAACTGCTTGGACAAAAATTAACTTTTTTAAATGCGTCAAGAAGAGCTTCTTCCAAACATGTGACTCCATGTGCCAAGAACTTGAAGACGAACAGCATCCACAAGCTTATTAAAGGGAAATGACAGAAATACAGTCTTAAGTACTTTACATAATCAACCTCTGTAGCATGTTAGTAAGGATGATTAAGTTGCTTGAAAGTTCCAGTACTTCTTTATGAGCTCCTTATCTTATTTTGTCTACAGCGGGTATGTAAAGCAGACACACAGCCAAGTGAGATATGTCTTGTTTCATGTACATCCTCATATCATATCATCATATATCCTGTCTCATCGTTTTGTGTCTCTGTGTGTAGGATTAAGGGTATGTGTGTGCGCGTCTGTGCTCCAGTGTGCTTGTGTGTTAATCCTGAGTGAAAGGCTACGTTTTTTTTTGCACAGGAAGGCAGTGGGGGGACTCCCCGGAGGGCCCCAGTGTGCCGGCCCTGTAAGCCTCTGTGAATGAGCCTGAATTCGTAAACTCCCCACGAGGGCACACGGCCGATTAAGCTGACAGTCAGAAGCCCATTGACCAGTCACAAAGATTAAACGCAGGGCCATCTCAGCCGGTAAAACCACCTGCGGGATGGAGAGAGCATTGGAGAGCCGGAGAGGAGGAGGAGAAGGAAATGGAAAGAGACACGGGGAGACGTGCCGATACTCACTGTTATTCGTCCCTTCGGTAAATGACGCCTTTTGTCCGTTCCAGCCTTTGTTGTCCATCTGTAGTGATGCGGAGAGAAGGAGAGAAGGGGGAGGTAAGAGAGATGTAGATTGTTGAACAGACAGCTCCTTCACGCATGTCAGACAAGTTCCTTCCTACTGTTTGGACCACAAAGAGACGAACGCTCACAGGAGGGGATGCTTAAGAAGCCTAGCGTCTGTCTAAGCCAGCTCCTTAATTAGGGGGGTTGTCAGTGTTTGATAACTAGAGAGGCTCCTAATCAGTGTGTTACTTCTGTGGTGTCTGTCTGCATAAACACATACAGCCACAAACACGCATGTGTGAAACTGAAAAACAAATCATTACTGATGTGTGTGACATGCTTTCGCATGTATCACCCACAATCCCTCTGTGGGAATGCAGTGCATCAGAGCTCCCAACAGAAGGGGAAGCAGGAGAGGAAGAGAGGGATCTAAAGAGGGACAACCGGTCCTACAATAGAGGAGCTCTGTAAACACTGTTTAATCATTCCATAGAGGTTGAGGTTGTCTGAGGACCTAGTGAAAAAAAAGCCTTCCAAGTAATTCTTATAGCGATGTTTTCAGAGTTGTCATGCAAATGCAAAACGATGTATCAGCTACTAACTCCACTCTGTCAAAATATTCTCCCTTGAGTGTAACCAGAATGGTCTCACCTCTTGCCAGGAATTAGCTTAAACAGTGAGACTGCTTATTTCCAGTACTGTAGACTCTCATCAATCTGAAACCTTACACATCAAAACACAGTGGTTTATAGGGATAAAACATAAAGCAGCAATATAAAGCAGAAATCCAATATCTTCCGTGCAACATTTGAGGTTTCCTTGTTGCAAATGCAACTGGGGCCTTTTTTGCCATACACAGGGTTCAATGCTTTTAAAGAATATTGTCCTTAAGGTTTTACAATTTTTAGATTGATGAGAGTCTA
>JAQLOL010000013.1:11849925-11884331 GCA_029783665.1 Naso thynnoides
TGGATGTGGCACATGTCAAAAGACAAAAATGCTGATTTTAGGTGGTTCTAGAGAGGTTTTTCCAGCAAATAATTAGCCTGTATGAGATTTGGGTCAGAATTTCCAGCCAGTTAAAAGAACAGTAAAAAAAAACAAAGGAAACACCTTGAGCCTGGTGTTTTAAGGCAGACAAAGGTTGTGCTGCTGGTGAACCTCATGGAAATTGGTCACACTATTAGGGGCCTTTTACAGTGATCTCTTGAGACAACTACAGGGGAAAATCAAGAAGACTACACAGTAAGCCATGACGATAGCTGTCATCCAGGAAGGCACATTTGAAATTGCCCGACAAGGTCCTATTTACCTTATTTAGCACCCTAAGACTGCTTCTCTTTCCTCAAGATAAAGATGGGGCTCAGTGGTCACTATTATGACAGTAAGGAGGACATCATGGCTACTGTGGACCATTCTCTTGAGGTCCAAGATGCTGACTTCTACAAAGAATGGATGTGTATCCTCTACGAATGGCGGACTCAGTGCGATGTAGTAGATGGTGTTAAAAAATGAATGTTCTAGGCTTGTTTGGCATGGTGGTTCAGTGGTTAGCACTGTGCTTCATAGCAAGAAGGTCCTGGGTTCAATTCTTGGTTGAAGCAGGGCCTTTCTTTGAGAAGTTTGCATGTTCTCCTCGCGTTTGCATGGGTTTCCCACTGGTGATCCTGTTTCCCCCACCATCAAACATGTATATAGGTCTATCTCCAGTCAGTAACCGCGATGAAGATACTGGCTAAGATTCTGAAGTTGGTCCCTGGGTGCTGTGCTGTGGCTGCCCACTGCTCCTCAGGGATGGATTTAATGCAGAGAGCATATTTCACTGTGTGCTGTATATGGGACCAATAAAGTACTTTTACCTTTAAAACAGACTTCTTCACCCTTAGGCCATGAAAATGTCAATCACCCAACATATTGACCACAAACTGTATTGTGGTGTCGCTGGTGAAAACAAGTCAACCTCGCAGTCATTTTGAAAAGAGCAATGTGTCAACCTTTAGGGATATTACATGAATATTTGAATAAGATATATGCAGCAGCACAGCTAAGTAATGAGCTGTCTGGGGAGCGATGAATATTCTACAGAAAGCCTGGTTATGCAACATCATCTCTATCTGAATCTGCTCCCCTGAGCGTAACAACCAATGAGGTGAATAAAGATGATGGACATCAATGGTTGCTTGCAAAGCACGAACAGTTCAGAGGAGCCGAACAGATTGCATAATAGGTCAGCTGCACAGGAACTCATGATAAATCAACTGAGTGTCAGTATTTCTTGAATCGTGCACAAGTGTATAGAGAAAAATGGGAGCGCTGCAGACAATTTCTTCATTTAATCCTTCGGCATACAGATTTACGGGAACCCTGCTGCTAGCATGGCAGGAATATCAAATGCATGACATTTTATGCATATCTCAGTGTGTGTATTTTCTGCATTTGTGGAAATATCAGGCTCAAATGATATTACCAAGAGTGACCTACTTTACGGTTTAAGTTCATCCAATAATATGTAGTATGCATCAATTGGGTGTGACACTTTTACATTTATACATCTACCACTTCAAATTTTATGCAAGTGTAATTTGTAAATTGTATTTGTGAAACATAATGCATACATTAATGTTAGATACATATTGATGATCAGAAATACTCAAGCAGCAGTTAGTTAGCAGCAGTAGTTTTTTTATTATTATCATTATTATTATTATTATTATTGATTCATCAAACAGCTGTTCCCTTGGGTCATTCAATTAATTTCGTCATTCTCTAAAAAGGGAATTCTTCAGACTGCTCGTTTTGTCAAACCAACATTCATAAAAGCTCCAAATATTCAAAATAATTGCAGAGTAAAAAACAGCAGCATTAAAATTTTAGAACATTGCTTTTCTTAAGTAATCGATCACTTATTGAAATTAATGCAGATTAATGAAGGAGTTCTCCTTCTGTTGTGGATTATTACTTAATCTAATGATTAATCATTTATTAATAGATGAAAAAAAGGAATCAGAATCAATTTTGATAATGGATTAATCATGCAAGGAATTAAAAAAAAAAAAAATCTCCCTCTTCATTTCTTTGTGTGTTTCTTGTGTTGGAGGATTTTCTACCTTTCTCTGTGTTGCATTGTTTCAGAATAAGAATATGTGGATTGCTGGTCAAACAAAACAAGAAATGTGAAGATATCAAAATGCGTTTCCTACATCTTTACCTACATTTTATACTAATTGATCAATCAAAATTGATGGATTAATCGATAATAAAAATGAGTTGAGTTTTTCTGGTTTAAACGCTTTCTTACAAGAGCAGTGGAGTTCTTACCTCAGTGGGGTTCTGAGGGACTGTGGAGGCCTTGTATCCCAGCTGCAGCAGCATCGCCTCAGCTGCGTTCCGCTTGGCCACCTTCTTGTTGGGTCCTGTTCCCGTGGCAACCTCGTTATTCACCTTCACCTGCATGTGCATGGAGTGCACAGCCATGAGATAAAGACATCATGAATAACATTATTTCCAGATTCACGTTTGAGAATTACGGCTGTGTAGAGACATCCTGTGAAAATGAATTCCTGAATGACTTGCTGAAAACACATTGCGTGCACTTTTCTCATGATTTTTTTCTTCCTGTCACACTTTCATTTAATTTTAGCTGAGAAGAGAGTCAGCTGTGCAATTTACGTTGCAACAAAAAGCCTCCAAGTGAAGTGTTTGTTTTTCAGTGATCCCAAAACATTAAATCTGTCTACACAGAATGTAAGCAGATTTCCAAGAGAATATCAGACATGGTTATGTTATGCAAACAGACAATTACACTCCACAAATAACATTCTGGGAGCCAAAGCCTGTGAACAGCAAGGCCTCACTGCACTTACTCAAAGTGGTCTGACATGCTTGCTAGGTGAAAAAAGGAAAGCCTCAAATAACCTAACTTCTACACAATTGCACTATTCTATCAGATTTTTAAAGATTATCACCCAATCAAAAGCATTTGACACTTGGTGGAGCTGTTTTTGTAACAAGTGATTGTTTCAGGAGAAAAGATAAGAAACCAGAGACTCATTTGAGCCCTGTTGCTTTCTAGGAATGGGTCACAATTTTTACCTTTTTGAAAAATTGTTTATTATTTTTATTTTTTTTTTAAAGTGACTATATAAACGTCTTATAAAATATGTTTCACCTTGGTTTTTGCTGCTGCCTGGTAATAACATGATACTAGGTCGATACCAGTAGTGCCGGGGGGGTTTTGGAAGAATGGTTTAACACTTCCCTGTGACTACTGACTGGTATTTTGGCTTGAAATGCTCATCCCTTCTGCTTACTAAGAGGAACAATGTGGAAATTTTATGAGACTGGAATGCACAAAAAGAACCCACACACTCTAACACACATACACACACACACATGCACACACAGAAACACTCACAGGGCCTAATGTGTGTATCAAAGAGGCATGGAGAATACGTTTGAGGCTAAATTACTGCCTGACGCAAAGAGAAGCTCTGCCCTTATAAAAGAAGAGGATTACGGAAAAAGAGACAAAGAGCAGTTTAACTGAGCGGGACGGACACAGAAGGACGTGGAGGAAAACTAAGACAAAGGGAACTGCAGTTAAACCGATGCACGTAAATTAAAATGGACTGTGCCAGCTTTGCTAGTTTGTCTCATGCATGGAAAAGACTAACAGGGGTTAGAAATACTCGATTGTAGCACCAACAATCAAAGGAAAAGAAAGTATCTAATCTCATGTTAATCTTCATGGGATTTGTTTATTTCATTCTTAAACAGCCTGCTTTGCAGATGAAAATCTATCAAATGTGACTTGGATATAATTGTTCATGGACGAGGTGATAAATTGAAGTTTTATTCACAGTAATGTAGTTATGTCGGACAACTTCCTTCCTCACTGTCTGAGAAGTTCACTCTGGAAGTCACTCATCAAATAAGCAATCACATATCACTGTGGGTGGAACACTGAGCGAGACGACAGAGTGGCGCCTTCAAACACCACCAGTGCACCAGTGCTCTCAATACATAGATACAAGTAAATGCATATGCATTTATGTTGATGAAACTGATGAATTTTATACATTCAAGTTAATTTAATTAAGAAAGTACAAACTTATTTAATCCAACAAATCTCTCTTTTTTAAATGAGAACTTTGTAAAAAGATTTATTTTTTATTACGGTGATGACGCTATAAAATATGACGACGGCATTGGAAGCTTCATTTAAAAAACTTCACAGAAGCTTTGAATGAAAATACACAACATTTGGCAGCTCTACAAAAAGGTCACATTTTTGGTTATTTGAGTGGTCATCGATGTATGGAGATTATTGCTCATTCATATTTTCTTCATTTTGTAATAAATTTATTAGTCGCCTACATTTGAATCTACCTGCTGAGACTCACATAAATGACTGCATGGGGTGATGAAGCAGCTTTAACTCGTGAGTCTGTAAAACTTATGGAAAAAAAAAAACGGACAAGTGATGCCAGTTTCAATTAAAAACTAGGCAGATCTAATCCAAGGCAGACCAAGAGCAACGCATCAGTGCCAGATCTTAACCACAATAAACTAATTGACAGAGTTTCATAACCTGTTTTCCTCTTAAATAGTAATGATGTGGCTTTTCATGCATGACCTCAAATACATCAAGCACCTCTGAAACTGTAGCTGTGGTATCTGGAAAGATTCCTTCATCATACAAAGTCCTACTCTTATTTACTGGATTAGTGATAAACAGCAAATCATCCACTTAACTAAGTTAAGGATTAAAGGTTGTTGCTGCGGCAAGACCATGACGTTTTATTCTGTTAATGAATATTGGTTCCTTACTACACAGACCACATTGTATTATCTTTCTGTAGAACACAAGAGAGTCCGCACACTTTCTGCTCTAACAACACGACTTGAAATGGCAATTTAACACTGTAAAATAGTTGGCTGCTCCACTGAGGAGAATGGGGCCCTAAAGATGAATGTTCATCTACTCTGAGCTTTATATGCAAGCAATAAAAAGAATGAATATCAAACAGAACTTTTCAAGATGGAACAGGGAGGATGAGAGACAGAGAGAAGCAAGAGGAGATTACAGAGAAGAAGAGTGAGAGTGAGGAGGTACAGCACTCCAACAGTGTACAGAACATTTCAAATTACATTATAAATCATCGACTACATGCAAAGTAGTGTTGGAGCTGAAACTCACTTGTCAAGCTTTTATTATGTGATACAAAAAGCAGGATACAAGCTTTACATACGGGAATAACAAACTGGCAACAACTTAATTTTAAATCATGGTTGCTTGGATATGAAGCATTAATAATCCTCCCCTTCTCTGATCTTTAAGATTAATAATCAGGGACTCTGGGGGCTCTTTATCTACAAAAAGAGACTTCATACTACTATTACAAAACAGGAAGGACTGATCCTTATTTTGGGAACCTAAAAGAACAAGACTCTGTCTAGAAATAAAATGTCCTTAAGGCTAAACTGCCTCAGGCCTTATCCCACAACATGGAGATGTTGGTTGTCTTCAAAACTGAACTGGGACTACACACGACTGAAAGAAGAAACCAGATCACAGCCCCGGGAGAAAACCAAGAAACTCATGTTCTAGTGTAGAGAGGTTATGTAATGCTGCTGCTGGCTGCCTTTAGCTAGACAGAGAAGGTCTCTTTTTGTTCTGCATTTGGCTTTTGTTTCTTCTTCTTGGACAAAACTACAATAAGCCTATACCTGTTCTACCTCTGCACCAACCACATGGAGCACCATATCAAACATATTCTTCATCTGTCTACTCATACACCCAACCATTGATTTACTCACTACAGCTAATCCACACAGAACATTTGAGCACGCCTCACAAGCGTCTATTTTTTCTGCTCTATCCTCATCACTACAGCGATTTTGTGTTGAGCTCTGAGAGCTGCTTAATCTTGGTGACTTACAGTTAATTCTGCTCCTGAACGCATCCTGTGTCGTAACAGCCAGAGCACTGCTGCTCACACCATGCGATCGGTGTTAGATTAAAAATCAGCATGTGATCATTAAGCTCTTCCTGTGCATACATAACTCATCTGTTCGCCCTTCCTCTCCGTCTTAAATTCCACATTCTGAAACTTCAAAAATCCCTGTTGGGAAGTTGGTTTCTCGTAGCAGCACATGTGTAATACAAAATATGACAATGGCAGAAGAATGAAGAGAAAATAAATATAAAACAAAACCATTGTTTACCTGCATGATGAACTCCCGGCGTCTGGGCATTCCCCTCTCAGACAGCAGCAGATACTCCGGCTCCTTCTCCTTCTTGGCCTGCTGGATCTGGGCAAGACGGCTGATGGGGTTCATGCCCTGGCCATAGTCCGGTCCTGTCTGGAAGGAAAAGAGGAGAAACACCATAGTCAACACCAATTCATTTATTCTATTATAACAGTTGTCGACAGTCTAATCAGCTGAACTGTGTGTGTGTTTTCTTTGGTAATACACAACAGAACTTATGAGTAAAAAGAAGAGTCATCTGAAATGGAGAGATGCAAAAGATAAGGAACAAAAAGGAAATTAACAGGAGCAAAATCTCCCAAAATCACATTTCACACTTTTTTGAATGTCAATGGCACTGGTGCCATTATGAATTTTTCATGTCAACTGTTCCCCATTTTACAGCAAAGTAATTGAAATGTTGACAATGAATAATTCGACCCTGCTAAATATTTAATAAATCACCAATTAGGGCTGTCACTAATACCAAGTTTTGGGCTTCACAGCTACGGTAGTAATCACCAGCGAATATCCAAAGCCTCGCTCTGGAATATTTAAAGCTTTTCCAGTGTCGTGCCCACCATCAAAGCACTTAGCTACTTGGCTGGCCATTCCCTGGAGCAGACGGCAGCATGGTGGACGGAGTGTGGGAGACAACACTTGAGTTGTCAAAGAATCACTATTATGCAAGAAGCGTCACTTGGGTTTATTTTTGTTGGCTAAATGCTGTGTTGAGTCTAAAAAGCATTTTTGTTGGTTTTCTGGAAGTATAACACAAGAATGGGATGACAAAACATATTTTTTAACGCGCCCTGATTAACAGCCTACATTTAGCAAGAAAGACAGAAAAAAAGAAAATCCCTCCCTTCCTCCACAGAATCTCTACTTTCCACCTAATGAATGAAAAATTTGAACAGTGGAATGTTCAAGTACGTCCATCATAACATCGTAACGACACTTACAAGATGAGTCTGAGATCCCATGAGCGTGTCAGAAAATGTTCAGTAACAGGAGTATTTGAGAATTTACAACCTGAAAATAAAAACTGATTGTATGCTGAGACCCCAGCTGCAGTACCTTGAGGATGGTCTTGGTTCTTTTCTTGTAGTGAGTCTTGGGCTTCTCCACAGCGGGGATGAAGGGCAGCTTCTTCAGGTCCTGCAGGATGGACAGAGCGGCACGCTTCTTGGACAGCTTCTTGCTGTTGCCCTCGCCCTCAGCAGAGAACTCCCCCACGGTAACGCGGGTCAGGAAACTTTTCATGTGCGGGGGGCCGCTCTCCTTCAACACCTGGACGGAGGATACAGGATGGACAGGTTGGAAATTGGGACCTGTGTGAATTAAACTTCCTGTTACGTTTTGTCTTATACTGGCATGGAAAAAAGAGAAATTAAAGAATAAGACCAAAAAAAACCCCTGATTGACTGCAAATGAGTGTTTTTGTTGTGCTTGATATGTGCGAGGGAGTGTGTGCAGCGCACTCTGCAAGCAGCTACACCAGGTGGTCCAAAACATCTGTTCTCGATGGTCAGAGCGCTTCCCACCCACACTCATACTCACACTCACACTCACACACACAGACGTCCAAACACACATATGAAGAGGAACATGTTCCTAGATGACAGTCTCTAGTGCTGAGGGCTCAGTTTCCTTCCTCTAGCCTCTGGTCACCTGGGAGACCTAAAACAAACACCGGCTGGCGTTAGGTCATGCTTCTGCAATCACATCTACTTCCTGTGAAGTCCGAGAACAGTGTGTGAGTGTGTGTATGTGTGGAGCAGGTGTGGTTCTCTCCAATCTTATTTAGAAAAACACAGCGGAGGAAGAATTAGGTTTCACACACTTACTGAGACCAACAGCACATGCTTGGCTAAAGTGGACGCCTTTTTCGATTCACGGCTCACTGACTTTCTCCCTAGCTCTCCCTCTAGCTGTAGCTGTAGCCTGTAAATTTAAATTTCTTTGGACTTTCTCAACCGCCCCCCACCCCTCTCTCATTCCCCCTCTTCTTTATTTGAGCTCAATTTGTGGTGCAGACAGCACAAATTGTAGCAATCAGTTGCAATCTAGAAACAGTTAATTTGAACTCAGTGAGCGATAAAACAGATTAAACTGATAAGCCGAACCTTGAGCATTCCTCAAATGCTTCACACATCAACACAGTCCAATACCAGACCTCGAGGAGAACAAAGGATAATGTGTGCACAACCTTCTTTTCCTACTACATAACAGTACCCAGATAAACTCATGTTTTGTACAATTAGTGTGATAAAAATAACTGTCAGTCTGCTGCACGAAAACCAAACAAAGTAAGGTGATGTCAAACTATTTATTAAATGTAAAGAGATGAAGGAAACATACAAAAGAAAATTATTAAAGCGATTCTCATGGCGACAGCATAGGCCACTCATTGCAAAAACATAAAACGTATGTAGTAAAATCATTGAATTCTAATGAATGTCCATGTCAACTTTGACAGAAAAAGTTTAAAAAAGATGGCTAAATCTTGGTTTCTTCATCCTGACTATTTCTTGTCAAGTAAATGCAGGACACTCTTGTTAAAATGGCTGACACTGACCCCCTGTTTGCTGTTAATGTACCTGTTAACCTGTCAGCACTCCTGCACAGTGACTTTAGGTATATGCCAGAATGTGTGTTGTAGGAAACCTTTGAAGCACCAGCTAACCATGCTAACAACCAAACTCACTCCCACCCAGGGGATCTGCTCTGGTCTTGCTCATCACCAGAAAAAGGAAATGTAACATGGCAGCTTCTTGTGCATTACAACATTCCCTGGGACTAGATGCATCACTTCTCTGAATTTCTACAAATGTGTCCATGGTGTTGATGATGACACTACTGCGTGTAACTGGCCACTGGTCAGCTATGATTACGTCACTTGGAGAAAATAAATTGGAGCTATAAAGAGGATGGAGATGTTGCTGGTGCCTCTGATGCTGTTGCTGTGAATGATGGAATAAGCCTCTTCATCTGTCCTCAATTCTGAAGCGGTGCTCAATCACTCATTCAAGCTTTCTCTCTTTCACCAGTTTTTCTAAACATGTGCAACTATTCAGCTAGTGGCAGAGCAAGATGGTATGAAGGCCAAGATATAAACATATCTGCATCATGTTGGGTGACCAAAGCATTCCTGGTTTGACTCAAACCAAGAACCTTTGTTACACTTCATTGTTTGTTTGGGGCAATTTAGCCTTTATAAAACAGCTTAAGTGTAAAGGCAAAGACAGGAAGTGGGTCAACAGATGGGCATGACATGGAGGTAGGACAGGAGATACTTCAGCAACCAAAGTGGTGATTTTTGTCCAGATTTCACAAAGAAAATATAAGAATATGAAGGAATAAGTGACAGACTGAATATGATAAACTGTTGCACTGATAAGATTCACTTGTGCTGTCTAAAGTGACAAGATGCAGTTACTGACAGGAACCAAGAAATCAAAAGCAGCCTGTATAGGAATATGGCACAGTCAACAATAAGTATGAGATAAAGTGTGTATCTCTGCACACATGTCACACACTCTTGGCCCAGGACGGCGGCAGACGAGCTGCAGTCAGTCTCCTGGCAGACGACACGGAATCTGCGCCATACCGATGGGATTTCAGCACTTCCATTCATTTCCACATACACACACACACACACACACACACACACATACATGCAAACAAACACACAAACACGCCTGTGTAACACCTAACAACAAGGATCAGGTTGTACACAGGACACAGTCGGTAATTCAGTGTTGATTTTTTTCCAGTCCCCTTCTCCTCTTGTCTCTTCATCTCTTTTCTCTAACATGGGAGGCCTTCTCTTCGGCGTCTCACAGTGACATTAATACCCTGAGCGGTCGCAAGATCTGTGCAAGCGAGACCTCAGGTACTCTGGAAGAGGAGGCTATGGGAGCAAGGTAGGACAATGGTGGGGACTGGTAGAGGGAAGAAAGGCTCTTTTGTGATGAGCGGTGGATGGACAAGCCCTGAGGGAAGCTGCTCCTTGTAAGATGGGTGGTTCTTGGCCCGGACCCTCTTCTCTTGTGTCCTCCTTGGAAGGGGAGCCTCTGATCCAACACACAAGCTGTGATTTATAGATTGGTTCCTCTTTGATGCTGACATCTGTTTGATATTGCCTGACGGGGGGATTAAATGAGCCAACTGGCTCTCAGGGTGGCGGCGACCCTCATCGTTGCAGAGGAATGGGAAAGCAGACACTCGTTAGCAGTGACTCACGGGTAATTTCATGCCCAAATGAGGGCAGGGATGAGATGATGTGAAAACATGGATGCTGTAAAAGGCGTTCACATTAGAGATGACCGTTACAGTTTTCTGCAGGGTGCATGAATATGTAACTGTGCGTGCCTGCGTGACTTTGACTGTGACTGAGGGTTGTGGAGTGTGCCATTTCTTCTCAGCTCTTCAAAGAAGACACGGTAAACAGGACCTGACATGGCAGGGTAGAAAACCAGGCCAAAGTTTTGTCTTAGGACTTATAATGTAATGGACCCAATGGGCAAGAAGAGACCCAAAGAGACATGTAATTCACACTTGGTTTCTAGCCACACTGTAGTGGCAGTATGACAGCATATTGCATGCAATGTTCTGATTGAGGATGAAAGTGAATCTGCTGGAGCGCCATCAAGGGCATGAGGGGGAAAGAAAGGTATGTAATGCCAGCAGAAGGAGAGGATAATTGCCTCAATGCAGCCTAGCCTTCAGACAGTTTAGTTTGACATGGCACAGGGCAGAACAAAAGCAATCAACTAACAGGGAAACAATACTATTCATCTGACCCGTTTCCAAAGTCTTTCTCTACTTTTAAATCCATTTACGACACAGAAAAGGCCAAACAAACCAAGCTTAACACATGAATCACAGCTTGTGTGATTCCCAAAGAGTGTTAGCTGCAGTTACACAGTGAAAGAAAGACTAAATGGAAAGCTGTTCCTTATTTAATGCTTATACGACAGCAGTAATAAACAGCCAGTCTCCAGACTGACAGCAAGTAGAGGATAGAAGCATTTGGAGCAATCTGGCTGTGGTTGGCCATTAAAATCCACAACCGTCAGCTTCCAATTTGGAAGGACCGAAAATGAAAAGCAACGTAATTGCTGACAGTGACAAAGACATGATAGATGATGAATCACATCAATCCAGATTTAGCTGGATAAATTATTAATAGCAGTTCCAGGAAGGATAGCGTTGTCATGCTCGGATGAGCAAATGCATTTTTTGAATAAATGAGCAGATTGAAAACCTTTACGGATAATTTTCCCGGTGTTGTGTAAACTTTTGATGGTGAGCAAAGTTAACAGACTGAGTAGAGTCTCCCTCCCTTCCTTCCCAATCCGCCTATCCCCCTAGTCTCAATACGTAACCGCCCTCTGTGTGATTTTTGGAGTGATGGTAGGAGAGGTGGAAGGTAGGGATTCAGTGGAGGAAGGGAGGGGGCACACAGAGTAAACTGAGCCTCCCTTGTTTTTGGCACCTTGCAGAGTGCAGCAGAAAGAGAGGGGGTGATCAGGGAGTGAATATTGGATGAGTCAGCTGAGATATGGTGAAAGCCAAGGAGAACAGACCCAGCAGGTCATATAAGGACACACTGGACTTTGTCATACATTAAAAAAAAAATTAGTGGCAGTCACTTTGATGGAAAGAAATGCAGAGGTAGGATTCCCTGGAAGGTCCAGAGGAATCTTGCAGGAAAAAATTAAAGCCTTGAGTTTTACCAGCAGGAGATCATAGCACTGGGCAGCTCTCAGCTGAGTTTATCAGGGTTGCCAACCCTCTGCTGCAAAAAGCTTTTCCCAGAGGCTGCTGTTCTTACCAAACAAAAAACCACAAGCCAAAGCAGAGGTGGTTTGAGATTCATTTCCGCTAACGGTCACTCCATGCTGGGTCTTAAACTGACTGAGAATGTACTGACGTTAAGAGGGAAATCCCAAGGACCCTACAAAACCCTGGGGGTTCAATATCAATATCTCACACACACACACAAACACACTGCAGGATCTGCTGCAGCTGCCCGCCTCTACCAAACCGATGACCGTCTCTGCTCAGGTTTTTAAAACAAATTTAGTCACAAAAAAACAGGGGTGCTCTTTCACACAGCAAAAAACATTCTTTGGTCATAAAACAAGGACACTGTCGGGATTTGCAACACTTGGCTCAGGAGATGACAGTGATCGATTGATGAGAAAATGGAGTAATACAGCTCAGGAGTCAGCGGTGCTAAACAAATAACTCACGTGAGAGTACTAGCAGTATTAATGGTGGAATACTCAATTTAAAAACTCCAGCTGGGAACACTTTTCATGTAGCGCATTAAAAATAAGATAATTTAATGCTTGGAGCTGAGTGGGCAAACCTTTATTTAAAGCAGAGGTAAGCAACATTTGGAAATTACGCTAGCTGTAGCATGAGACTCCTAGGGAAGCAGTTCTACTGCACCCTCCCCTCCCTGTTTTTGCTCCAGCTCGCTCTTTATTTTGTTTGTTCTTTTACAGACAGTTTGCACCAAAGATTCACGACACAAAACAGTTGCAGGGAAAGTTAAAACTGGTTCGTTTCAGCTCGACTCAAGCTGGCTGACGGAGTCGCCTGCGACACTACTGTAGCCAGAGGCCATTGTTAGAACGTGAGGCACCTGTTTCAACAGCCAATCAGCAAGTAGTGACACCACCTGCCGCTAAAAGTGCAGCTTTGAGTGTGTGAAATTACCGTGGAAGGCTGAAAATACCCAGTCACAGTCTGAATACAGAGCCAAGGAGAGGTGCAGAAGTCTAGTGTTCTCTCAGACCTACAGAATAAAAAAATGCTGAAAGGTTATTATGGAATTTTGGTACAATGACTCCACTGCCCACCCCAACTTTAAATGTCAATAAATTTGTATTGAATGCATCAATGATTCTCATCAGCAGTTGTTTCAGAGTAAGAGGACAAATCTCTGCCTACCTCTAACAAGATCCTGTGGCTGGCGGTAACACAATGGACCTCATCGATAGGACATACCAAATGTCAAAGGTAGATTTTAAATTTTGAATGACTTAAGTTTTTGTTTTGTTTTTAATAAATACAATCAATTATACTTTAATAATGACAACTGGACACTTTGTATTATAATGAAAGGACAGAAACTGAAGTGTTGTGGTTTAAAGGAAACTGTAAAGTTACAGATGTTGTTTTGGTTCTTTTCATAATCGTTGGGTTCATACTCTTGAAACCTCAGACTCATGCTTACGTAATTCCTGCTGTAAATGGGTTCATCATTACATACTCAAATTGGTTGTGAAGGCATGCACTATTCAAGCTCACAAAATTTAATTTTGAATGTCATGTTGAATTAAAGAGACATTTCGATTTTATTTTATTTATTTATTTTTTAAAATAAAGTAGCACTGATGCCATAAAAAAATATCGTATGTGTAAATATACAACATAAGTGGGGCATGAACTTTTGGGAACATAAAGGATTTATTGAAAAATAAATGTTTCATCAAATTTTTAAGCTAAAAATTGAGTGATCATTTAAGGAACAATTTTGATTGCTGAAATATAGTTACAGAAAAAAGGGTTAATTGATAAACTCAAGGTTGCTGTATTTTGTTTCACAGGACTGTAGACAAGAATGACTACTACAGAAAGGCAGACCTTATCAGCTGAGTCACCGCTAAATGAATGGGACCACGCCATTGGACTGTTGTCCCACATCAGTCAGGAAACACTATGAACCTCACCGTTTAAAAATGTCGACAAGCCTTAATAGATGGTGATCCATCTAAAACTTCCTGTGCACAGATTCTAGTGACTCTCTTTACGATAAATGATCTCACTGATGGGAAGATTTAGCAAAAATGGGTAAACACATGTCCACACACAGATTGGACTTCATTAGGGAATGAAGTATTATCAGTATGACTCCCTCAACTTTAATGAATTGTTATGTTTTTGTAACACTTACCGCATTGTGACGTTTCAAAAACTCATCCATTCTCGAACTGCATGGCCTTCCCCTCATTCATTATAAGATTACTTACAGTAAGAACATGACTGTAATTCACAGTAGTGCCATCACATGGCCTCATTTCTGTGGGCGTTTGTGAATATGACGTCCGCACACAGCCGTGTTTTCCTCACCTCAAAGTTGACAGATAGGTTCCTTTTAAGGGCAATTTCGTAGACCAGGCTGATCTCTGATTTGCTGGCATCGCTGCCTTCCTCAGTCTCCCCTTTTTCCTCTGGGCTCTAGAAAAACAGAAGCAAAGAAAATCAGAGGTCAAAACGGTAAAAGGGCACTGTACTTATTGTTACTGCTCAACTACTGCCACTTATTGGTTATACTTTGATTTATTGTTCTGCAAATCTATGCTCATTTGCGTTTACCATTTATTAACTGTTCACTGTACCCAAATTACAGCCAAACTCTGAAGCGCAAGCTCACCTGAAACAATTATGTATATTTGTCCATTGCTGACTGATAGATAAACCATTAATTTGTTTGGTTATCCTGGCTCATATCCCTAGCATCACTAATAAGGTTAAATAAAAAGGTGCACCAAAGCTGAAAGAGTCTCTGACAAAGTTGTATCCCTGTTTGGGGCCTTTATGACCCTTCAAACATAACCCACAAATAAATGTAGGCACTGCTTAATCAACCAAATGTCAGGTAAAATTATGCCTGTGGAAATAGCTACATTAAAGATGGCAACTCATTTGAAATCCCCAGAGTGTGGCTATAACAGACTGAGGTGCAAGATGTTCTCGTCATAGAATTCTGAGCCAAAACAGTAACGAATCCCTTAGGAGTCATACAGATTTGAAACCATATTCAGTCACAGAGAACACAATTTGCTTGAGGCCTATAATGTTTCTTCATGTGCAGAAAATATTGTTATTGAGTTGGAACAATGCTGAGATTTTGATTTCTTTTAGATGATTTACTGATCAGACGAAAATATCTGAGTTTCAATTAATATTGTGAAGCGAGTATTATGTCTGCTTTATGGAGAGTGGGTTTTTTTTAGATATGGAAAGAAAATGTGTGTTTGTCCAAAAAAATATCAAATTTTGACCTAAAAAGTGGCCAAATATCAAATCAAGAATACAGGTCTACAGAGCATATAATGGCCAATCTGCTGCGACCTGAAGCCTTTTTCTGGCTATGATCTGAATCTGACATGAGATTGTGAAATCAGTATTTAATGGCTGGTGGTCCTATGTCTGTACTCAAAGGCCTCTTAAAGGGAAAACTCATCAAGTATGACCATTTTTGCATTGTAACTGTCTGTTCTAGAGAGACAAATTATTATCTGTGATCATTAAAAACTGTCTCTCCCTGTAAGAAGAAGGGCTCAAATATGTGTTTTCGTCATGAAACAAACATTTTTTGGCTCTAAACGTTCTTAAGAGCATTGCAATGTTGAAAATGTGAAGAATTTTTTTTTCGCAATCTGCAAAATTTACCGCCCATGACTCTATGAAGTAATTCTGGGTTTATTATCAAATGACTAAGGTTTGAGGCTTAGGCCAGTTTTATGTTTTTAACTGACAATGTTAGCTGTTTAAATATGGATCAGACAGACCAAATCTGTTTCAGATGATCAATGCTAGAATACAAATTTTGCTCTTGGTCCTTTCTACTCATAAAGAAACCTAGTTCACACCATAGAGATCATATCATCGGCTATACAGTGAGGGGCTTTATGGTGCCAACTGTCTATGGGAATGCTAAGCTCTGTCTCGATCTTTATCTTCTCATGTCCAGCTCTTTGTCTGATTAAGTCTGAATGGCTGCAGTCTTTCCCTTTGGGCTTCTTCCATTCTCATGCCTCATTGTGCGACCTGATATGATGCATGATTCATACAGAGAGATCTCTTGGATTTCACAGAAAACACGGTCACATGGTTTGATGCAAACCTACCGCACAGGGCTTAAGACCACACACTGGCGAGAGGCAAGCGTGTGCGCTGAACGGTTTTGTGGGTGATGAGATGTATATTTTTTTGCCTCTTGTATTATACATAGACATGAGAGAGGTGAGTCACTCTAAAGGGCCTCACCCATTCTTCTTCAGTCAGCTTTACTTCAGCACAACTCTAATATGTATTCATGGCTACATTTCCTTCTGCCACTATCCGTGATGTGATTGATTAATAGCGTGAATCCTTCCTCAAGGCTGCATTAACAAGCTGCCATGCAAACCGGAATGACTAAGCAGATCAGCCACCTTCTTGTGACAAAGACAAATAGAGGGCTAAATCTAACAGCAGCGCTGCCTCTACTTATAGATCTACTGGACACAGAGTCCTGTGAGAACGTGTAAGCAAGTGGAGAACCCATAAAGTGCTTGGAGACATTATCTCTTACCCTGAAAGAGCTGCTGTGAAGTAACAGTGACTGTGGGAGAACAGAAGGCTTCGCATTCACATCTATGCTCCTGGGCAACTGATTTTTTAACAGAGCGAAGGGATTTCCAATTAAAGGATGGGAAGAAGTGTTTACTGGAAGGAACGACACAAAAACTTTATTATCAAGTTTACATTTGAACAAATCTGAGGATCTGATCTTTCACACCAACCAATATGCCACAAAGCTTTTTCCTAGAAATGCTTGCAGATTTCACCCCATAAAAAGTCAAAACACTGATTGTGAGGTAAACAACCAGCTTTTACAAGACAGGGAGTGTACTTGTTTACCATCACGGTTTGCTATTTGAAAAGCATCATTATTATAACTAACTGGCAGGGATTTATTACTCAATCAGTAGTTTCATTTATAATTTTTATCGCCTGAAGCTCTGTAAAGCTGAAGGTGCTTTTTGTGTTTCCTAGGGTTACATATTGTTCCTCTACTGGTGTATAAATGCAACACAATTAAGTCGTCACTGATATTTACCTGCGGTTTCCCTCAAAATCAAAATTTGACAGCCCATAGTAACAAGGAACACTTCTAGCCTAAGGGTGTCCGCACATTTACACATGTAAGAGCACACAAAGACACACACACACACACACACACACACACACACACACACACACACACACACACACACAGAATGACAGACAAATACTGTAGACACAATGTGCCTCAATTTGTAAAGCAAGACTCAGAAAAAGCAGCAAACAAAGAGCACATTTATGGAGGCCGACGCCACAAGACAGTGAGTCGGGCAAGTGAGAGCAGCCAAAACGTTTTGAATAACCATCCGTGATGCCAGGCAGTGAGGATATGGGGTAATTTGATTTCCGGTGAGAGATGATAACAACAGTTAACAGCTATGCCTGAGGGAAACTCTGGAAGGGTGCAGAGACATTAGGAGGAGGCAGAAAAAAAGAGGAAAAATGAGGAGAAAATACACTCCCGCCAGGTGCAAACTAATCTGTGGGGACTGCATTATAATTATACATTAGAGCTGTGGTGGATTTGGATTCAATCTGCGAAAAAGCCGCTAACGCATTCATTTTAGTATCGCCACATAAAAAAAAAACAAACTGCACTAGAACCTCTCTCGACAGAACAAACAGATCAGGAGCAAAAATCCTTTGACTTTTCATTAAGGGAAGCGATTTCAAGTAGGAGGGGGTCAAATAGAGAGACAGTTATTTGGCGTGAAAGCCGTCACAAGGTGAGGAAAGTGCTGAAGGGATGAGGTTGCAATGATTGGAAGACAGTTTGAGTGGAAAGTGGATTGACCTTTCATCTACAGAATAAGTCAAAGAACCGCAGGGTGGAATTGGAACAGTTCTGTGGGAGAAACTAAAGGTTTCAAAAGGCTCAAACACGTGCAGACAGTACAACTAATCAAGTCAGAATTAAACACTGATTTGCAAACGGCTGTCTGACTGTTAAAATAATTTTCAATGAAAAATGCCAATGGTTACAGCCACAAAAACTGTAAAGATTTCTATTTTGTTTTTATGTTACACTTACTGTAACTAAATGTGTTTGGGTTTGTAATTGTTATCTACATACACTTTGAAAGAATTATCTCAAGCTGTAGGAACTTGGGTCATCTAATCTTTTTTTTTTTTATAGGAAAAAATAATTAGTAGATTTATCAACCCTGTATATATCAGATTAATCCATGATAAAAATAAAAGATGTGGCTCTTCAGTACAGAGGGACCTTTCTTTGGTCTGGATACACTTTTAAAATAAAGTTGTAAATAGTAAATAGTCAGTATGTAAACGTAAGCTTTCCAAACTGAACTTGGTCTACCAGTCCTTAAACTGACAGGACTGATTAATCTTCATAATTGTAACAGAGGCAAGACTTTAATAACTTTCTGTAAAATTTCATTTCACTTCCTGGTAATGTCACTGTGTTCTTTAGCACAGTTCAAAAGCCCTTACCGCTTGGAGATGTAGCATGACATCTGTTCAATTAATGCATGCCTTCTTGTCTTGTAGGTGAACTTCAAACAACATACATGCATGAATGAAATAATATCTATTTTATCAACTGAACAAATTACACAAAGTGCAATGAAGTACAGCAAAACAGGTCAAGCTTCAAAATGCAATAAGTACAACACAGGGCAGCGGTGAAGTATTGAGGTTTTTTTTCAGGCTACATTTGTAAATAAGAATTTGTTCTAAATTGCTTGCCTGAGTAAATAAAGGCAATACGATAGCATAAGCAGTGTTTCCCACACATTTATTTATTTGTGGCGGCCCGCCACAATATCAAGATTGTTCGCCACAAACAGATTTTCTATTTGCAGAGTTGTGCATCCTGTTCGATCACTCTGACAGCACAGCAGTGAATAATATGTTAAATACACCAATACAGTGGATGGCAATGTGGCTTTTAGTTTATCAGTAAAACCAATGAAGGGGAGGAGCTTCCTGTTATCTCAGAGGCAGGAAGTAAACAGGACTTATGTACAGAGATGTTAGCCGCTAAATTGAAGAGAATTGGAATGAAAGATGACGTGAATGTGCGTGTCTGTGTGCCAACAATAAGTTGGCAGCAGCAGCTCAACCATGCGAAGCCATTACCTCAGCTGCATTCTTAAAAGGTGAAATTTAACAGCTTAATAGCATCGCGCTAACACTAGAGCTAATGCAGCTAATGGCTACACTCTGCACTGATCAGCTGCATGTGACTTCTTTTTGGTCACTTAGCTGTTGTCAGTATTGACTGTGTATGTTAGTGGATTGGCGTTATGGGTAATTTTGTACTCTGACGCTTAATGTTTGCTCCTTCATCCAGGTGAGTAATGGAAAGTATTTTGTTTTGCAAACAGATCTGACACTAGGCTGGTTCAAACCATCCTGATCACATGACATGATTTTTCTTTATTGATTGCATGTAAAAAAAACAAAACAAAAAAAGTTACCATCCATTCTGGCAACAAGTATTATGTTAGAGCAGTTACAGACAGTGAGAATCAATACCAATAAAATGCCGATTGAGTAAATATAAAGCCTATTTTTTCATCATGCTACATCAACGCAGCCCCCCGAACAACCTCCACCACAATTACATTCTGATTCTGTGGGAAACACTGCATAAGATCTAAATTAGCAATTAAAGCATTTACACTGAGATGGAAATTCTCAGAGGGAAAGTCAATGGGTGCTTGTTAAACAACTGTTTGTATGCACTGTTTCTACTGTACAAGCCTTTCTGTGAAGAAGTCCTTGTGTGTGTGTGTGTGTGTGTGTGTGTGTGTGTGTGTGTGTACCTGTGGTGGTCGTTCAGGGATGGGTTCATTGCGCAGGGCTTGCAGGGCCTTCATGGCAGCGCTGTGTCTGGCTGCCTGGCGGGTGCGTCCTTCACCAATAAACTCATGACTTCCCACAGACAGCTGCACATAGAAGATCTTAGGAACAGGATAATGGTACCTGGAATCAAGCAAACAACAGAAGAAAGAAGGGAAAAGTTTTACAAAAAACAAGGGAAGGTCGAGGCTCAGACATCATGAGTCAAGTTACCAACTCACACCGTTCCCAAATTAAAGGCCCACCACTTCATCAGGGTCAATTACTACACAATGGCCTGCTGGCCAACCACTTGACTAATGTCTTGCTATTGAATCTCAGCTTAGGGATGCCAAACAAAGCACAGAGACATATATATCCTCTCCTCTTTCTTCTGGGCCTGAACATAGATTTTCTTCTCTTTCTTTGAGTCTTGACAGAGCGGGACTGAGCCGTCACAGAGCAGATTTAGAGGTCTGAGAGTCCGCGTGTGTGATACCCCCCTCCTGGGTCACAGAGAGAAGGGCTGAGAATGCTTGCCGGATCGTGGACAAGGAAAGAGAAATAGTGGGAAAGCTAACAAGAGAAGACAGGAATCCAAACTGTTTTAATATCCATCATCCTGTTCTGTTTTGTCCCTGCCAGTCTACACTTCCAATATATTCACAGGGATCATTCAGCCAACATAATGTGTTAGACACAAATTGCTTAGGGCAGGTATGTGTTGACAACTAGTCTGATGCCAAAATGTATTCAGTACTTGAATGTTTGGTCAAGGCATGGATCTTTTATTGAAGGAATGAAAAACAAAAGTTGATGAATATGGTTGCACTTTTTCACTACATGCTTAGGAAAATCAAAACAAGTTCTACAAAAAACCAGCTATCCCTTTTTTCCTGGTGTACAGTACATATGTATAAATTTTCAGCTATAACAAAATATCCTACTTGGCACTGTAGCAGCTATGAGAAAGTTTTAATACTTGAAGGGAATCTCAGGAACACAAGAAGCTTGGAAGTGTAGGATATGTAAACATGTGCAAATTGGAAACTCGAACACATGCCATTAATTAAACACAAAGAGCTCAAGTCATTGCACGATCACAGCCCAGTCAGGGCTTTTTGCTATGTTTGAAAACCACAAACACCACTTTGTACTTATATATAAGTTAAAGTAATGGCTAAAATTAAATGCTACAAGTTGTTCTCATGAGTCTGCAGCCATGTTAGAAGCTAGCTTGCATTTTATTTCGTTTGCTGTGGCTCTCTCTTTAAAGTCCAGTTTGAAACGAGACGAAACGGTTGCAGGCAAAGTTGCAGCAGAATAAACTGGTCCGTCTCAGTTCAAGCTTGAGCCGACTGACGGTGTCGCTTGCAGACACTGTGTTGTCAGCAGAGGCAAGGCAGAGCATGAGGTACGAAGAGCTAATCAGCATGTACTGACGTAACCTCTCGCTGAGAAGCACAGTGTAGACCGACGAATTAGGACAGATAGTACAGAGAGAGTGCATTGGGCAAATAGAACAGAAGTGATGGGATTTTTAACAATCCCTGATACAGAGGGATGGGAAAACACAGATCTTGCAATACTCTCAGACCACGTCACTTACTAACAGCTGTCAATGGGTATTATGGCATTTTTTCAAAAGAGAACACAAAAAGTTATTGATATTTACCCCAAAGTTACCAACTGCAGCTTTACTTTAAAGAGAAAACAAAGGAATTGGGTAAAATTATTAGGCAAACTATCGACTTTGAACATCAATCACACTTGAGAGTCAGGTATCTGTAATCTCAGGTGTGCTCACTTTGATTTTACTGTAAAGATTCAAAGATAGTAAGACTAAATTGTAAACTGTACATGAAATTGTATTGTAAAACTGTAAATAACATTTTATTGTAATTGTAAACTGACTGTAAATGACTCATTGCAGCCATGCTCCCATGTTCCCACATTTCTTCAGTTACGTCAGTAAGTAGAGTGTTATCACAACTGATAACAAATTTGGACAAAACTCTGAAAATAAGACCCAAAATGTAATAAACTGGAATCAGTCTTAAACTTGACTAAGTTCTCAGGAAGACATTTTCGGAATTTTTATTTGGAAATACTGACTTTTTATGAACAGCAACTCTTACAACACATCTGTCCTTTCCATAAACATCATCTTCCCTTTCCTTATTTCGTCATGCCTTTTCTTAATCTCCTGCTCAACGGGCCTAACGATGAGTCAGCGTTTTATTCCCAGAATTCCAGCAGGTCATTCTCCAACCCACAGCCCTCCTCTCGTTCGTCTGCTCTCAGCTACTCCTGGCCACGGGAGCCTTGCCTGGGCGGGGGCCTGCCTGGCCCTCGCACGTCAAGTGTGGCCCCAGGGTCTCAGAGGACATGCCAAGTGCAACATGGGCTTCAGCCAACAGCGCTGTGCTGAGATTGGAGCAGCTGGGGCTGGAGCGCCGAGTACAGGTGCAGAGGAGGAGGAGAGAGAGGGAGAGCGAGTGGGAAGGAGAGACAGACTGAAGTAAAGAAAAGAGAGGAGAGAGAGAGAGAGAGAGAGAGCGACATGGAGGGAGGCCGGTGGGAGACACTACTCCACAACGTGGGAAAGTGGTGGCTTATACACAAGCGAGTCAGCCAAGAACACAGGCGAGCACATGCACACACATCAAAATCACGCAGACAGAAAAAAAAAAAAGCAGGAATAATCACGTCAGCGCTCCGTGGCTAGTATAAAAATCAGCACATGCTGGCTGGATCTGCCTGTGCTGTGTTATCAATTATTATGTTGGTTATTATTATTACTACAGAGAGGGAATTGGACCAGGACACCTGTAGGGAGGAGTGGAGACCACTAACATGGATGAAGAAATTATAAAAACACTGCTGTGTCTCTGTGATGACGTGAGTGTGTATATCTGCTGTGACTCTGTAATGAGAGAGAAACAACCAATAAGTTCATTAGAATGTTATGCACATCCACATAAGTACTGGTGCAGGACGAGATAAGCATTGGCAAGCATAAGCAATTTTCCTGTTCACAGAAAACGTGGTGGAGCTACAAACTTCTTGAACTAAAAAAAAAAAAACATAAAATAAAATAACACGATACCACGACTCAATCAAATGATAACCCATCAGTATTTAGCAGTGGCAATGAACTGGGGGTCAGAAGCTTCCCTGGAGCTCTCTTTAATGTGGGCCATGTTTCATCTTAATCATTCAAAAAACACATGTCACTTTCAAAGGTGAGCCAACACACAGCCTTTGTGGCATGTGGAAGATATGGTATTGCAATTATATCCTTAAATAGCAGGTTGACATTTTAGGAAGAAACTATTTTCTGCTGCGGCATCAAAAACTATGTCCTTTTTAAAATGCATGTGTTGAAAAAACCACCATCTCTCTCTTTCTCTATCTCTCACATACACATACACACACACACACACTCACACACACACACACACACACACACACAGAACAGGTTACCACAACCTTTACATTTGATCATTTTGCAGCACATTCACATTCCTGAAGCAGAAACAACCACTGGTTTAAGTAATGCATAAGTCATGTATAAATATATGTAAAGGGCCAATTGAAATTTCTGAGACTGTTCCTGCTGTGCACATATGGAGTTCTGTCCAGTAAGGCGTCTGTAGCTGGTGCAAGCGATTACTTTTGTGAATATGTGTTCCATGTTACATTGCTTGATTATCATCAGTGCCTGAGATGCCTGAGTTTTTGTGATTGCTGAGGTGAGCATTTGTGACATCTTGACTCCCAAGCAGACGCAGCACCAGTCTGGAGTCTGCAAGGATCTCCATCAACAGGCCCAGAAACAGGAAGACCCAAACTTCGGGTGGAGAACCATCACCAGTGACGATGGTTTGGTCTAAAATGCTATTACTTAAGGAACAAAGAGCAGCCTGTGCAGTTGAGAGCCCACAGGCTACAAGCCCAAAGAAAAAGCTGTCAGGTCAGGAGTTCCACCAAGAGTATGCTGGTGGTTTAATTTGACGTTTCCAGGGTTGTGGACAGTGACTTCCTCCCCCAGAGTCACAATATTAATGCCAAGCACTATTTTGATGTTCCGTGGCCTCTGAGGGAGAATATTTAGCACTAACACCCACAACTGTGGCTTGATGGCGCTTTGGGTTTCCCACATGACAATGCACCCGCTCACACCACTTTAGAAGGTTTCTCACCTGCAAAAACACAGTCGTCTACCCCTGATCCCAGTTGATTTGGCTCCCTGCGACTCTTTGTTTTGGTCTCTTAGTCACAGTCATAGACCCAAGCTTCAGAGTTTGAAGTCCATGATGAAAGGCAAATACACATGTACTAGTGGTTACAAAAATGTAAGTAACTTAGGTACTGATAATCGTCAAGCAAAACAACTTAAAACATTTGTTCATGTAAAAACAAAAACAAGAACAAGAAAGAAAAGTAAAAATGGTAAACTTCCCTTTACTACGTTCCTGTAGTCATTAGCAAACAGCATTTATACAAAAATACATACATAGAAACAAACAGCTGCAGTTACAATGATGTCAAAAAATCCAATAGTGACCCCGCTAAATGAAGCTTTTAAATCACTGTTGGAGGAAAAAAACCTATGAGAAGATACAAACCCATATTTATGATACAGCTCAAATATTTCTATGGAGTCAAACTGAAAATATGTGGCCAGTAATTGAACATATGACTTTGTTGACCAGGTGCAGATGGTAGTTTACAGACAGCAGTGTAGATTTCAACAGCTCTGGCTGGCAAACTTGGGCAAACCGCAGAAATCAATACCAAATGCAGCTCTTTCTTTTAGTCATAAACCTGCCATTTGCCCATGAGAACACATCAAATTCAATTTTCTTTATAATATATTGGATCGACCTTAATCGACCCCGTCAGCTTTGGTTGTTGTTCAAGCGCACAGTGGTGGGTACCCACAGTACATTGCCCCAAAGTCTTTTCATATCAAACAGCATTCCCATTGAATTATGCAAGACGGCAGAAACATGCAGCAGTTCATGCACATGTGCTTTCATGACTTGGTCATCCAGCACAATCTTCTAATCTATGGGTGATCTTTGCATTGATGGGTTCTTGCATATTAGAGTCATGGATATTTAGTTTTTTGTGTTTGTGTATATATACTAGTCTCTGCCCCTTTGACTCTTGCAGTGATGGACTGAAATTCGATGTAAGAAACTGATGCCATTTTAGTTCTGTGTTGTAAGATTTGTTTGATCATTTGTTGTCCTTTGTCGGTGACGCCTCTCCTCAAAAATGCAGTCCAACAATAAACAACTTCATGCATAAAAAAAACAGAAAAACAAAAACATAAAAACTCAAAAGATGACTCATTAAGGACTAACATGAAACGCAGATTTTGCAAAGCAAATAATTGGGTAAATATGTTTTTGGCAGTGATGTTATGCTAGTTGGCAAGTGTGGTATTTAAATTGGTTGGTTGGTAAACAAAGATCGTATAAGCAGTCCCACTGCTGTATTTTGGTTCTAAATTTCTGACACTAGGAATTTTTGATGCAGACTAAATCAGCAGTCAGACTTGTCTCACAGTAGAATCTAAACCAGAGCTTGGTGGTGGAAGACGCTAGATGCATATGTCATTTAAATCTGGGCATTTTGATTTCTTACTTGTGTTAATCAGTATGAAACTGTTATTTCATAAACAATTACCTTAAAGGTGCAAAGCAAGCCAGCAAGAAAAGTAAATAGTTTAGCTGTCCAGAAATTTAGTGCTGAATTTAAAATAAAAGAATAGACCTATTTTCCAAATGCTGCAAGTAGTAGCCCTGAAGGAATTAAAGTGCACTCATGGGTTGCTCTTGCAATAAGGATGAAAACATATGTATTCTACTACAGCAAAGAGCAGCAGACAGGAGAAAGTGGGCCAACCAAACACAGACAAATAACAAGACAGGAATGAGGGGGCGTGCTGGCCCACTTTGTCTTCAAACGTCACTGAGCTTGACCACCAAGACATCTACTGGCCACATATGCAAACACATGTGGTTGTATGGATTAAACCGCAATTACATACACACACATAAACACACAGAACTGACTCATAGATTTGAAAAAGGGATGGGGCTGTGCAGGGAGCAAAAGGGTGACAGAGATTTGGGGGTGAAAAAAACGCAAAAACTTGGACAGGCTCACTCCTCCACCAGCTGCACTTTCTTCCAATCTCCTGTCAGACATTTACTTGTTTTCTCTCCCTCCCAACTTCCATACTTCATTCCCTGTGTCCATCACTGATTGCTTTCCTTTCCTTCTTCCTCACGCAATTGTTAACGTAGAAAATACATAGTGGTGTGAGAAAACAGACCATGCAGTCAAATAAACACAGGGCTCAAAACACCAACTATGATGCTGTTGGGGGGGAGGGGGTGTGTTCCAAGTTCCTTGGACCCTGTCTAAGGTTAGGAACCACTAATCCACATGGGAGAAGCGGATTCAGCAGTTTCACATAAAATTATTTCTTTGTCAGTAGTTGCTTGTTAAGCTGTATTTTTAACGTCGTACACAAAACACAAAATGACAAGCAAGTGATTCCAACTACATAGTTTCAGAATCTTCTCAATACAATACAACTCGTGTCATAGACGCAACAAGAGCATTTATAGTATCAACTGAAGTGACAATCAATTAGGCGCACAATCACACAAAGTGAGTTACAATATGCCTTTAGTTAAATGTTTATCAAAGAAAGCTTAAACTAGCCTGACTAAATGAGAATGGGTTAAATTCAGGACTGGGGAGTTAGAGGTGGGCGTGGCTTCCAGTAAATTCATGTCAGTGACTAGTCTAGCATAAGAGCTAAAAGTCAGGGATACAAGACTTTGTATCTGTTCATGACGTAAACTGTCTGTAATTTAGAAACGTAACACAATAACTGGGTCGTATGCGACACTGAAAATCATTATCTGTTACATAAAATTTAATGTCATCAATGTGATAACTGCCTATCTCATCTGTTTGTGCAATGCCCTTCTCCTCCATTATGGTTTGGCTTTCACACTATTGTAGATAAATTAAAAACTAAACAAACAAACAAAAATTCAACACTTCAATAGCCATAACTGATGCAGGCTGAGAATTTTCGAAGGCCTCTTACTAAACACTCTCAACTTTTAGATGACTATTACTGAGCATTTAACAGAGGAAACCAATGAAGTGCAACATTTTGTTTGAAAGAGCAGACAAACATTTTAAGTGAGACAGAGAAACTGTGTGTGTGTGTGTGTGTGTGTGTGTGTGTGTGAGACAACTGTAGTGTCTCAAAAGTCACAATGAATGTTATTCAATCACACATCCTTCTGAGGCAGCTCTGACTCAGAGGGATACAACATTCATTCACTGTAAAGGGGGAAAATTAAAACAGCTCATGTGTTGTCAAACCAGCGGTGTTGGACTGCATTAGAATGAGAAATTTGTGGTGGAATAAAAGCTTCAGATGTTCTAAATGCCACTGTTGCCAACATGTATTGAATTATTCAGGTATATACTGTTTAAACAAGACATAAGAGCAGATTCTAACTCTAACTTGCATCAGCATCCAAGGCTTTCCACTGCTCACTTACACTGCTTTTCCACCAGGCAGTACAGTTCAGTTTGGTACAGTGCAGTATGCAATTATTTGGGTTTCATTCACCAAAAGTTGTTAAGGGCACCAAACTAACCGATCCGTACGGCCCTGTTTTTTGGTCACCCTTTTGTTGAGGTGCCAAACACACTGATGCAGCACCTAAAAGGTGGTGTAGGCACTGCACTCTGTTGACTGGTTGACAGAATAGTCACTTTCATGCGACAGGGGGAAATAAAGGACAAACACAATACCTGACATGCTTAAATAGCTCCTCGACAATAGTAAAAAGTCATGATTGCTTGTGTTTCGAGAAAAGTGTTGCGTTCTTCTTCTTCTGCTTTGAATTTATGTGTTTTTCTTTTTTGTTTTTTGGCAGACTTCATCGCTATGATGTTATGATACTGTACTTACAAAGCTAACGCTGCCAGAACTAAAGTTTACCGTTCCAAGGAGTACCATACCGTATCAAATTGCATGTACTGCTTGGTCAAAACGTGTCTCTACCTCTCATCTTACAGTTTAATATAACCAGATCCTACTCTCTGTGGGTTACCATTAAGTCTGTCATAAGAGCCATGTATTGTCTTACCTCATATATATATCTACTGTGTGTCCCTGTGCAGCACACAGCTGGTGTCTCCACTCATATCACTGCCTTTAACGACAACAACTACCTATCAAGAATAGCTAACAGACGTTGGGCAAAAAATGGAGGTTTCATAACTTACTTTAATTAAATTCTCAAATCTGACAGTGTTCATTGTTTTTACTGTTTGTTGTGGTTTCAATTTTGAACAAGAGATTAAAGCTCACTTTGTGAGAGCTCTGTAATCAGCGTGCCGTCTCCGTGCCCTCCTTCCATGCCATGCTCACGAGACGTCACAACTCTGCGTAAACGGACCTCACAGCAGAGCTCCTGTCGCACTTTATTGCTGAGTCACAGTCGTACATCAAGTACTGTTTCCAGACATGATAGATTTACAGTGCTGTAAATGACAGGTAGCACGCTACAGGAAACAAAATGCAAATAGGCTCACTAGGTAGAAAACAAGGCTGCTACCATTACTATGGTAATTAAAGCAACCACAGGAAAATAGTATTATTCTCTATTCATCTGATTAAAAACAGGCATTGCGGGAACAATTCTGACTCTTAAGCTTAAATATCAATGAGTAATACAAGACTTGTGTGTGCAGCAATTACACCATGGGTGCATTTGTGTGACACAGCAAAAAAACACTTCTTAACCCTTGTGCCCTTCTAGTGCCAACTGTTAAGACTTGGCTGGCTGAGAGGAACGGCTGGCTGGGGATCAGTCTAAATCAGACCCTGGTGTCCTCATTAAGAATGTTACATTATGACCTGCTGTGTTATGTTCGTTGTCATTAAGAAAGGAAACTAATTGTTTTGTAGGGGAAAAAAAAAAAAAAGGATCAGTATTTTCTAAATGAATTTGTTCTGCCTGTGATTGATTTCCCTACAAACATCTCTTGGGGAATACATACAGCATACAGTATTTTACTGACTGATAAATGCTTCTTCTTAATGGGCAGCTGTCCTTAATTTTGCTACTTGCATTCAGTCACCGTGAAACAGGATGCAGCAACCAGGTACTGATCAATATATGAGCTTGCTGATACTATCAGCCTGTATTGGTCAACTGCAGAAACATCGGTACCGGCCCATATAATCTCCGAAATGCAGCGATGTTAAGACAGTTTCTTAAGGTTGGAAAAAAGTGCTGTAGTTTGTCCAGCAGATGGCACTACATCTTTGAATTGCCACTAAGTTAAGTGTTCACTGTTTAATGCACAGATGCTTGAAAAAAAAGTCTGAAAAGATGTAAGATATCCTGCTACCATCATATGTCTTTGTCACACATAGTTTGTAATCATATACAGGTGGTTGCAAACTTCTGATATTTCAGATATCAAAAGTTTTTTGCTCTCTAATATCGATATCAGCATCAGCCCAAAAAAATCCCATATCGGTCAGGCCCTGCAAGCAACTTCAGTAAGTAGTCAAGGTTGAATGTACATCACAGATGGATGCAAAATTCATCAAAGAATTCTGATTAATTTGGTTAATTTCTCTTTACTCCCTTAGTTTGATTCAGTCAAGGTCGGGTAAGAGCAGTCACTCAAACACAGTTGTGCAACTAACTATCACACTGAGACACCCTCACATTGTGGATTTTTGTGCTGCATTGTGGTTTGCTTTTGCTGAGAATGCAACACAAAACATTTTAATGATGTGAAATACAGATGCTCAGATTCCCCCATTTCCTTGTGAGCTCCCAAATGGTAAGACCACCAAAGACGAAGTGCAGCATCACTTAACAGAACAAACTGTGTTTTGACTTTCCTCACTGTGGAAATTATTATAATGACACAAGATGGCAGGTCTCCTAACAGTAATATGGCAGTGTGGATGCTACTGCTGAGATGATTCAAACCAAAGTAAACTAAATTGATATTTGTAACAGATTTGTGATATTTCTGTAATCCTCATCACTTTTTTTCAGTGATGCATCCAAACGCAGGAGAGTGATTAGTGATATGAGATCCAGGTAAAAGTTAAGAATCAGGTTCCCCAGAAAAAATGAACCAATTCTTTCTCTTACAATCACAGGAACTGAGGCAGAGAATGTACACTTGTAGAAACAACAGGACACTGGAAAATTAAAATACTACTCTTTACGGAAAAGGGTGCTCCCGAGTGTTCTGTTCCCAGAGCACAACAGGAGCATCTGTGGAATCTTTTGAGGAAGTTCAGTAGCTGGGATGTGCTGGTGTGAGGGATCACGGGATAAAACTGCTGCTTTCTGTTGTGCTGATGCAAAAATCTCTTTTGAGAATGACAGCAAAAGAAGGCTCCAGTTTCCAGAGAAAAGATACAACATACAGAACTAGTCGACTTTCTCACTTAGAAACATACTAAAAGGCAGAGTCAAGAATGGATTTCCTACAGCTCCACAGCTTTGTACTGTACATAGTGGTCTTTGGTCCATTTTCACATTCAATACATCAAGGCAAAATAGGAAAGGAGGACACACATGGATACACAAACACGCAACTCTATTTAGAGTCGAGGAGATGAAAGGCAAGACCAGACTTCTGTGTCACTGAGTCTCTTAGGCACAAATCATTCTAAGCATTTGTTTATGTTGGACCTGTATTCATCTCCTCCACCCCCCACCCCCAAAAACCTCCTCAATAAAACACAGCTTTATGAGTTTACACCCATTCGTACAATTTGGACAGATTACCCTTTGTTCTGGCACGCCGCCCACTGCAATTTATGAACTATCTGAAAAAATTTTTTTAAAGTTATTCCTCTGACGTTTCTACCTTGTGGGCTTTGGCAGCTCCCTTTTGTTTTCGGACAGCGGTGATGATGGGATGGATAAGAGAAACCTTGTCTGAGTGGACAAAAGAGCTCCCAGCGTCCAGATTCGACTGCATAAGAGCGCACACATCAACAGGCAAGTAAGACGTACATGATATAATGATAATAAACCTGGGTGGGAGAATGTGAGCAAGAAAAAAAAAAAAGGTGACTGCGTGTGTGAGGGGTACCTCAGAGGATATCTGATACTGGCACATAAGAAGAGATGAGAGGAAATTTTGAATATAAAAAAGCGCTCATGGGCAGATTTGCCTTTTTAGTGAGCCAGGTTGGCCCAATTACCCAATTAGAGATGTAGATGACAATGGACACTAGCGTATATGTAAACCCTTTGTGTGTGTGCAGCAGGTTTGCTGTCTGGTGCTATTCAGATGTCCTGCAGGCAAGAGAAGGGTATTCAGTTTTCAAGGATATGCATCTTTCCATGGCAACTGCTGCTTTCATTTCTTACATGAGCATGTACATACACAGGCCCATTCGCGCAGCGTTCCTAAGGCACACTTCAGGTTGTCATTGATTTTACAAGGACATAGCAGTCATAAGGCGAAGGCATCATGCATTTTAACCCTCATGTGCTGTAATCAGACACTCTACACAGGAAATACTGAAGTATGCAATGCTTTTTGACCTCTGAAGGTACACTGGTGTAGGTTTTATTGCTTTGTGATAAAAAAATATAGGAGCATGAGGGTTTGTGATTGCTTTTATGCTGCCTTGGATTACGAGGTGATTGGGTTCACTGCTATGAAAAGGATGTTTGTATGCAGTTTTCTTGTGATGAAGACAGCTCAAAAAATCCTTTATGTAACTAGAAATGGGGGAAAAGAAATAAACAGTGTATTGCCAATTACAGTGTTCATAAAGTAGAATCTAAATTTTAACTACTTCTTTTTAATAAAGTTTCTCCCTTATTTCATTCAAAACAAGTACGTGATTCATTAACAGACATTTTTACTTTTAAACTTGCATTAATTGATCTTCTAGCCACTTGGGGGCAGCACAACAAGCTGTAAACACAATACTAACATATGAACAACTTACAGTAAAGTTAAAAAAAACAAAAAACAATTTGACAGCAAACAGTTGCAGTGCACACATCTAGAGTCCAACATTCACTCTCCTTTTAACTCTGGTTCAGACTTGACTGGTTCCTGAGAATAAATGCTCTACGCTCAATGGCAGGTCTCTAATTTTGTATGTCTGCTGTTCAGCGCCGGCCAGGTAGCATTAAGTGAATTTTTTTTAATGGTTTCTAGGCACCAATCAGTATAAAATTTCAAGGCCAATACAAAATAACTGCGGGTACTAAATCTCTGCAGCACAGGTGTCTAACATCTCCTCTTTGCAGAGAAAGCAGTAACGGTCGGCTCAATATCAGAACATCATCACAGGAGGAAATGTCACAGAGCAAAGCACCCCCAGTCATTCAGCCCACTATTCTTCCAGCTGACATAATGCTATGGTCATAACCAAATGAGGGCCCTGAGGAGGTGGGCGGCCTCCAACTGTTCTGCTTTGCTCAAACAGGGGAAGTCCTATCCAAATTCCAACTCCGACAGAATGCAGGATGCAGGCGCCCCCGCTCCCATGGGATCGGAGGAGCAGGAGGAAAGTTGGGAGCGCCATGGATAAACTGGAGGAGTCCGCTATGAGTCATCGGAATCAGGTGCTCCAATGATAACACGGGAGTCAGGGACTGTCCATGAAACGGGTTGATGTAACCACATTTCTTGATAACAAAAATATTTTTCTGATTCAATGATTATTTATTGGAATCATTTGGGCTGAATTTTTGACGTAATGTTTCATAGAAGCTCAGTAACTGAATGAATAAGCTAAGAAACACGTATCACTCTGAGTAAGTTCAGTTTTTGAGAATGAACAATGGTGTGGTTATGACTGCGGGAGAACAGAGATGAATCGCTGATTTAAACATCAACTTGGATGTTAAGAGATAAAGTGCACAGGCCCTTCGCCATAAATAAGATTCATTAAGACGCTGATAAATGCACGTTTCATATTAGCGCCATACTTTCTCATCGGGGCACTTTCTGAATGAATCAATACTGGTCTTGGTGGTGATTAGAGCGCTGATGGATCAGAGCCAGGCTGCCCTTTTAATGGTAACATTTTCCATCAACATGACTCTGGATCACTCTTATTCATCATAATAGGTAAGGACATGGGTATATGGAAACCTTCGCTTCCCTGCAGCATCATTAAGGTGACCGATTGTAGATATGGCCTGTCAGTCCGCCTCATCGTCAGTCGTCTGATGAAGAGAATTCATATTCAGAGGGTCTCACTTTCATTAATCCAGGGCTCGACTACACTGAAAGAAAGAGACCTAATGAAAACATAAGTGACCTTGGGATAGTATACTGTATACTCCTGAGTCTTTTCTGTTGCGCACGTGCGCGCACACACACACACACACACACACACACACACACACACACAAATAGCCTAACGTCTCTCTCTTCCTTTCGAAATGGCATACCAAAACAAAACAGACCATGAAGAATAGCTGCGGCCTGTCTCTTAGGAACTCATCAATGTGGCGTATTGACATTGACGGACAGATGCTGGAAAACAGATTTTCTCCTCTACCCCACAGACATTTGTCTTTCACCCCCTGTTTGTTCCTGCATGGATCAAATAGTAGAAGATGTGAGCCAGATGCTGGACTGTCTGCTGACGAGACTCGGTTACCCAACACTGCAACCGAAACGCTGACTTTTTCTGGCAACCTATCCACATTTGAAAATAAATCCCACACATTTGGCATCAGGATACATTACCACGAACCTTAAAAGAGCTAAAGTTTAAGCGAAAAGCAAACACCCGTGCATGCCTTTCTGTTGACGTCATCTGTGTTGTTTGGTGCTTTAATAAGCAAAGCTTTGCATGTAAATACTATGCTTTGCACAGCAGAAATCCATACTTGGGAAAACCTGTTAAAATCACCATATTCCTACCTTGCCTGTTACAAAATGGGTGCTCAATCACCTAAGAAGAGCAGTGCTACAGGACTTTTAAAATGAGGAGACACTGCCATCTGCAGGGAGCCACGACAACATCTGAAAACAACTCTACGCATATCATGTACAACAAATAGGCTACTTGCTGTTAAATATTTGCATGTTCTCAGGAGCAGTGAGCACTCAGGAGCCACATAACTCAGTTTCTATAAACTGCACACAAAATTCTATCAACTTGCCTATGTATTTTAAATGATATCATAATATTTGGAGCACTAATAGCACCATAAACCACAAAGCTAAAATATTTATATTAGGCTGACATTTCAGTAAAATCTTCAAAAAGGATGAGCCTCCCATTTAAAGACATAAAACTGAAACAGCATTCATGGATTGCCTTTCAGGAC